>JAECWJ010000413.1:0-317742 GCA_018150375.1 Drosophila sturtevanti | reverse complement strand
GCAGCCTTTGAAAAATTACGAAGAATTCTAGCCTCTGAAGACGTCATGCTAGTATACCCGGACTTTAAAAAACCGTTTGACTTGACGACCGACGCGTCAGCATACGACATCGGCGCGGTCCTGTCCCAGGGGGGTAAACCTATCACAATAATCTCTAGGATATTAAAGGACCGCGAGAAAAATTACGCCACAAACGAACGAGAACTCTTAGCAATAAAGTGGGCATTAGAAAAAATAAGGCAATATCTTTATGGCACTAAGGATATTAATATTTTCACCGATCACCAGCCTTTGACCTTCGCAGCATCGGAGAAAAACCCCAACGCAAAGATTAGAAGATGGAAAGCTATCATTGACGATTACAATGCCAACATTTTTTACAAGCCAGGGAAAGAAAATCATGTAGCGGACGCATTGTCTAGGCAAGTCGTAAATGCATTAGATGCAGAAGATCCGTCGGACGCCGCCACGGTCCACAGCGAATTGTCGCTCACGTACACGAGAAGCGGAGTCCCCAGCCAAACAATCCTTTATCCTATTTGGCGAGAAGCGGCGACACAAGCTACGTTTCTCTGACTCGGCTGAGTTGCTCCACGAATTAAAACAGATAATAAATCCCGATGTAGTTAACGCAATACATTGCGACCTACACACTTTGGCAACAATTCAGAACGAACTCGTCAGACATTTTCCGGCAACCAAGTTCTGGCATTGCAAGAATTTCGTAACATTTTCAATTCGGATAAGAGAAGGGAGATAATGACTTCAGAACATAGGCAGGTTTTACAAGACTATTTCTTCCCCAAGATGACAAAACTCGCCAATGAAATTGTTGCGAATTGTAAAACATGCACCAGGGCCAAGTACGACCGACACCCCATACGGCAAGAATCTTTACATTTGGACATCTTTTCAATCGACAGAAAATATTTTCTCACTTGCATTGACAAATTGTCAAAGTTCGCAATAGTGCAGCCAATCGCGTCTAGAACTATCGAGGATGTAAAAACACCCTTGTTACAAATAATGGACATCTTCCAAAGAGCAAAAACGGTTTATTGTGACAATGAGGCCGCATTTAATTCCCAAACAATCATATCACTGTTAGCAAACAGTTTTGGGGTGAACGTAGTAAATGCTCCCCCACTCCACAGCACATCCAATGGGCAAGTAGAACGCTTTCATAGCACACTGTTGGAAATAGCCAGATGCCTGAAGATTGAGCATCAAATAAGCGCCACAAGGGAATATAACGGATCAGCCCATTCGGTAACAAAAAAGAGACCCGTGGACGTCGCGCTACCCTTTGCCCCCGACTTACATCTTGAAATTGCACACAAGGTACAAGATGCGCAAGACAATCTAATCAACCGCGTTAACCCTAGTAGGCGCGATAGAATTTTCAATGTAGGAGAGAAAGTGTGGGTAAGAAACAATCGAAGACTAGGAAATAAATTGACTCCACTCTACACGGAGGAAACTATTGAAGCGGACCTCGGGACGACGGTCTTAATAAGGGGGATGAGTGTCCATAAGGACAACATTAGATAAGTAAAAGCAATTAATAGTCTATTCGTTTACATTCTATCCTTCCTTTCTTTACAGATCCATCTGGGGGGTAATGTTAGTGTTTACTGTCGCTTGGGCCCGTATAACTGATTACTCTCACGCAGATTATATCCTACTATTGGGAGGAGTAGTTGTATGGGACAGCTTCAAATATTTAAGACATACGATTGATGTAACCAAGTATCATGATATCATCGAAGAAACTAAAAAGTTGTCCGAGTTTTTCCCACTTTCGCACATGCGAACTCTGTTGCAATCCGATTGGGGTCATTTGGAAACCCTACTGTCTGTATTAAATGGGGTCAGCGCTGAAAATAATATCTGGCACGCCGGACCATGATGACATGGAACAATCAAGGATAATCGAAGCACAATTGATCCATGCTAGCAACCAGCAGAGGGCCATTAACCATCGAACCACGGCCCAACTAAATGAACTGACCGACCGAGTAAATAAGTTAATAAAGAACGTCCGAAAAGAGGCGGTTGATACGGCTCACCTGTTTGAAACACTATTGGCAAGAAATAGAATCGTTAGCCTCGAAATTCAAAACGTTATACTCTCGATAACCTTGGCAAGGGTAAATTTGATCAACCACGTGATTTTAGATTCTTCCGATGTGGATGAAATATTGAACAGTCGAGCCACTAACATCAGCATTAGGGAAATTCTTGAAATTGGCACTATTAAAGTAGCATTGAACACTAGCATTATCCATTTTATCATAACATATCCTGAAGTTAAGAGTATTTGTAAGAAAATAACCATAGTCCCCGTGGAACACAGAGGAGTTGTATTGGATCTAGAGGGCTCCAACATCATCGCGGATTGCAGCGGCCGCATAATTCCGATGGATAGCTGCCAAATAGCAACTTTGCACACGTTCTGCAAGCAAGCCGTGGCTGATAGTTGCGTAGCCCATTGTAAGACACGCCCAAGCCATCTCCTCCCCACAGATGAAATAGATGAACAACAGAGCAGCCGAAGTAATAATTGATGGTGCCACCCGGCAAAAAGTCAACGGTACGTTTCTAATCACATTCGAAATTGCATTCCCAAACGCACTCTGGGCGTGGGCGCAGCTCCGTTAATAAACATCACCGGACATAACGACGTGCTCAGCCTAACATACCTGCGCCGATTGAATGACGAGAACACCGCTCACATCAGCGAAGTGACTATAACAATTAATAAGAAACCTTTGGCCATATTTGCTGCCGGGTGCGGAGTGCTGCTGCCTGGCGGTGTGCTGATCGGCCTGGCCTGTCTGCGTCGAAGTAAGAAGCCAGGCATACTTCGGTTGTCCACGGACAGTTTCAAGAGAACCGAGGACGGCCCTCAACTTAAAGGGGGGCCAGTTAACACACAGCCAGGTGTGGCCCCAAGACTATGTCAAAAGGTAGAGGGTATTAACAAGTGCACCCTGTCTCATTGTACTATTTGCAAGGGCAGCGTTGTTGCACCAGTAGAATATCCGAATGGTGAGGGCCCCTGCTAACAAAACGCTTACCAGAGGGTCCCCAACGTAACAGGATGCCAAACGGACGCGTAATGTGCTGAGCCAGCACCAGCGTCGCGAGAGGCGGAGCCAGTGGCTAAGGCTTGCTGTGCAGAAATTGGGGAATGATTAAGTTAGTCTTAAGAACTCACTCGAATGTAAATGTAAAGAACTTTTTCATTAAATAAACTTATTCAATTATTGAAATCTTAATTTACATACATAAGTGCTAATAATGCTCGTTACAAGTTAATAGAAAATTCGGTTGCATAAAACGAAGTGTGGAAAACATTTAAAAACGTGGAATTTGATGGAAAACTTATAGATTATGTGTGTTGTTGCAAATGCAAACTTCTTTAGAGTTTTGGAAACAAGCAACAAACCTCTCAAAAAGACCTCTCTAAAAATATACTGTGCATACCAATAAGTGCTGCAACCAGTGAACGGGTATTTCCTTCGTCTGGGAGAATTCTTCGCAAAACACGAACGAAACTTTCAAGACCAAATCTGGATATGCTTCTATTTTTATACAAGAATATGTAGTTTAATGTGAAAATGTGAAAAACTTTATTTTCCCACAAGAAATATAAAGAAAATTTAAAAACAAACACATGTTTTTTTTATCTAAAAGTAAAATCAGAGATTATTTTCAATCAATATTAAAACCAGCTTGCACTCTTCAGTTGTAGTATTAATTAGATATATTGGAATACCCTCAATTCAAATAATAGCATTATACAACACAATTAATGAAGTTATTTATTTGTTCAAGTGTATCTGGTTATACTGAATCTAATCTCCATCTTAAAATATTAATCAAAGAATAAGCAATAGAGTTGGCAAACTATCGATAGTGGTCCCATTCGATATTCTCGATAGTTTAAGGAGAACAATTCGATAGTGTCACAGAATTTTTATTTAAATTGGTGAAATAAAAAATTCAAATTTTAACAATGTTTATCATTATTATTATTATTATTAAAGTATAGGATATAGCTTTAAACTATTAACCTAACTATATTTTACAAGCACTGGCAACTAAGGCCTTCGGCTTAGACGAAAACTACATCCATGCACTAGCCTGGGATTCGAACCCGTATCCTCGCTGTTCAGTTGCCTAAATTAGTGGGCCGCTTAGACAACTCATCTGCCGAGGACTGCAGTAACAATGTTAATTTGACTCAATGCAAACAAAATATAATTATATACAAGTTATTCTTGATTTACATTTTATTCATTTGTTGGAGAAAATAAACAATACTGTAACTGTAACAGTATGTTGAGATCCAATATAAATACATTAGAAAGTTCCTAAAAACTACAAACAATTTTCTAATATAATCAATTGAGATCCATTAGAGCTAAAAAAACCTTAATCGATCTAATTCGTCGATTGCTTATAACAAGCCCAGCCTTACTGAACATCCTCTCTGATTTTGTCCACAAGAAATTTTTGTCCATATTCAGTATACTAAAATTAATAAACGTGTATTAATTTTAATTTTATACGTGCCAAAGAAACTAATACAATTACCTCCCAATATTTTAGGGGTTACACATCTTCATCAGAATGCTTCTTTGCAAATGTTCTTATGCACAAATTCAAGTATATTTCGGCGAGTCTTTGTGGTATCTCAGCACGCGTTGAGGGCTCTAGTTTATCCGAATCATGAGACTTAAGGGAAGCGAGTTCACTTTCGAAAAGCTTCTTCGCTGAAGCTTGACGAATTTGGGTAATGGTACCAAATCGAAGACAATTTTGTTTTTCTGAAAAAAAAACTCTTGTTGTAGCCAACATATTTGGTTGTTTTTGCAACTAAGAAGCTTTGACTTGATTGTGCAATAGCAATAATACTTCGGTGAAATCTCTTGGAACTTTTCTCAAACATCAACATAAATTCTGGATTTATAAGCCATGCATCTCTGTACTTTTCGCTGAAAATTTCTTTTGGCGTTTCGCCATATTACATATGTATGTACATATGTATTTTGTTTTAGGCTTCATGCTTGCGAAGAGAAATTAAGTTTCCGAGTCATCGTTGTCGATAGTGATATCGATGCATTTCGTCACTTAGTGTTGGAAAGTTGTACTCAAACAAATGATGGAAACTTATAAAGATACATGATGCATGGCTGCGTATGTGTCATCGTCGAAGCCCATTTACGCTGGTCGTGTAACGGCAACGCTGCACAGTGGGAAAATTCCCATTTACTGGGTATTAATAAATAACTAAAAGTACGAGTGATTTTTGATGCGGGTTTCTCTTATTATTGTATTTTGTACACCTTCAAATATATTTTTGGAAAATTTTTTTAATTATCTTACCAAATTCGTTATTTTCTTTGTTATTTGTATTCAATGAATCTTTGTTAAATATTTTACTAATTTAATTCGTCATCTTGAATATCATTATGCCTGCAATGTAAAATACATCACCCGGGTTCGAATCCCCGGCTAGTGCATGGATGTAGTTTTCGTCTAGGCCGAAGGCCTTAGTTGCCAGTGTTTGTAAAATACAGTTAGGTTGATAGTTTACAACTATATCCTATACTTTAAAAAATAATAATAATAATAATAAAATACATCATCATTTCTATTTTTTTAATAAGCTAAGAATAAGCTATCCTGATTGTCGGATGATTTTTAATATATAGTAACAATAAGACGTAGTCTTCTTTAAAAGTATCCGTTTCGGATTACTGAAAGCGAAAAAATAAAATAATTTAATCATATAATATATATTATACATACATATGTATATAGAAATTGTAAATTTTCATGAATTCATAACTTAACAGATGTGCCTCGTTGCATACATACCAAACTTATAAAAAACAAATTTCGTAACAATCGCTTCTTAATCTTTATTATTTATTAATAATAAAAAGGTGAACAAAATATTAACGACCTTAAAATTAAAAGATTAAAAATTGATCATTAAGTTCAATAAAGAATGACGATGTTTTTATATATTCACGAAACTCATTGATATTTGCGAAACAAAATGGCTGAATATCTAGTGGAATCAAGCTCATTATATATTCATCTAAACATTTCTGATCAGATATGTAATATGTAAGTAAGACAATTGGGATGTCTCCCTTTAATTTGTTCTATGAGATTTATCGTATTAACTGCCATTTTCATTACTTTTCCACAATCTGTCCGTTGTTTTTCGATCCAAAAGATGCTGCCAAACATTCGATCCTTGCCGCTTAAGTTTTGGGTATATAAATAACATCATAGATTTCCTTTAATAAATAAAAAGTAAAAAAAACTAGAGAAACTAGAAAGATGGACTAACTTCGGCCGTGCCGAAGTTCGTATACCCTTGCAGATTTTCTCTATAAAATTTACCAGAAGTATTATTGTAATTTATACATACCAAATTCACAAATTGAAAATTTTGAGCTTGAGAAAAATAAATTTTTTTATACAAAATTTTTTTTTGTACCGATTGTTCCTATAGCAGCTATATGATATAGTCGCCCCATTTTGATCAAACTTGGTTGAAGTATTAAGAATTTCGTGGCATTCGGTTGAAAAACAACAGAGTTATTGAGGATAAACCTTATTCATGACCGATCGTTCCTATGGGAGCTATATGATATTGTCGTCCGATCGGGACGATTCCGAGATATACAATGCCTGCAGCAAAAGTGTTGAAAATTTCAGCTTTGTAGCTATTACGGTCTCGGAGGAGAGCTGTTGATCCAGACAGACGGACAGACGGACATGGTCATATCGACTCGGCTACTCATGCTGATCAAGAATATATATATTTTATATAGTCGGAAATGCTCCCTTCTGTGCGTTGCAAACTTCTGTCCAAAATTAATATACCCTCTGCAAGGGTATAATGAGGTAAGCAAGTCGTCCCTGCCTACTTGGAGTATACCCTGTACCAATAAGAGATACGTGACAAACTCAAACTCCATCGAAATCCCCATTAATCCATAAGTGAGCGTGGCAAAAATTTTAAACAAACTTGATCTGCGTAGACACTAGACGGTTGTTGACACCAAGTTTGGTTGCTCTAGCTCTTATAGTCTCTGAGATCTAGGTTATCACACGGACGGACAGACGGACAAGTCTAAATCGACTTCGCTATTGATACTGATCAAGAATATATATACTTTATGGTGTCGGAAATGTTTCCTTTTCCCTGTTACATACATTTTAGCGACTTTAATATACCCTTTTACCAGTGTTGTATCGACTGCTGACCAGTGCGGACGTGCCAGCGCATCAAATCGCGAATCTCAGTGTGTAAGAGAAACCGAAAAATGTGAGTGGAAAAAACCAGTGAAGTAAAAAAGTGTGATTACGGTAACTTGGCTACAAGTTTTGTACAAAGTCCCGTACGTTTGTTCTGATTGACCAGCCAATCAGAGTGCAGCAACTTAAAAGTGTAGCATACTTTTAAGCAGCGCCTATATAGTGAGTGCCAGTGACAGATCCACTTGGTGCAAATACAGTGAGCACTCGATACAGTGTCCTAGTGCGGATGAACGGCACGAGAAGCCGTTGCGGGAGCACCACCAGTATGGTAAGTTCTTCTACTGTAGCCGAATCTGCGGATTCAGTAGCAGAGTCCGACACCGAGTCGTCGGTGAGTCTGGCTGCTGCTGTCGGTGCCGTCGGGAGTCGACGGAAGGGGCGCAAGGCGCAGGCGTGTCCATGCCCTCCGTCGCCCCGGAAGAAGCACGTGCTGAATTCGCGAAGCCCGCCGCGAAGCCGGTCATGCGCAAGGCCGCCTTTGTGGAAGCCAGTGATGCTGCTGACGTCGACGTTGATGCTGATGTTGCAGCCGCTGCCGACGTCGCCAAAGCGCCGCATTGGCCAGCAAGGCGCATTGTGGCTGGTGGAACGCCGGCAATCCTGTCGGAGATCTCCGCTGTTGCCGAGGGTACCCGCAATGCCATTGTGGGTGTGGAGCTTGGAGAAGCCCGCGAGATCTCGGCAGCAGTAAGGCGCCTTGAGGAACTGGCAATGTCGTTGGCCGTAAGGAACACTTTGCTCGAAAGCCTCTCGGGTGGACAGCCCGCACCCCCGCCGCCCGCTCCCGCTGCCGCAAGCCTTGTAGCTTACCATGCTGCCTACCCAGCCGTCACTGGTGTCGCTGCCGCCGCTGTCCCCGTCCCCAGAGTGCCGATTCCCGCCCACGGTTCAGCAAGCCAGTTGAGACGTGGTCCGCGGTGGTCGCGAATCGGGAACCAAGCGAGTCTGGCAAGCTAGTGGCGGAAATGATACGAAAGGAAGTCGTACCGACACTGGGAGTGCATGTCCACGAGGTGCAAGGTTGAAGCGCGGCGGTGCTGTAATCCGTACGCCATCGGCGAACGAGATGAAGCGAGTGGTGGCGAACAAAAAGTTCGCAGAGGGTGGACTGACAGTCCAACAGAGCAAGGGCGTGAGGCCACGGGTGACGGTGTTCGACGTGGACACGACCATCGTCCCCGAGACAATCATGGAAAAGTTAGTTGTTCGTCAACAACTTCCAGGAGGAGATGACTGCAGCTGTTTTCAAAAAGGCAGTGCATTTGGAGACAAAGCCTTGGTCCGTCACAGATCAATCTGACGCTTGATGTGGACGATGCAGCGCTGGCTTCGCAGTCGAAGCAACAGCAAAACCGATCACTGACACAAGCAAAAGCAGCAGCAGCAGTCGTCTTTCGAAAAAATTTACAGTTTGATTTGCTATTGATTTCATTCATTGAAGCAAGTCGAAGCATCACCAGGTCGACTGAGTTGCAAGTTGCTTGTACTTGTCAAACTTGTCCTTTGATAATTTCAAACCTGAAACATTTAATTGTTTGGAAGCACAGAAAAATAAACACAACTAATATATAACGAAATTTTTTTTTTAATTTTTTATTCTGATTCTTCATCTTGGAAAAGTGCACAGGTGTCAATAGCTGAGTCAAGAAAACTTGGGTTTAACTTGACCAACAATATATTTTCAAGAACATCCTGGCTTAGCCGGTTGCGGTAGTCAGTAATCACAAGCCTTAGCGTCGAGAATGCTCTTTCAATTGTCACCTGTTTGAAATTAGCTTTATTAATCTGTCAATTTATATTGAACATACTCCTAGTTACCTGAGTTGGTGGTACTGCAAAACAAACATTACTAATTGCGTATAGCTCTTAGTCGGTGCACTGCTTTGCTTTCCAGAACAATAAAACGTCTGCATCAATTCTTTGATAAGGTAGTTGAAGATTTTCAATTTTTGCATAAACGTCGGATGTACAAGTGAGATTCATATCAACTCCTTGCATTAGGTAAGCAATCAACAATTCATCCTCCTCATCAAAAAATTGGGTATTCGATTGACATGAGCCAGAATTTGGTGTTGAGCATAAATTACCACTAGGGTTTATTTCACATATTCTGTCCCAAATAGTTTTTATATGATTTATTGCATCAATGCTTTGTGTTGCCGTTAGAGTATGTTGAAATCGTGGATCCAAAAACAAACACGAAACTAAGAATTTGTTGCTTAATAATGCTTCTGATCTGCTCTCCATGGACATCAACATTTTTTTGGCAATCGTTTTTATGAATTCTTGATTAGAATCGTTTAAAATTTTTTCTTGCAAATTTTGAGTTTTAGCCATTGTGTGTAAAAACTGCTATACTGCAATTGTTCTTCTTGACACTTTTTTATTGTTTTTTGTAAGGGACTAAATGCGAAACAAAAATGTTCTATGAACTCCCAAAAGGACACATCTACTTCGAAATTCTCTTCTTCGGATTTGTTTTTAATTGATTCAATTTTCGTCAACACATCTTTAGCCGCCAACAAATCCTTAAGCATTGAGTATGTAGATCCCCATCTTGTTGGACAATCCAGTTGTGTCGGTCGATTTAATAACATCGAGAGCAATAAGTTGTATTGTATGTGCTGCACAACGGCAAACTTGTATATTGCCTACAAGTAGGTTTGGCACTTTTTCTAACTGCTCAATTTTTTGCAGATATTCATCGTTGGTGCACGATTCATCCTCGTCGTCATGGTATTCTTCGGAAACAAATGACAAAATATTTGTTGCCTTCAGCATGTTTGCACCGTTGTCTGACGTTATTGAAAATATTTGGGACAAATTAATGCTATATTTATTAAGCACTTTTACGATTTCTGCTGCAAGGTTTTTTGATGTGCTCGATCCAACACCTTTCAATTCTTTCATTCCCAAGATAACCTTTCTGGTTAGTCGCGAAGCACTGTCTATTTTAAGCGATAACAACTTGTTTCTTAATTCTATTGTCATATCAGCTTTAATATTATTGGCCACTGTTTGCAAAGTTTTTTTACAATTTGATGCATTTAGTGTCATTTTTTTTCCACCAGCCAATTTAAGTCCCCCACAAATTGGGTCAATGAGTCTTCTCATGTTTTGAGAGTTCAGTATGTTGAATGGAATACTGTCTTCCGTCACCAATCCAACATACGCTCTTAACATTTCTTTTTTATTTACTTCGATTTTTATTTTCTTTTTTCTAATATTTTATATTTTTATCGAAGCATTCGAAGATACAGAGTCAAAATGCTCCACAATCACTGAAGTTAAATTGACATTGTGCAATTTTATGAGGTGTGCTTTTAAATTTGATACTTGATTGTTATACCCTTGCAGAGGGTATATTAATTTTGGTCAGAAGTTTGCAACGCACAGAAGGAAGCATCTCCGACTATATAAAGTATATATATTCTTGATCAGCATGAATAGCCGAGTCGATATGACCATGTCCGTCTGTCCGTCTGTCCGTCTGACCGTCTGTCCGTCTGTCTGGATCAACAGCTTCTCCTCCGAGACCATAAAAGCTACAGAGCTGAAATTTTCAGCATAGGCTCCTTTTTGCTGCAGGCATTGTATATCTCGGAATCATCCCGATCGGATGACTATATCATATAGCTCCCATAGGAACGATCGGTCAGGAATAAGCTTTATCCTCAATAACTCTGTTGTTTTTTAACCGAATACCACGAAATTTGATATTTATGAGTTTAATATGCTTCTTGATACTTTAACCAACTTTGATCAGAATCGGACGACTATATCATATAGCTCCCATAGGAACGATCGGTCATAAATAAGGATTATCCTCAATAACTGTTGTTTTTCAACCGAATGCCACGAAATTTGATATTTATGAGTTTAATATGCTTCTTGATACTTCAATCAAGTTTGATCTGAATCGGACGACTATATCATATAGCTCCCATAGGACCGATCGGTCATGAATAAGGCTTATACTCAATAACTCTGTTGTTTTTCAACCGAATGCCACGAAATTTGATATTGGTGAGTTTAATAAACTTCTTAATACTTCAATCAAGTTTTATCAGAATCGGTTGGCTATATCATATAGCTGCTATAGGAACAATCGGTACAAAAAAAAATTTTGTATGAAAAATTTTTTTCCTCAAGCTCAAAATTTTGAATTTGTAAATTTGGTATGTTTAATTTACAATAATGCTTCTGGTGAATTATATAGAGAAAATCTGCAAGGGTATACGAACTTCGGCACGGCCGAAGTTAGTCCATCTTTCTAGTTTTTTAATTTAGTTTTGCATGTTTCGCACTTAGCTAAGCCCTCTTCAATATTATTCTCAAAAAACTTCCACACTTCCACGCTTTGTGCCATAGCTAAGCAATTGTCTATACCGATGCATAAAAAAGACTATGCAAAAATTGAGGAAAACATAATGTTCAAGGAAACAAAAATGATCTACATAAATGTACAAGCACAAACTGGACAACAGTTACACACGACTACTGTCGCGACTGCCGGCGCCACCAACTTGCAACTCAGTCGACTTGATGCTGCTTCGACTTGCCTCAATGAATCAAATCAATAGCAAATCAAACTGTAAATTTTTCAAACGACGACTGCTGCTGCTGCTTTTGCTTGTGTCAGTGATCGGTTTTTGCTGTTGCTTCGACTGCGACTTTTGTTTCTTTCAGAAGCAGCAGCAGAAGCAACAGCAGAAAAAATGAAACAACGACTGTTGCTGCTGCTGTGATTTTGGCGACAAAGAAGCCGTTGATTTAGATAACCCTAACTTAGATTGGGATTGTATTAAAGCCAGTTTACTTCGAACTTACGGTGTCAACAAAAGCAAGGAAACTCTGTTAGGAGAGATGGAAAATGTCGAAGGAAGATCAGACCTGAGCAAACTGTATTTTGTTATCTACATATAATATAAGGAAACAACTCTCGTCCATTCTCAGGTCTAATGCTATAGGAGAGGAAGTTGCAATGGCAAAAAGTACTCTTTACGATAAAATGTGTCTTAGAATATTTCTCTGAGAACTAAGAGAACCGTTAAAAACTTATGACCGGGTCAAAGATTCAAAAAATATTAAAAAAGCATTTGAGATATGCAAGGCCGAACAATCTATTTCCTCTCAAAATGATAGATTTTACCAAAGGTACTATAGAAAGTACGACCAGAGAAACAATTATCAAACTAACAGAGGGAACCCGTATCAGTACCAACGCGGATCAATAACAACTATAGTCGGGAAACAGGCCCCAACAATTATGGGGTTTCTAATGCCTCCCAAGATAATGGACGAAACCGTAACCAGATCAGTAGCCCATCGGACAGAATTCGTAACCCATTCAATAACGAAAATTGTTCAGGAAATTTTCACAACTTGGAGCTAGGAAGTTCGAATCAATTAATTTTCGCGAAAGACCCTCGATCCATCAACAGGATATATAAATAAAACCTCGTACGGTTCTACCATTCCCTACATCATAATAAAGTCCCTCACTGGACGACCTAATCGACGTTCCTAATCGACACAGGATCAACAAACTCATTTATTGATCCTGACTTTGCTCCTATTCGCGACCGCATAATCTGGGACAAAACTATAAGAATTACAACAGCTCTTAACAGTTTTAAAATACAGGAAGCACTTACCGTTCCAATATTCACAGAACTAAAACAAGAAGGGTCATGTAAATTGCTTCTATTTAAATTTCACTCATACTTTGAAGGGCTTTTAGGTATGGACGTGCTGAATGTTCTTAATGTAACAGACTTACTTCTAGAAACCCCAAAAGTATATTTAGCACTTTTTACGGGACTGAACAACGCTTCGAGGTACTATATCATATTTCGGCAGCATCAAAAAGACTCATTTCAATTCCTGTAGGAATTGATCATGGAGATTTCTACTGTCAACATACTACTATAAACAATAAAATTGTTATTCCAGAGGGATTATATAAAGACCAAAATAATATAAATACGATGGAAGTCATAAATGATTCAGTCATAAATAATTGGAACAGCCAATACAAGTGAAAGCTATGTATATAACAATAATAATATTCAAATACCGAATGCGATTAGTAGCACACCAACACAATATCATCAGTACGGAGCACATGAATACAGAAGAGAAACAAGAAATTTTAAATCTAGTAAAAAAATTTAAAGACCTATTTTACCAAGAGAACGATGTCCTCACTTTCTCAAACAAAATTCAACACAATATACCTATATCAATGTAAAATCTTACAGATACCCTCCAATTCACAAACTTGAAGTAAAAAAACAATAAGCAAATCTATTACAACAAAACATTATTCAGAGCAGTTACTCACCCTGGAGCTCACCAGTCTAGGTGGTGCCCAAAAAACCTGACCCCATGGGTAATAAACAATGGAGACTAGTAATTGATTATAGGAAATTAAACGAAAAAACATTATCCGACAGATACCCTATTCCCAACGTAAACGACATACTAGATAACATAGGGAAGGCAACATATTTCTCCACTATTGACTTAGCTAGCGGATTCCACCAAATAGAAATGAAACCTAGCGATAGCGAAAAAACAGCATTTACAGCAGAAAATGGACACTACGAGTTCATCCGTATGCCCTTCGGGTTAAAAAACGCACCCGCTATCTTCCAACGAGTCATGGACAATTTCTGGGCGATCTCGTAGGTTCAACATGCTTAGTCTACTTAGACGATATAATTATTTTTTCACTATCTCTCCAAAAATATATAAATGATATTACGAACGTTTTCACAAAGTTACGCTCAGCTAACCTGAAAGTCCAAATAATGAAATGCCAATTTCTACGCAAGGGAATTGACTTTTTGGGCCATGTTAAAACGGAAAACGGAATCAAACCCAACCCAAACAAAATCCAAGTTATAAAAGATTTTCCCTGTCCCAAAAATAGGAGAGAAATTAAATCGTTTTTAGGATTTTTAGGATACTACAGGAAATTCATTAGAGACTTCGCAAAAATTTCCAAACCATTGACGCGGCAATTAAAAGGGAAAAAGAATATTATAATAGATTCAGAATTTAAAAATGAAGTAAGCAAGTCGTCCCTGCCGACTTGGAGTATACCCTGTACCAAAAAAGGATATTTCATTTAAACAGACTCCTTCGCAATCCTCATTAATTGAATAAAATTTTTCATAAAATTCTCTTAACAAGCCAAAACAACAAATTCATGCTTTCTCGCTCACTCATATCAGTGAACGAAACTAATGCGTCATTCGGTACAAAGCAACATGCATGCGCATGCTATCTCGCTCACACATTTCAGTTGCTGCTGCCCAAAGCATTTCAGTACAAAACATATATACGTATTATCTCCGATATTTATTGACCGATTTCGGTCAAATTCGGTCAGATGGTACATATTGGCTATATAATTGAGTCTGCCAAAAGAAATGCTGTAGCTTTAATAGAACTCTAGTTATAGTTTTTTCTAATTTGCGTGGGCGGAAGTGGGCGTGGCAAAATTTGAAACAAACTTGATCTGCGTATGGACTAGACCGATGTTGACACCAAGTTTGGTTGCTCTAGCTCTTATAGTCTCTGAGATCTCGATGTTCATACGGACGGACAGACGGACAGACGGATATGGTCATATCGACTCGGCTGTTGATGCTGATCAAGAATATATATACTTTATGGGGTCGGAAAATTTTTCTTCTGGCTGTTACATACATTTTAGTGACTTTAATATACCTTGTACCCTATGGGTACAGGGTATAAAAATGCCTTCCAAGTATGTAAAACGCTTTTATGTAATGACCCAATTTTGCAAGATCCCAATTTCTCAAAGCCTTTTATTTTAACAACGGATGCAAGCAACTTCGCCTTAGAGGCAATTTTGTCACAAGGTAGTATCAATAACGATAAACCCGTTGCTTATGCTAGCAGAACACTTTCAGACACAGAAGTGAATTACTCCACGGTAGAAAAAGAAATGTTGGCTATAATTTGGGCCATAAAACACTTCAGGCCATATATTTTTGGAAACAAAGTGACACTAGTAACAGACCATAGACTTTTGACTTGGCTCATGAATTTTAAGAAGCCAAATTCAAAACTTGTTCGCTGGAAGTTAAAACTTCTGGAATACGATTATGAAGTCGTATATAAAACAGGAGTGCAACCTGAATGACAGCAACATAATACCCTTAGTTACAAAAATCCCATTTAGCAGTAAACCAATCAATGAGTTTAAATTCCAAATCATTTTAAAAATTGGTGCCAATCCAGAATATAATATCCTCACTCCATTCAAGAACAAATTTAGGAGAGTAATAATAGAACACGGGTTTACTCAAGAACAAATAAGAAATATATTCAAAAGCTACATCAAGCCGCATAAAACTTATGCCATAATTACGGATGATTCAATCCTTCTATTCGCTGAGAACGTGTACAACACCTTCTTTGCTAATAATAAATCCTTCCGCATTGTCAGATCTGAAACACTTCTGCCAGAGCTGCCAAGATCAACAGAAGAGACAAATGCAATTCTAAAAGACCATTCAGACAGAAATCATAGGGGTATTGACGAAACATACAACCAGTTGAAAATACAATTTTATACACCTATGTAACTTGAAAGGAAAAATAAGCAAAATAATCAGGAAATGTGAGATATGCCTAAAAACGAAGTATGATAGACATCCACAGCAAATCACGTACGAGAACCCTGAAATCCCGACACTTCCCCTTCAAGTAGTGCATATGGACACATAAACCATAAATAACGCATATAAACTGACAATAATCGATAAATTTTCAAAGTTCGCACAAGCCTATAGCATAACAAATAGGAACACAATAAACATTGTTAAATCTATTAAGGAATTTATGGAAGCATTACGAATCCCTGGAAAAATCATTTGTGACCAAGGCCTAGAATTCGCTGGCAAAATGTTGAAAGACCTCTGTACACAGTTCGATATTGAACTCCACTTTACTTCTTTCCAACAGTCATCTAGCAATTCCCCTGTGGAGAGGCTACACTCCACACTAACCGAAATTTATAGAATAATAACGGTAAAAGAAAGACGAAAATATCACACTAGATCACGATGAGATTGTACGCGCAGATGAGCGCTATGTGGATGTTCTGTGTTGTCCATTAAATGTTCGATGTTGGAGTTAGAGGCAGGCGGGATCGAATTGCATTGGAGCGAATTCGACCCGCTTCGCCGACTTAGGTTAAGAAAAGAAAAATGAAAATATAGTCGAAAAGTACATTTCAAAACGATCGCAAGCAATTTATTCCATTGGATATTCTTTCCTAGCAAAAACGAAGTCCCGCATAAATTATAAAACTATCATAAAAACTCGTATGATTTTTCATGGCGCCCGAGTAGGGACAAGTTTTTGGTGTTTAAAGTGAAAGAATTAAATTCAAAAGACTAAAGAACAGTGGTGTACATATGTACATGTATGTATATATACATACATATATACAGAAAAATTGAAAAAAAAAGCTTAAATTTGTGAAGTGATCTTGTGTTCTTGTTGCGAGAAATAAATACATACATACACGTATAATACATACATACACATACATATATTTCCACAAACAAAACGCAAACAAAAGAATAAAAACACTTCACAGTTAAGCTGCACACCGCGTCAGGAAATTAACAAAACAAAAACATAAATAATTTCTCCCGCGTCTGTCGCGAAATACATAAAAAAGCTTGTAAAGTGCTTGGAGTCATCCCCGTCAGCAATCGATGTCGGATTTAACGAAAATTGAAGGTAAAGTGCTAAAAATTGAAAGGACCCAAATTGAGAATTTCTCTTAGGTAATTGTGCTGGCCATCTTGAACACACACTTTCAATTTCTAGCACAGAAGTAGTTGAGCTTAACATAACACTTGCATGCATTTTTATATATATGTATACATACATAAATATATATTTATATACATATATACTAACAAATGAACCGCTTCTCTTTAGAGTATTAAAAAATTTAAATTGTTGCATTGCTGATCAGCGAATTTCGAATCGTAAGATTCTAATTTTGTGGAAAAGTAATACCAAAAAATTATTTGTCGGTGTTTGGTAGCAAGTTAAATTTCTTTTCTTGTTGCCAACCGGAAAAATTCGCTTTTCGCCCCACAGTACCACCTCTCACCCAATCTGCATTACATGCTTACCGTTTAGTTGGTCTGTAGCGCACATACACATATACATACATATCCATACAACGGAACTTCGATTTCGTTTTGTCATCTTCGTCGTTGCGTTGTTGTTGCGTGCAGTTGTTGGCTCGCTTACAGCTGGTGACGCTGTTGTAAAATTCGGTGTTTACTCCTTTACTCTACATTCATCGCTTTTGTTGCTTTTTTGTTACTTACAAACGCAAAAACAAAACAATATATTAAAATTATTCTTTCGCACAACAACAAAGATTTTATATCATTGTTGTTGCGCTTTATTATATTTCCTTTTGTTCTTGCGTTTGTAATCTTTACCGTTGCAAGTTGCTCTCGCCTTCTCGGCCACGCATTGATATTGCATGTGCAGTGTTTGTGGCTCTCCCGCTCTTTACCTTTTTTCTTTTGCTCGCGCTCTGCTCTATTTTCTATCTCGCGTGATACGTGTGTGTGTTTTCTCTTAGTTTCTTTCTATTTTCTCTGCAAGTTTGACCCAAGTGTCGAATTTGCTTCAACTAGTGAGTGAGTTTTTTTCTTTGGCCTTTTATTTTATTCTTATACCAATTTACATTTTTATTTTTTATTAATACTAAATTTTATAAAATGTCTGTCTGCTCAAGCAACAAATGTTTGAACCCTCCTGCACCCCATAACGTATTTCTCTCATGTTGGCTATGTGATAATGTCATGCATGTTAAATGTGCGGGTTACACAGCCAACGTAAGGGATAGTTTGGAGCACGTAGGGGGGGTCTTAAATGGGGCTGTGACTCATGCCGAGAAGTCGAAATTGAAATGAGGCTTTTCATGAGGCAGACCAGGGATAGATTAAAAAAACTGTCCACTGGTTTTCGTAAGCTCTATGATGAGCTTAACGCTATGGAACAGAATACAACAATTATAAGTTGTTGAATGAGCCTGCAAAGCGTAAAAAAACCAGTGCGCGGAATCCTTCCATGCATCTGCCTGTCCCCAATTTAAGCTCGGCCAAAGCACCACATTCTCCTTTGCTATAACCTAACCCACCGCAGCTTATTTCGTTTACCACTCCCGTTCCGCAAGGCGATCGTAAAGATGAGACTATTTCCATTTCTCCAGGAAATGGTCTCTCTTTTACAGGCGAATAAAGCTGTAGTTTCCGATATGTCTGGGCATACATCCAACATAGGGAATATTACAAATAGGGATCCTGTCAGAGGCCTACATACGGACACTCTGATTGAATCTGCTGCGGTTATAAATGCCGTGGTGGATCCTATGTCTGATCTCCGTAGACCTCTAACAGGTGTTCCTCCGAAAAAACACATATTTGTTTCTAGGCTTGATCCCGAACATTCGTCGGATGACGTCTTAGCTTTCATTAAGACAAAAGTTCAAGCCAACAAAATATCGGTGGAAAAATTTAAATTTAATTATTCAAGAGAGATCTCTTCTTTTAAAATTAGTGTCGCGGTCGAACTGTTTGACTGTATTTGCAGTAACAGTTTTTGGCCGGATCACATTTTAGTTAAAGAGTACACGGCCAAAAAGAAAACTCGAGATCCGGTTAGGCTTTCTATCCCCGCCTCTTCAGCTTCTGCCGGACCATTAGCATCTGCTGGTGTTTCAAAAAACTAATTTCGTCCCTTTGTCTGGCCTATTAGAATGTAAGAGGACTTAAATCTAAGCTTCCTAGACTATATGTAGATAGTTTAGTATTTGATTTTAATATTTTAGCTTTTACAGAGACATGGATAAAACCTGATAATAGCGATGCATCTGTTCTTTCTTCAAAATTTGAAATTTTTAGGCGTGATCGGACCAATCGCGTAGGTGGAGGAGTTTTGATAGCAATTGACTCTACCTTACCCTCTGACATTATTTATTCTCCTAAATTTCAGGAAATCGAGTTTGTTGGAGTTAAGGTTAGACTCAAGTCCTTTTCCGCCTACATAACATGTTCCTACATTCCGCCACAATCCGACATGTCAGTATATAACAAACATCTAGAGTCAATTCAATATGTTTCTTCTTTGCTATCAGATAGTGACATCTTAATTGCTCTTGGTGATTTTAAATTGCCTGAAATTCAATGGTCACCTTCGGATGAATCTGCTCGCTGCTTCCTTCTACGTCACATTTGATTATTGATGGCCTTTTTGAATTATCCTTGGCCCAGATAAACTCTGTCCGTAATAAGAATGGAAGATCTTTGGATCTGATATTTGTGATTGATTCTTCCAACTGCGTTGTTTCTAGAACTGACCCTCTAGTCCTCCCGGAAGATAAATTTCACTCCACTTTAGAATTGACTATTGATCTACCTTTTCGAGCACCAATTGTTGGTGTTAATACAAAGCCTAGATCACGTAACTTTCATAAAGCCAACTTTCTTAAACTGAATGAGCTTATTCTTTCAACAGATTGGTCTCCTCTTTATAATTCTTCAGACATGGACCTAGCTATTTCGATTTTTTATAATACTCTCGATTCGCTTCTAGGTGTTTGTGTCCCATGCAGGATGCCAGTGTTGTCTCAGGGGGTCGGTTTTCTCGTCAGTTATCTAACATAAAGAACGTGAAATCGAGATATTATAAAAAGTACAAGACATCATGTCGTCCCTCTGGTTTCGCTCGTTATATAGTCGCACGCAATGCTATAAGAATTACCTTCAGCGTTGCTAATTTGAGTTTTTTACAAAATCCGAAATTATTCTATAACTTTGTCAATTCTAAACGTAAGACGTCCGTCCTTCCATCCCGAATTTCTTTTGCAAATAATACAGCGAACACTGATAAAGAAATTGATGATTTGTTTGCTGATTTGTTTGCTAATTTTTTTAAAACAACTTATTCCTCCACGGAATATCGAGCGAATCTTTCGTATCCTTACCAGTTGAAAAAGTCTAATTCTATCCATTATCCTTTGATTGATGAAAGTTCGTTACTTAGCGTGCTTAATTTAATAAAAGCAGTGTAATCTCCTGGCCACGATGGGATAGCAGGCTGTGTACTCAGATTTTGCGCAGAGGCTCTATGTAAGCCAATTTTAAAACTTTTTGTATTGTCCGTTAACTCTTCAACTTTTCCATCTATTTGGAAGAAATCCTATATCATTTCTCTTTATAAGAATGGTAGGAAATCCGATGCAACGAATTATAGGGGTATCTCTAAATTGTCCGTTTGACAACATAATTCCTCAACTGAATCCACTAACCTATTAGAATTTTCATCTTTGACGATCGAAGGATTTAAGAATCCAAGGCAAACTGATGTCGTTTACACTGATTTCAGTAAGGCTTTTGATTCTGTTAATCATGCGCTACTTCTTATTAAATTAAGTAATATTGGCTTTCCAAGCCCTTTACTTTGTTGGAGAACATCTGACGAAAAGAACTCAAAAGGTTCTTTTCAAGTCTTCATATTCTAGGTCCATCCATGTGACTTCCGGAGTGCCTCAGGGCAGTCATCTGGGACCTTTGCTTTTCACATTATTCATAAACGATCTTCCCTCAGTCATAAATCACTCTCGTGTCTTTATGTATGCGGATGACGTTAAGATTTGTCTTAGTTTTAAGGACATGGCCTCCCCGTTTCGGTTGCAATCTGACCTTCACAACTTCGAGTCTTGGTGTGGACTTAACTTGCTAAACCTTAACACTTCTAAATGTAGTGTATTAACTTTCTTCAGAAATACTCCACAGATTGTGACATATTTTCTTAATAATAGTCCTATAAAACGCCTCAGGGAGATAAATGACTTGGGTGTCTTTATGGACCGAAAGTTATCTTTTAAGTCTCATATTTCCACTACTGTAGGCAAAGCTATGGGAGTTCTTGGGTTTGTAAAAAGATGGTCAAAGGAATTTAATGACCTTTGATTTCATTCTCTTTACTTCATTGGTACGTCTTATCCTTGAGTATGGAACTTGCATATGGGCACCGCAATATGACCCACACCAAGCAAGAATTGAATCTGTCCAAAAGCAGTTCCTACTCTTTGCTCTTCGTGGTTTGAACTGGGATCGCAATATCAATTTACCATCGTACTCTAGTAGACTTCTTTTACTTAACCTACCTTCTCTAACTAACCGTAGAGTAATATTTGGGGTGATCTTCATACACAAGCTCCTTAATGGTGATATAGACTCGGTTTCTTGTAGACCTACTAGAAATTTCATACCTTTATCACTTCCACGCTGTTCTACTAACTATGCCTTGCATGAACCTTTTCGAGTTCGTTGTTCTGACTACAATCACCTTTACAGTGTAATCAGTTCTGAGCACTCTCTTGCTTTACTAAGTTCTATCTTGTCTTATTTAGTTCCTATCTAGATGTAGAATTCGTTTATTTGTCTGTGTTTTGTGATTTTGTTCCTTCGTCTCGAGCCGTACGTTATGTGGTATGCGCCCCTCGGTCGGTTGGGCGGGAGGTGTGGGCACTTAGTGCAATCGTTGGGATTCGCGCAAAAAAGTTTTTTATTATTTAATTAATTTTTAATAATTTTAAATTGCGGTTTTCAGTTTTGAACAAATAGTTTTAAGTGATTATTTTTAAAATAAAAAGAGCCATTAATAATTTTGATTTTACGTTTTTAATTACTTTAGAATGTTATTCTATGTAATCCATAAATCCTTAACTTTTTAGTAACATGGTCCGTACCCGATGATATCCTCCGTCAGGTGATCAACGTTCAGAAGTTATATTTAACTTGAACCAATTATTCCAGTTGACATCAATTCTGTATTCTCATCTGAAGAAAATATAAATATTATTAATAAATGATTATAATTAAAGAAACACATTAAAATTACATTTACCAAATATTATTATTAATAAAATGAACTATTTGTTAATTGATTATTTTAATTTTGTCATACCTATTATGTATTTTTTAACCAATTCATAAAGTAAAGATTGATCGGATCGCCAAACCCTTTAGCCAAAAACATTCGCTGCACCGCAGAAAACGATGGAAAATGATGGTGAAAAGCCGTCCAGCGGGATCACTCACGTGCCCGAGACGGACGATCCAGATAGCATGAAATCACGCACGATAGAGGACATTATTTCCTCATTCGTGTCTTTAAATTTTTAGAGCTTAGGAGCGCGGGAAGTACCTGCGCTGAAAAAGAGCGACATGTTTATGTTACTCTCAAACAATGATGAAATGGTTTTAAAGGAAACACTTTCCTTGGAACCGATGTTTACCGTGTGGAACGATGTTCCAAATAGGAAATCGTATATGGTTCGTAATCCGAAGAGATTCATTAAATGGAAAAACATGGAGGAATACTTTGCTGCTCCGAGCTCGCTCGGTTTTCCATCACCGGAGTTCCTTGATGGATCTGTACAGGAGTCTTTAGTACGTGACGTTTTATCACGGATTTGCAAGCCTATACAAATTGACCCCTCAATGATACAAATTGCAGCGTTGTCCAAATTTCCAGATTTGCGCAGGCCAACTACGTGCAGAAATAAGTTACAAAAAAAATGAAGTAAGCAAGTCGTCCCTGCCGACTCGGAGTATACCCTGTACCAAAAAAGGATATTTCATTTAAACAGACTCCTACGCAATCCTCATTAATTGAATCAAATTTTTCATAAAATTCTCTTAACAAGCCAAAACAGCAAATTCATGCTTTCTCGCTCACTCCTAACAGTGAACGAAACTAATGCATCATTCGGTACAAAGCAACATGAGCATGCTATCTCGCTCACACATTTCAGTTGCTGCTGCCCACAGAATTTCAGTACAAAACATATATGTATATCTCCGATATTTATTGACCGATTTCGGTCAAATTCGGTCAGATGGTACATATTGGCTATATAATTGAGTCTACCAAAAATACTGTATCTTTAATACAACTAATTTGTAAGGGAGGAAGTGGGCGTGTCAAATATTTGAAACAAACTTGATCTGCGTATAAACTAGACGGATGTTGACACCAAGTTTGGTTACTCTAGCTCTTATAGTCTATGAGATCTAGGTGTTCATACAGACGGACAGACGCTGTTGATGCTGATCAAGAATATATATACTTTATGGGGTCGGAAAATTTTCCTTCTGCCTGTTACAAACATTTTAGCGACTTTAATATACCCTTGAACCCTACGGGTACAGGGTATAAAAAATATTCCATTTTAAACTTTTCGTAAATGTTGCCATTCAATCTCTCGTGGGGTGTATTAAACTCTGTGCGCATAATCTATGTAAGATATGCTCCTGGTATATGCGTTCAGCAAAAATTTAAAGAATTTTGAAAAATTCGAAAAAGAAAACTGTAAACAGCAACTGTACTGACAATAAGGGACATAACGAGCAAGACTTGCGCGGAACATCGATGTTATATCGATGTTTCAATTTGAAAATGAAACATCGATGTTCGTAAACCGATGTTCGATGTTTTCGCATCGTGTTTGTACCATCACTTAGCAATTACATTGAGCCATTGAAGATGAGCTCAAAAAAATATCTCTGCGTACCGGCTACGTCAACTGAAAGTGAGCGTATGTTCAGCAAAGCAGGCTTAATAGTAAGTGAAAAACGAAGTTCACTAAAGCCAAAAAATGTGGATATGCTGGTTTTCCTAAATAAAAGTGAATGGATCTCAAACAACTGATAAGTTGAGTCATTATAATATTTCCATAATTTAATTTGTTTGAAAAACTCACAAAACTGTTATGTTAAGTTATCATTATATTTTCGTTATTTCATTTGTTTTTAAAAGCTTTAAATACTGTTAAGTTAAGTAATAATATTTTCCTAATTTAATTTGTTTTGAAAAAATCAAAATACTGTTAATTTAAGTTATATTTTCATTTGTTTGGAAAACATTATTTTGTTATTTTTTTTATATACAATGGTGGACAAAAGTATTTTGACTTGACATTGCCAAATCTAAAATAGATGTTTTCTGGTAATTGAGAAGAGTTACCGTATCTATTGGCTTTTTAATAGAAAAATAGTATTAAAGCTTAAAAGAAACAAAAAAAATTGCACTGGTAACGGTAAAAAGTACATAAGTGAGTTGCATGATCTTTATCAATAATAATTAGTGTTTTTGTATGTTTGTTGATTTCTTTTGTTAAAACATGGGCAAAACACGTGAATTAAGTGAACTCATTAGAAATGAAATGGTCACAAAGTATAATGCAGGTATTTCAGTAGATTGCCTTAGCAAATTATACAAAGTGCCAAAACAAACTATTTATTACCAAATAAATAAAAAAAAGAATAACCAATCACTTAAAAATAAGGTCCGAACCGGAAGACCCCGCAAGACGAAGCCTATAGAAGATCGTATAATATTGCGAAAATTTAAGGAAAATGTGCTAATTACACCACAAGCAGCGTCGATTGAACTCAGTGAACAGTTCAATAAGTCAATAAGCAGGAAAACTGTCGAAAGACGTCTGAAGGAGGCCAATTTTTCAACCTACATAGCTCGTCCGATTCCTTTAATTTCCGCCAAAAATAAGATCAAAAGGTTAACATTCGCCAAAACCTACCTAGCGAAGCCACAATCATTTTGGGAACAAGTATTGTGGACCGACGAAAGCTCTTTTGAGTATCATGGGTCAAAAAAGAAAGTTTATTGCAGATTGCCAATGAATATTCGCAAAAAAATGAGGCCTGTGTGCGAACGGGTACCGCATGGCGGAGGATCGGTTATGTTCTGGGGTTGCGTATCCTTCAATGGCGTTGGCGATTTGGTACCAATTGAAGGGACAATGAATAAGGATAAATACTTGCGTGTTCTGAATGACCACGCATTGCCATCTGCTGACCGGCTCATTGGGCAAGCATTTGTGTTTCAACAGGACAACGCTCCATGCCACAAAGCCCATATTGTAACAAGGTTTTTGAGCGATGTTCAAGTGAATACATTGGATTGGCCACCTCAAAGCCCTGATTTGAATGTTATAGAGAATTTGTGGGCTTACATTAAAAGAAAACGGAGCTCCGACTTAACTAGAACGCGTGAGGAGACGATTTCTGAAGTGCAAGGACTCTGGCAGGAAGTTTCCTTGGAAACGATAAAAACTTGGTCAAATCAGTACCTGCACGTTTACAAAAGGTCATTGATGCCAAAGGAGGGTTTACTTTTTATTAACCAACATTTTTTTCCACGGAAATTTACTTTTTGTTAACTTTTCTTTAACGACATTGAAATGTCAAAATACTTTTGTCCATCCACATTTCCACATTTGTATGAAATATCGAATTTTTTTTTAAACTTTTCACTGAAGAAACAAATTTTTTTGTTTTTTTTGAAATAAAACTATGTATATTGTTCATAAACCTTAGCTTATTCAAAGTTATTAAATCAATACAGCATGCACAATCGCCAAAAGTATAAAATTTTTCCAAAGTCAAAATACTTTTGTCCACCATTGTATATATTGAAGAATGAAGTCAATATTAAATACATAGATGAAAAAATAAAAAATTCTTTTTACTAACTTCGATGTTTAATCGATACATCGATGTTTTCAAATAAAAAACATCGAAACATCGATGTGGACAAATCGATGGTTTTGAAATTTCTGTCGTCGTGACGAAACCACCCTATATTTTCATATGAGCCCGCACAGGCATTCACAATCTGCAAATCACATATACATGAGCCGATCTGTTGCCGAAGGATCACGAACAATGTTTGAGAGCCTAGAAAATTATGTCTCAGCACGATTGTTGCTGTTAATTGAGACCTTTTATCACTATGTGCGTAAAGTTAGCGACGGTCTGTTAATGTCGAGTTAGCGACGGTCGCTGTTAACGAAATGTTAACTTTTTTTGATTTTTTTGTTTTCAAATATTTAGTTACTTACTAACTTTTTTGAACCAAATAAAGTTTAAATTTATAAATAATAGCATTATCTATTGTATTCATTAATTTTTATCCAGTTTCAGTCATTGCAAATAGCATAATTTTGACCATGAAAAAATTAACTCCCCACATTTTGGAGTATATTTTCAGTCACAGAAATTGTCAAGCAATGCACGATATCTCAGAATGTGCTCGACATATTCAAGAATAGCTCCACCAAATTTAAGCAAAATCTATAACAACGTTTTTGAGAAAATCACTTATGAGTTGGGTCACCTATGGATTTGTCCCATACAGAAACAGTCAAAAAAATTGCATTGACACTGTTAATCAAATAACTCGACTCATAGGAATTGTCAAGCAATGCACGATATGTAAAATTAAGCCCCACATATTCAGTGATAACTCAGCCAAATGTAATCAAAATCTATAACAACGTTTTGGAGAAAAACTCCAAAATGTATGGATGCCTTGCTTGGATGAAAATCACTGATAAGGAAGGCGCCAACTCCGAAATCGGAACCAGTGTAGAGAACCAGTTGCCAGAATTATTTCTGCCAACAACCGCGAACATTTGAATTAAGGCAACATCATTTATTTTGCACATAATAGCACAAATTGCGATTAACTAATGAAATAAATTAAATTCTAATTTATCAATATATTCATTATAGTTAAGTGATTTGTAAGCGCAGATGAGCGCTATGTGGCTGTGGTTGTATTGTCCAATAAATGTTCGATGTTGTAGTTAGAGGCAGGCGGGATCGAACTGCATTGAAGCGAATTCGACCCGCCTCGCCGACGTAAGTGTGAGAAGAAACTAGAAAGATGGACTAACTTCGGCCGTGCCGAAGTTCGTATACCCTTGCAGATTTTCTCTATATAATTCACCAGAAGCATTATTGTAAATTAAACATACCAAATTTACAAATTCAAAATTTTGACGCTTGAGGAAAAAATTTTTCATACAAAATTTTTTTGTACCGATTGTTCCTATAGCAGCTATATGATATAGCCAACCGATTCTGATAAAACTTGATTGAAGTATTAAGAAGTTTATTAAACTCACCAATATCAAATTTCGTGGCATTCGGTTGAAAAACAACAGAGTTATTGAGGATAAACCTTATTCATGACCGATCGGTCCTATGGGAGCTATATGATATAGCCAACCGATTCTGATAAAACTTGATTGAAGTATTAAGAAGTTTATTAAACTCACCAATATCAAATTTCGTGGCATTCGGTTGAAAAACAACAGAGTTATTGAGTATAAGCCTTATTCATGACCGATCGGTCCTATGGGAGCTATATGATATAGTCGTCCGATTCAGATCAAACTTGGTTGAAGTATCAAGAAGCATATTAAACTCATAAATATCAAATTTCGTGGCATTCGGTTGAAAAACAACAGTTATTGAGGATAATCCTTATTTATGACCGATCGTTCCTATGGGAGCTATATGATATAGTCGTCCGATTCTGATCAAAGTTGGTTAAAGTATCAAGAAGCATATTAAACTCATAAATATCAAATTTCGTGGTATTCGGTTAAAAAACAACAGAGTTATTGAGGATAAAGCTTATTCCTGACCGATCGTTCCTATGGGAGCTATATGATATAGTCATCCGATCGGGATGATTCCGAGATATACAATGCCTGCAGCAAAAAGGAGCCTATGCTGAAAATTTCAGCTCTGTAGCTCTTATGGTCTCGGAGGAGAAGCTGTTGATCCAGACAGACGGACAGACGGACAGACGGTCAGACGGACAGACGGACAGACGGACATGGTCATATCGACTCGGCTATTCATGCTGATCAAGAATATATATACTTTATATAGTCGGAGATGCTTCCTTCTGTGCGTTGCAAACTTCTGACCAAAATTAATATACCCTCTGCAAGGGTATAAAAATGAAAATACATTCGAAAATTATCCATCAAACCGATCGCAAGCGTAATTCTTTGTTCTATAGTCATTCCTTCCGTATAAAAACGAAGTCCAAATTAAAATCAGTTATCTCCACAAAAACTTCAAATTACAAAAACTATTGTAAATTTTCATGGCGCCCGAGCAGGGACAAGTTTTTAAGTGAAGTGAATGTAAATACACAACTAAAAAGAACAGTGGAACAAATGTACATATGTACATGTATATATACATAAATAGTGAAAAGAAAAGTTTAAAAAAAAAAATTGTGAAGTGAACTGGGAGTCTTAGTGGCGAAAAATACATACGTACATATATATACATATATGTACATGTTATAGAAAATAAAACGCAAGTAAAAGACAAAAAGTTCACAGTTAATTCGCACACCGCGCCGGGAAATTATCTAAACAAACAACACAAAAAAATTTCTCCCGCGTCTGTCGCGAAACACAATAAAATAAAACAAAAAAACCTTGGAAAATTTGGAGTGGTTGGCTTCCCCATAACACGTCTACATACATACATATGTCGGATTCAAGGAAAGTTGATTCCAAGGCGAAGGTCAACTCCAAGGTAAAGTGCTAAAAATTGAAAGGGCCCAAATCGAGAATTTCTCTTTGGTAATTGTGCTGGCCATCTTGAGCACACACTTTCAATTTCTAGCACAGAAGTAGTTGAGCTTAAAATAACACTTGCATGCATTTATATACATATACAAAATAAAATATATTTATATACATATATGTATACTAACAAATGAACCGCTTATCTTTAGTGTATTAAAAAATTTTTAATTATTGCATTGCTGATCAGCGAATTTCGAATCGTAAGATTCTAATTTTGTGTTAAATTAATACCACAAAATTATTTGTCGGTGTTTGGTAGCAAGTTAAATTTCTTTTCTTGTTGCCAAGCGCAAAAATTCGCTCTTCGCCCCTCAGTACCCCCTCTCACCAAATCTGCATAACATGCTTATCGTTTAGTTGGTCTGCAGCGCACACACACATACATACATACATATCCATACAACGGATTTTCTATTCCGTTTTGTCGTTTTCGTCGTTGTGTTGTTGTTGCGTGCAGTGGTTGGCGCGCTTACAGCTGGTGACGCGCTACCCTAGAAACCAATTAAATTTGTGGGGTATATACTTTTTCCATATCGTTCGCCAAAATACCCTATATTTTGGCAAATTAGCAGGGTATACAATTTTTTTCATACAGTTTATGAAAATACCCTGTATATCTTCTCGGATTGACATTTTATTTTTATTTATATTTTTTGTGTCATCAATAAAAATTCTTTCGCTCGGAATATATTAAAAAAAAAAAAAAATCAAAATTAATACAATTTAAAATATATTCATTAAAAAAAAAAAAAATAAATAAATAAATAATACTTTGCAAGTAGTATAATTGGTCTGAGTTCGTCCGATAAATTGCATCATCCTATAACAATGGCTCCACCATCTGGGACGATCCCTAAAGATTTTGAGGATGCAAAGAAAAGACGAGCTCAACGCGTCAAAAGCATCAAACGTGTAAGTGACCAATTGAGAGATGAGAGTATTTCGCTTCAAGTCACAGAGTTGGAAATGTTGAGTACAAACATCGACACCGCTCTGAGATATCAGACTCGAGTAGAAACGTTCGACTCCGATGACGAGTACAGGTCCGAGTTGGAAGAGTTGTGTATATCCACAAAAGCACAACTTAAGTCCGCATTAAAAAAATCGTCCGATGCCAGCACGCCTGTAGAAATCAAGTCCGTAGGAACAATTCCGTCTCGTCTTCCGAGTTTGCAACTGCCTAAATTTAGTGGCAAATACTCAGAGTTTACAAATTTTATGTCATTGTTCGAAACCCTTGTTCATACGAACGTCTCAATTCCAAAAATTGAAAAGTTCAATTATTTGATTTCGTGTCTGTCTGGTGAAGCGCTAGGAACTGTCAAAGCGTTTCAAGTCACAGAAGACAATTATGAAAAGGCGATCCTTAACCTAAAAAAGGTCTATGACAACGATTGCCTCATTTTCATGGAAAATATTTCCGCGCTGTTCAGCCTCCCTAAAATGGCACATCCGTCGGCTGCAGCTTTGAGAAGCCTTGTCGACACTGTGTCGGCAATTTATGGCTCTCTGTTGTCCATTGGAGACGAAAAAGTGATTTTAAATGCCATTTTAATTCACTTAGTTATGAACAAGGTCGATTCACAGACGAAGCGTAAGTGGGAAGAGCAGCTCGATTATGCGACAATACCTTCGTGGAAAGAATGCGAGAGAACGCTTAATCGGCGTCATCAACATATGTCGGCTGAAGAATCAGCGAAGAATTCGCTCGATCTCGTCAGATCAGAGCCCAAAGCAGTTTCCACGAAGCAGCATAATCGTAGCACATTTTCGTGTTTTGTGGCGAATAAAAAAGTAAATGAGAAGACCCCAAAATGTGCGTATTGCAATTCCGAAGACCATATAATTTCCAGTTGTCCGTCATACTCAGCGTTATCGGTGAAACAACGTTTCGATTTCGCAAAATCAGCTCCGCTTTGCATTAATTGTCTTCGGAAGGGTCACGCTGTCGCTAAATGCACAGCGAAAAAGTGTCGTGTATGCAACAAGTCGCACCATACGTTGCTTCACATATACACAGTCAGCAGTGGTCAAGCGTTACCACCACCTCCACAAGATCTACCTTCTACCTCACATGTCTTGCATGTGACGGCTCCGAAGAGTGTGATTCTTGCAACTGCAATCGTTGGTGTTAGAACGAAAGCTGGCGATTTCGTGCTAGCCCGAGCGTTGCTCGATAGTTGTTCCATGACTAACTTGATAACTGAAGAAATGGCTCAACGGTTGCAGTTACCTAGAGAGGACTTGCTTGGTATTTCTGAATCCAATGTTCAAGTCACAAAATTGATACACACGGTGGTACAGTCGCGAGTCAATCGCAGTGAGGTGCCCTTAGATTTCGGTATCTTGACGTCTATTTCGTCCTACCAGCCACCCGAAACAGTCAACATCACTGGTTGGAAAATTCCGAAGAATCTACAATTAGCCGACCCTCTTTTTTATAAGCCACAAAAAATCGATATGCTCATCGGAGCAGATGCGTTCTACGACCTTTTTATCAATTGGTCAAATAAAGCAAGGTCAAGGACTTCCCACCCTTCAAAAAACAATATTTGGATGGGTTGTATCCGGGCGGTTGTTGACAATTAAGTCTGAAGTTTCTTAGGCATTGCTTAAAGCAGGGTTTGAGTTGACCAAATGGTTCTCGAACAGTCCTGAAGTCTCCGCTTCCCTTAGCACAGCGACGCCGATAACAATCTCAGAATCTTCGTCGACCAAAACACTTGGTGTTTTCTGGTTGCCTAGGGAAGACATCTTCCAATTTCAAATCGACGACTCATTTATGGGTCTACGAGCGACAAAACGGAACATTCTCTCGGTGACATCTCGTTTGCTTGATCCACTTGGCCTTTTAAGTTCTTTAATTATTAAAGTAAAGATCCTAATGCAGGAGCTGTGGCTGAAGGGTCTTGACTGGGACGAATCGATTCCAATGAATTTGGAAACATCATGGAATGAATTGAAGTCAACCTTGTTAAATGTAAATACTATTCAGATTCCACGATTCGTCAACACAGATGCTAATTCACCGATAGAGATTCATGGTTTCGCCGATGCCTCAATGAGAGCATATGGTTGTTGCATATACGTTCGTGTAAAAGCTGCGGAAGGCTTTTGCACTTCGCTCCTAACTTCGAAGTCAAAAGTAGCGCCCCTCAAGACCAAAACACTCCCAAGACTTGAGCTGTGTGCCGCTCACCTTCTCGCAGACCTTTGTCACCGAATTCGTGACCTGATAAGGGTACCAGTTGAGCGTACTTTTCTTTGGTCCGATTCGGAAATAACTCTTCATTGGATAAAGTCACACCCTTCGTCGTTGGCAACGTTCGTTTCGAACAGGGTGGCTGAAATCCAAGAATGGTCAGAGAACGTATCATGGCGACATGTACCAACAAAACAGAACCCAGCAGACATTGTGTCTCGTGGTTGTAATGTTGACGAACTAGTTGATTCGATTTGGTTATCAGGACCTGGGTTTCTCGGACAACCGCAAAGCGATTGGCCAGTCAACATGTCCAACTATCGGACGAAATGCGCAACTTGGAAGTGCGGAAATCAGCTGCCGTGCTGACCCTGGTAGTCAACGAGAATCCACTAATCGAGACCATCGAAGCTTATTCGTCACATTTAAAACTAATAAGAGTGTTCTGTTATGTGTTCCGTTTCATCTGTAGATGTAAAAATAAATCGACCACATTCGATGATGTAATTCCATCACCTGTAGAACGAAAGGAAGCATTTCACAAAATTGTTGAAATAGTTCAACATAAAGAATTCCGAGAAGATATAGGAAAAATTCGAAAGAGCGCCAGAGTGGGTCAAAAACTTCAAGGTTTGACTCCATTTCTGCACGAATACACTGGTTCGTGATGCTCATTTTCGTTGTTGAGAGTCGGGGGGCGACTTGTAAACGCTCCTATTTCATATGATGCGAAATTTCCGCTCATTTTATCAAAACGCTCGCAATTTGTGCGAAGCTATGTCCGTCACCTCCACCTATCGAATTGTCATGTTGGCCCAAGAGCTCTAGTAAGTCACCTGCGTGAGCAGTTGTGGATTATTAACGCTCAAGAAGTCTGCAGACAAACCGTGAGATCTTGCATCTTATGTTTTAAGTACAAGCCACGTTTGATGAACCAAATTATGGGAAACTTGCCTGCAGACAGAGTGAGACAGCTCCGCCCATTTAGCATTTGCGGCGTTGATTTTTGTGGCCCAGTACATACAACATTGAGAATTCGAGGAAGGCCTCCATATAAGACTTACATCGCACTTTTCGTTTGTTTTTCTTCCAAAGCGGTTCATTTGGAACTAGTGTCCGATTTAAGCACTAATACCTTTCTTATGGCTTTCCAAAGGTTCATCGGCCGGAGAGGAGTGCCTCAAGTAGTCCACTGTGACAACGCGACGAACTTCGTCGGAGCGAGTCGGGAGCTGGAGGATCTTCGGCACAAGATCGAGAGCGAGGGGGACGCAGTGCGGGAATTCGCGTCAACAAGAGGATGTGAATTTGCGTTCATACCACCAAGAGCGCCGCACTTCGGAGGACTATGGGAGGCAGGTGTCAAGTCTGCAAAAAACCTACTCCTACGAACGATGGCCAACGCAAGTCTCACGGCAGAAGAGGTGGAAACGGTGCTGGTGGCAGTCGAGGCCGTACTCAACTCCAGGCCTCTGGGAGCGGTCAGCCAGGACCCAAACGACGGCGAGGCCATAACTCCCGGGCACTTGCTGATAGGAGGGCCCTTAAGGGCAGTGCCGCACCAAGGGACTCGGACCAGGAGAGTCTCAGCGGCTGCTTAAAGCGATGGCGAGCTGTCTCGTCGCTCAAGCGGGCGTTCTGGCAGCGATGGTCCCGGGAGTATGTGCTAGGGCTGCAAACGAGGGCCAAGTGGCACGAGCGGAGGCCCAACATCGGCGTGGGAGATCTCGTCCTCGTCGCCGAGGACAATCTACCACCACAACAGTGGATGACAGGCCGAGTGGTGGCCACAAGCGTCGGGCAGGACGGCGCAATCAGGGTCGCAGACGTAAGGACGACCAGAGGCGCAACGTACAGGAGAGCGATCCACAAGCTGGCACCTCTGCCAGTTCTTTGAAGGCCTGAAGCCCTCCAAGGGGCCGGTGTAAGCGCAGATGAGCGCTATGTGGCTGTGGTTGTATTGTACAATAAATGTTCGATGTTGTAGTTAGAGGCAGGCGGGATCGAACTGCATTGAAGCGAATTCGACCCGCCTCGCCGACGTAAGTGTGAGAAGAAAAAATGAAAATACATTCGAAAATTATCCATCTTTATAATACAAAAACTATTGTAAATTTTCATGATTGTTTCAATAGTTAAAAATTATTGTGCAAAAAATAAATACGCAGAATGCGTGTTTATTTGCGACTCAATTTACTTTATGTGATACATATTCTGTCGCATGTTCTTCAGGCTATACATCTATGTATGTACAACACAGCGATGCCAAGTCAAAATTTAAGAAATACGTTGTACTACAACATGCTTCTGTGTTTGATCATGCGTGCATTGAGTTGAACTGTTCTATTTTCAACACCCTTCCTCAATGCAAGTATGGTCACAAATTCATTTTAAATTTAACGTTCTCATAAGTTCTAAATGCTTCCTCATAGGAAGATTTTTTGTTAAGATATCGGCAATCATTACATTGTACTATGGTCCAAAATCCAGATTTTGTGGCATAAACCTAAAAAATTTGTTGAAACAAAATCGTATTTAAACAATTTCTTGTTGGACAGAATACTTTGAATATTATTATTTTTGTTTTTACTGCACCCCTGAAATTTTGGCACACTTTTAAAGTCAGGTGTTTAGTCAGCTGTTCGCTCTACCAAAAAAGCGGGAAATTGTAGGCAAACTTTGAGCCAGTGTAAAAAATTAACAAAGAAACTTTAAAATAACTTTTGTCATGGATAATATTAATCAAGGTATGTAGAATGTAAATACTGCACGAAATTTCAATTTGTATATTTTAATTCCTTTTTTTGTGTAATAATTGTTTATGTCCCAAAATAAAGAAAGCTTAACCCATATGTGCGTCTATTGTCGAGTGGAATATAACTTTCTGTGAATTTCTGCGAAATTGTAATTATGCAACTAGAACGTGCCGCCAGTCTTCGCACTCGGCACCGCAAAGACATGCGGGCATCGCACTCAGACCTCTCTGATGCAGAAATGCGTTCAGCGATCCATGGCCAGTCAGCAGGAATCCAGCGTGGAGGCCAAATCCTTGGTCCTTCCGGCCGAAGACGAAGCGTACGTTCGGGATAAACTGATGAGTCGGTCGACCGTGCTCATCGTTATCCCACCTGCGTTGCCACTCGCAGCATATACGCTCGTCCAGCATCGCCTTCATCTGCCTCCGATCCAGACTTGCCACATCCAGACCGTACAGCCAATCGCCTCCAGCGGGTGGGCACGCTTGACTTTGAAACTGATTGCCAAACGTCTGGCAACCAGGTCCAAAGGTGGAGCTCCAGCAAGCACCTGCAGTGCCACGGTGGACACTGTACGGTATACCGGTAGGCATCCTAAGAGCATAGATTCTGACAAGAGATGAGACGCCTCCTGGCCCCCGACTCTCTCTTGACAGCGGAATACCACACCGAGGCACCAAACAGTGCACAAGGCACCATGAGTCCGGCATAAACGGTGCGTCTTGCTCGAGGACTGAGTCCCCAGTCAACTCGTAGCACGCGACACAATGCTCCGGCGACTCCAGCTAGCTTACCGCGTAATCTAGCGATGTGCGACTGAAAATTCAGACGCTCGCCAACTGTGATGCCAAGGTACCGGTACTGTGTTACATATGGTAGGCTTGCTCCTGCAAACCTAACACAGGGCGGCCGCGATCGGGCCAATCTCCCTTTAAGTAACATCATCGCCGTCTTGCTGGTCGAGATCGAAACGCCGACCTCTGCTCCCCAAGCTCCCACGACGGACATCAGCTCCTCTGCTCGACGCTCCAGTACGGCTCTCGACCTTCCCTCGACGATGACCAGCAGATCGTCCGCATACGCGCTGTATCCGCACAGGGGCTCCAGTCTTTGGAGCAGCACATCCATCATTGTGTTCCAAATGAACGGCCCACAGATGGATCCCTGGGGACATCCTCGGGTCACCTCCATGGTAACCTCTCCGAATCTGCTGGTCATTTTCGCACTCCTGCCACTGAAGAAGCTTCTCCACAAGCTGGCTTCAGGGCATCCCGCGTCGATCAAGCGGCGCATCACGGCGCTCCACTCGATGTTGTCGAATGCACCCTTGAAATCAATGAAAAGACCGAGCACGTAAGCCTCCTGGCTGGAGGCCACGCTGGTCTTGACATGATTCCAGGCATCTTCAACACTGCGACCAGGTCGAAAGCCGAATTGCCATCTATTTCCATCCGGGAGCACCTCCTTCATCCGATTTACCATGATTCCCTCCAACACCTTGCCGAAAACTGGCAACAAGCATATACCCCGATAGGAAGCTGGGTTAGACCCATCCTTGTCGGGGCCTTTGAATAGCGCCACTACACGTGGGCACTTCCACTCAAGGGGGAAATATCCCTCAGCTATGCAGCGGGAAAACAACGCTGAGATGTGCTCGGGAATGGCACGCCATACCGCCTTGCAGATACCACCTGTGATGCCGTCTAGCCCGGGAGAGCGCCTGCTCTTCAACCGGGCCACGCATACATCGACCTCGAAGGCTTCGAGAGACGGTGCAGCTTCATCCGGAATGGCAATGTCATCACTCATCTCCCGCAACTGGAAAGAAGTTACGGAGGAGGAGACTCGCACAGTCGTGCCATGTTACGACTTGCCTGCCATCCGAACGAAGACATGTCAGCTCTGTGGATCGCTTTCGTCCTCGGCATATCCTGTAGACGTGCCCCCATGGGTCATCCCTGTGGTCTCCAACGAAACTTCGCCAGTGATCCTCCTTAGTCCGCAGGATGAGCTTCTTGAACTCGCGGACGGCTGTCCGCAGATGAGTTGCCAGAAGCTGCGCAGATTCATGGCCTCTGCGCCTAGCATCCTGGAGCCTTCGCCTCAGTCTCCTGACCTCTCGGCGTTTGGTACTAAGTTCAGTGGTCCACCACTTCACTTTTCCCACAGCTCTCGACGTCCTGCGGCCTAGCACTCTATCGCACACGGACTGTACGATGGTGCGTAGTGCAGTCACGGATGAATCCACCGGCAAAGCTCTGATGTGCTCCAAGGAAAGGTGCTCCAGGATTTCCTCCGCCAGTTCTGAGTCGAACAATCGCCAGTTAGCATTCGCGAGTTTCCAGGACGGCACAGGAGCATATGTGCTCTCAACTGTGTCTGCTGCTTCGCTGACGATTGTCACGTCGATATCGCTCTGTCCGCGGCGATTATCAAACGTATACACCTCGCTGAATTGATTTAGAACTCCGGCTCAGCTCCCGAGAATCCAATCCTCCAGCTGCTCACCCCGCCTGTAGTTCAGTTGGCCACGAAAACTATCGTAGCGCTTACTGAACCACAAGGGGGATACAGCATTCGCATCTAGGCAGAGGATGACCGGAGTACTGCTCGCCAGTAGCAGTAGGGCATCCATATACAGAAGGTCCCTCGTTGTCAATTCAGCTTGTGCGTGGCAGTACAGTGAGGTCAGGTAGATTGAGCCAAACTCACCTGTCACCCTCACGCATACTCCAGCCTCGGTGATATGTGACTCGACTGGCAGGCAGATGACATCTGGATCGTCGATGATGACGGCAGCGTTTCTTCTCCGACCCTCAAAGATTCGGCTGCCGTACACTCTCATCCCGGCTGGGAATCCAGTAATACGGCCTTCCTCATTCGTGTAGGGCTCCTGTAGCAGCGCAAAGGGCAATCGGGAATCCCGCATACGCACACCGACATCGATGCACGCAACGCGACCCCGCCCACAATTGGCTTGGATGAGACCAAACATATTAATGTCTGGCCTGCACCCTTTCCAACACTCCTCGGTAAATCGGGCACGATCCCGAGAGCATCAGATGCCCTGAGGGTTGCCCTTTGAAGCGACAGTTCCGGCAGTCCACCGGATTGCTGCACTTCGCTGCCTTGTGCCCAGCCTGACCGCACTGTCGGCACACATCGGACTTCAGGCGGCATGCGGACACCTTGTGATCGAATCCGACGCACCTATGGCAAGCATAGGTACGGACGACCGGCCGGCATCGGTACGAAAACCACTTGATGTAGACCCGTCCGGTCTTCTCAAGTACGGCCAGCGCAGCATCGTCCACATCAAGCGTCAGATTAATACTGACGCCATCTGTGACGGACCAAGGCTTTGTTTCCAAATGAACCGCCTTTTTGAAAACAGCCGCCGTCATCTCCTCCTGGAAGTTGTTCGTAAACAACTCTTCCATAAACGTCTCGGGGGCGATGCTCGTGTCCACGTCGAACACCGTCACCCGTGGCCTCACGCCCTTGCTCTGTTGGACTGTCAGTCCAACCTCTGCGAACTTTTTGTTCGCCACCACTCGCCGCATCTCGTTCGCCGATGGCGTACGGATTACGGCACCGCCACGCTTCAGCTCCCGCACCTCGTGGACACGCACTCCCAGTGTCGGTGCGACCTCCTTTCTTATCCGTTCCGCCACTTGCTTGCCGGACACGCTCGGGTACCGACTCGTGACCACCGCGGACCACGTTTCAACTGGCTTGTTGAACCGTGGCGCGGGATCGGCACTCCGGGGACGGGGACAGCGGCGACAGCGACACCAGTGACGGCTGGATAAGCAGCGTGGTAAGCTGCAAGGCTTGTGGCAACGGGAACAGGCGGCGGGGGGTGCGGGCTGTCCACCCGAGAGGCTTTCGAGCAATGCGTTCCTAACGGCCAGCGACATTGCCAGTTCCTCGAGGCGCCGAATAGCTGCCGAAATGTCTCGCGCTGCTCCAGGCTTGACACCCACAATGGCGTTGCGGGTGCCCTCGGCAGCAGCGGAGATCTCGGCCAATATTGCCGACGTTCCGCCCGCCACAATACGCCACGCTGGGCATTGTGGCACTTCGACGACGACGGCTCCGGCCCCGGCTGCGACGTCGACGTTGACGTCAGCAGCGGCATCGGCAGCGACAACGGGCGCCCTTCGTTTCACCGGCTTCGCGGCGGGCATCACGAAATCCGCTTCTGGGGCGACTGAGGGCATGGACACGCTGTCCAGCGCTGCCCTCTTAGCGACCGTGGCCTCGGTGGCCATCAGGTCCGGCACCGACACCGTGCGGACCTGCGCCTTCCGCCCCTTCCGCCAGCTCCCGGCGGCACCGACTGCAGCAGTCAGACTTGCCGACGACTCGGCGTCTGACTCCGCGACCGAATCCACAGATTCCGCGACCGTGGAAACACTCACCATACTGGTGGTGCTCCCACAACGGCTTCTCGTGCCGTTCATCTGCACTGGAACACTATATCGAGTGTTCACTGTACTGGGTACACACACGTACACACAAGTACACACACACGCACACTAGTTTTTCGGTCTCTGTCCGCGAGTATGCTATACTTTTAGGTGCTACCTAAAAGTATGCCACACTTTTTAGGCGCTGCCTAAAAGTATGCTACACTTTAAATGTACACTAACACCTGATTGGCTGGCCAATCAGAGCAATTGTACGGTACCTGGCACCAAACTTGTAAACAAGTTACCGTAATTTCACTGTTTGTTCACTTGGTTTTTTTTTCCACTCGCTTTCGGTTTCTGTTTCACTCAGAATATTCGCGATTTAATGCGCTGGCACGTCCGCACCGTTCAGCAGTCCAAAACACACTCCTTGCAGAGGGTATATTAATTTTGGTCAGAAGTTTGCAACGCACAGAAGGAAGCATCTCCGACTATCTCCGACATCTCAGAATCGGTTGGCTATATCATATAGCTGCTATAGGAACAATCGGTACAAAAAAAAATTTTGTATGAAAAATTTTTTTTCTCAAGCTCTAAATTTTGAATTTGTAAATTTGGTATGTTTAATTTACAATAATGCTTCCGGTGAATTATATAGAGAAAATCTGCAAGGGTATACGAACTTCGGCACGGCCGAAGTTAGTCCATCTTTCTAGTTTTTATTAGTAACAGTTCAAAATAAAATATTAAAATTTAAGTTGTTGACTTTAATTGCTATAATTATTTTAATGCCAAATTAATTTAAATCGCATTACGTATACGCTGCGTGGGCTAGTATGGGAGGTCAAGAGGGCGTGGTCAAATCACTCCATTTTTTTTTTTTTTTTATTATGCATCCTAACATCCCAACCTATCCTGGTTATATGTGCAAAGTTTTAACTCTGTAACAGCATTCCTTCTAGTTTATGCCACAAAATCTGGATTTTGGACCATAGTACCAATACCAATGCATTGGTAGACTTATACATATTTCAAAACAACATGATTTTCATTAACTACTTGTCTAACAAAGTGATATCTGATGTCGACATGATTAGTTCTTGCATGGTGTACTGGATTCCTTGCTAAAATTATCGCCAAATAAAACAGTTAGTGTATCTTCTCCGCCGCAACCAATTTCAATTATAAGCCGCCTCATAACAATTGCCTCTTTACACGCCGTTGAGAGAGCCATGTACTCGACTTCGGAACTGCTAAGTGCCACACTTCGCTGCTTTTTCGATTTCCACGATATTGGTCCTCCAGCTAAAAAATACACATATCCAGTGTACGACTTACGATCGATTTTATCGCCTCCCCAGTCTGCATCAACGAACCCTGTAAATGCTCCTTCATTTTGCTTGTAGTGTATCTTCAAATTTATACTTGATGCAAGATATCGCAGGACGTGCTTAATGCCTGCCATATGTTCAATATGGGGATCCTTATTTTGCTGCGCCAGCTTCGAGACTGAATGAAGAATATCTGGTCTAGTCGTCAACGCAAGGCGCATTAACTCGCCAATCATTGGCTGATATAAGGTCGCATCAACCTTTTGACACTCCTTGCTGTCACACGCAACTTGGTGCCCTGCCTCCAAAAGCGTTGCAGCTGGTCTGCATTCCAAGTAGCCATAGCGCTCCAGTAAATCTTTTATATATTGCGAATGACCCAAAGTTATTTCGCCAAGCTCGCCATTTCGTTGAATTTCCATGCCTAAGAAAATATGAACCGGTCCTTTATCGACACAATTGAAAGCTGCCGTGATTGCTGACTTAATTCTGACCAAGTCCGACTTCTTCTGACATCCTAAAAAAAGGTCATCAACATAGACTAGAATTAATGATAGATTACCTCTCTTCTTCTGTTTGTAGAGACATGGTTCATTATCGCAGGGAATAAAGCCATTTGCCTGCAACACGCTGTCAAGCTTGGAGTTCCACTCCCTTCTAGACTGCTTCAGTCCATACAATGCCTTCTTCAACAAGCACACTTTGCCCTTGTCTTTGTCGTCTGCGGAACTTTGAGGCTGCTTCATATATACGGTATCTGCCAAATCGCTATTTAGATACGCCGTACAGACATCCATCTGATGTAGATACAGGTTCAATTCTGCTGCTAGAGCCAACAGAAAACGCACGATTTCCAAACGACATACAGGTGAGAAGGTTTCACCGTAGTTTACTCCATACTGCTGGGAGAATCCTTTAGCCACAAGCCTTGCCTTAAACCGCTCAATACTTCCTGCCGCATCACGCTTCAGGTTGAAAACCCATTTGCAGCCGATAGGTTTATGCCCTTCCGGCAGAACTGCAAGCTGTCATGTCTGGTTCTTGATCAATGCATCATACTCCTTGTGCATAGCCTCCTTCCAATGCGAGCTATATGCACCATTGATAGCCTCCTCATACGTTTCAGGAATAGTTACCTCACTTGTATCTATGGCACTTAGAATGTTGAATCGCTTATTGGGTCTATCAGGATTTCCAGTTTTAATCAGTTTTGGCCTGCCTTGTTCTGTAACTTCTTCTTCAGCTGCTCATGGTCATCATTGGCATCTTCATTGACGTCATCCATAGACATCTCGCTGCTGCTGTCATCTTTTGTTGTACGATGCTTCTCATCAGTTTGACCATATGGACAGTCAAATGTGGCAATATCCCCATTCGGTTCATCGTCACCAAAACGCTCGTTGAATAAAACATCATGATTTTCTACCACTTATCTGGTCTCAGGATCATACAAACGGTAGCCTTTTGCATGTCTAGAATAACCGACCATTCGATATTCTTTACCCTTTGGTTGAAATTTGCCTCTTCGACGCTTATCTAATGCCACTGCAAGAGATCCAAAAACTTTTAAATAACTTATTGATGGTTTCTTACCAGTCCACGCTTCCATTGGAGTCATATTTGCCAAAGCACGGGTAGGCGACCGATTTCGTAAATAGGCCGCTGTATAAATTGCCTCAGCCCAGAGAGTCTGGTCCATACCAGATTGGACGAGCAAGCATCTTGACATCTCCACTAGCGTTATATCAAACTTCTCAAACTTTGAAAACAAAACTCTGTTGCAACACATGTGGCTGGTTGCACTACTGCCCAAACACCATTTAGACCGATCGAAAGTTGTTGCATCGAACGCATTTAACAAACTCCAAGACTTTTGTTCGACATTCTTGATCGAGGTCAAACCATCTTTTCGAACATTTACATTGGGACACTTCGATCTAAAATACCCTCTTTCTCCGAGAAACAAGTCAAAACTTTTGGCTTCTTTTTCACATAATTTTTGGACACTGTCTGCTTTTGCATAACTGTAAATGCGCTAGAATTTTCGGTCTTTACTTGGAATTCTCTTTTCCGTTCTTCTTCACCCTTGAGTCTTATGCACAACATGTCGAAACTTGGTAAACTGTCTCGCGTCTCTATGGCGACGACAAAATTATCAAAATCGTCTGGAAGGCTTGAGAGTAAAATAATTGTACGTAACTCCTCAAAAATCTCGATTCCAATGCCAGCCAGTTGGTCCAGGATTTCCATGAATTCCACCAAGTAGCTGGATATATTTTGCCCTTCCTCCATGCGTTTACTGAGCAACTTCTTAAAAAGTGCTACTTTCCTAACAGGTCCACCGGACTGATGTGCTTCCAGAAGCTTCTTCCAAGCCTCATTTGCGCTTTTGCAATGTTTCACATGCCCTAACTGCGATGTCTTTACACTCAAAGTGATCATGGCCAATGCCTTCTGATCCAGCGCTATCCATTCCGTGTTCTCCGAAGTTGGCCTTGCCAACTGGCCTGATCACAAATCGCAAATCAGCGTGCACCAACACACTCCTCATCTGAATGCTCCACGACTCATAATTGTCTTCCTCTAGTTTGATATAACGTGGAGGTATTTGTGAAATAAAAACGAACACAGCGCGAAAAACTAATTACTCTATAATCACACCACGACTAACCACAAGGCACGTTGCCTGGGCCCATAACCTATTGTGCAAAAAATAAATATGCAGAATGCGTGTGGTTGGTATGGTAGTTTGTTCGCGACTCAATTTACTTTTTGTGATACATATTTTGTCACATAATCTTTAGGCTATACATCTATGTATGTACAACATGCTTTTGTGTTTGATCATGCGTGCATTGAGTTGAACTGTTCTATTTTCAACAAAAGTTTATAGTAAATCGCTATCCTGCCGTGTGTCCATATAAATTTATATATAAATTGCAAAACTCTAAGCTCGTGTCCAGAAATGCACGGTAGAGCATTCAATTAAGCATCATTTTATATGTCTTCTGACAAAATTTTATCAAAATCTATAATAGGGAATTTGAGAAAATCCATACATATTTTGACAATAGAATCAGCATCAATAAATCAAAATTAACGGAGTTCAGCTATCGACTTATATAAACACGCTGCAAGGGATGGAAAAAATCCGTCGCTTACTTTTTTTGAATTGTCAAGCAATGCACGGTAGTTCATTAGATTAAGCATAATTTTCTATGTCTCCCATGAAAATTTCAGCAAAATCTATAATAGGGATTTTGAGAAAATTCATTATACCCTTGCAGAGGGTATATTAATTTTGGTCAGAAGTTTGCAACGCACAGAAGGAAGCATCTCCGACTATATAAAGTATATATATTCTTGATCAGCATGAATAGCCGAGTCGATATGACCATGTCCGTCTGTCCGTCTGTCTGGATCAACAGCTTCTCCTCCGAGACCATAAGAGCTACAGAGCTGAGATTTTCAGCATAGGCTCCTTTTTGCTGCAGGCATTGTATATCTCGGAATCATCCCGATCGGACTATATCATATAGCTCCCATAGGACCGATCGGTCATGAATAAGGCTTATCCTCAATAACTCTGTTGTTTTTCAACCGAATGCCACGAAATTTGATATTTATGAGTTTAATATGCTTTTTGATACTTCAACCAAGTCTGATCAGAATCGGTTGGCTATATCATATAGCTCCCATAGGACCGATCGGTCATGAATAAGGCTTATCCTCAATAACTCTGTTGTTTTTCAACCGAATGCCACGAAATTTGATATTTATGAGTTTAATATGCTTTTTGATACTTCAACCAAGTCTGATCAGAATCGGTTGGCTATATCATATAGCTGCTATAGGAACAATCGGTACAAAAAAAAATTTTGTATGAAAAATTTTTTTCCTCAAGCTCAAAATATTGAATTTTTAAATTTGGTATGTTTAATTTACAATAATGCTTCTGGTGAATTATATAGAGAAAATCTGCAAGGGTATACGAACTTCGGCACGGCCGAAGTTAGTCCATCTTTCTAGTTTTTTATATATCTTGATAAATATGCATAGCTCGAAAAAAACAATTGAGTGTTTTGCATGTCTTCAAATAAGTCTCTTTACTGAGTATATGAAAAAAATACTCGCGAGCGAGCGTATTGATAATCTCTTCGTTTATTTCACTCGCGCTCGGACAACAATAAAAACATCCTTGCAGAGGGTATAATAAAATTGGTCAGATGTTTGTAACGCATAGAAATAATCGTTTCCGACTCCATAAAGTATATATATTCTTGATCAGCATCGAAAGCCGAGTCGATATGACCATGTCCGTCTGTCCGTCTGTCTGTTTCATCTTACTAAATCGATCTTAAATTTTGAGCTACGTGAATAAAAGTCATATCATTCTCTTCATTGATGTTTTATCTAAATCAAGTTTGAGAATTGGTAGGATCAGACAACTATAAGTTATAGAAAAATAGGAAATATCAAAGGTGCCTCGGTCAAAAGTTGAGTTGTTCAAAACAGTTCTAGAGAGAAAAACTTTTTTCTTTTTTCAGATATCTCAACCAAATTTGGCACACAGGTGACAATTCTACTTTTACACCTTACCAGCAAGTTGATCAATTTTATTATACCCTCTGCAAGGGTATAAAAAAATAAAAAAAAGAAATAAAGCAATTCTTGGAGTGAATTTACAAGTCATTCGTGCAACTTTATCAAAAACTGAAATCGTTGTTAAAACTAGGATGTACATTAAAGAACAAATTTTAGGAATTCTACATGTCTACGAAATAACATTATCTCAAATATACGGGTAAGTATATATAAAAGAACAAAATTTTGTGATATGAATGGTTTTGAAGAATATGAAATTTATACACACAGCATAACATCTGATTATGGCAAAAATATGATTAAAGCCGTTCAAATTTTAAACGAATCCACGGAGGAGTCACTTTTTTTTCGATGACACGGAAGCTGAACATATCATGGAAAAATTAGCTTGCATTGATTTAGATAACATTCACCTCGTTAGATCGCAGCACACACTCTTCAGTTGTGTGTACTTGATGTAAACAAGTTGAAGGAGATCGGGAATAAAATGAGTTGCTGTCATACATTGTGCAAATTACTCCGCACGGAAACAAATAGGTCAGTAACGATTCCTTTTTTATTAAACATATACATAACTTAACATATACATACATAAATATATAGACGTTTCTTAATCGAAAATAAAAAAAGCATCCCATCTCTCGTTGTTATTACACGATGGAATTCGACCTATATAATGGTCACAAAATTATTTAATCTCAAGGAGTTTCTGACTACGCAAAATAAAATATATGTACATAGATGCTGATTGGGACTGGATGGAGACTTATATTGACGCTTTCAAAGAAACATATCAAGCGACTTTAAAGTACCAGGACACACACTTGGTTTATAGTGAGTTCTATATTTTGTGGATGGAATTAAAACTAAAATGTGAAAATAGCAGTAATCCCATAAAAAAAAACCATCAGATCAGATGAAAGTTAGGGAAAAGAAGTTGTTAGAAAGTGAGGTGTTGTTGGCGGCAATTTATGTGGACCCAAGGGTAAATTGTATGTTGACGCATAATCAAAAAGCGTTAGCAAACCAAAATTTAAAGAAAATTGCATATCGTTCAATCGAGTTAAAACAAGTAAGCTAAATATTTTTTAAATACTTTTTTGAACGACATTATTAATCGGACTTGGAAACCAGGCCAAATACGTGCAGAAATAAGGTACAAAAAAAAAAGACTTATTAAAAAAATATTCCATTTTAAACTTTACGTAAATGTTGCCATTCAATCCATCGTGTATTAAACCCTGTGCGCATAATCTATGTAAGATATGCTCCTGGTATATGCGTTCAGCAAAAATTTAAAGAATTTTGAAAAATTCGAAAAAGAAAACTGTAAACAGCAACTGTACTGACAATAAGGGACATAACGAGCAAGACTTGCGCGGAACATCGATGTTATATCGATGTTTCAATTTGAAAATGAAACATCGATGTTCGTAAACCGATGTTCGATGTTTTCGCATCGTGTTTGTACCATCACTTAGCAATTACATTGAGCCATTGAAGATGAGCTCAAAAAAATATCTCTGCGTACCGGCTACGTCAACTGAAAGTGAGCGTATGTTCAGCAAAGCAGGCTTAATAGTAAGTGAAAAACGAAGTTCACTAAAGCCAAAAAATGTGGATATGCTGGTTTTCCTAAATAAAAGTGAATGGATCTCAAACAACTGATAAGTTGAGTCATTATAATATTTCCATAATTTAATTTGTTTGAAAAACTCACAAAACTGTTATGTTAAGTTATCATTATATTTTCGTTATTTCATTTGTTTTTAAAAGCTTTAAATACTGTTAAGTTAAGTAATAATATTTTCCTAATTTAATTTGTTTTGAAAAAATCAAAATACTGTTAATTTAAGTTATATTTTCATTTGTTTGGAAAACATTATTTTGTTATTTTTTTTATATATATATTGAAGAATGAAGTCAATATTAAATACATAGATGAAAAAATAAAAAATTCTTTTACTAACTTCGATGTTTAATCGATACATCGATGTTTTCAAATAAAAAACATCGAAACATCGATGTGGACAAACATCGATGTTTTGCCAGCTCTAGAGCAAGTTTTGTTTGCCGACAAGATTAGAGTTGGAGAACAACCGATGATATATCGACCACTATCGATGGTTTTGAAATTTCTGTCGTCGTGACGAAACCACCCTATATTTTCATATGAGCCCGCACAGGCATTCACAATCTGCAAATCCCATATACATGAGCCGATCTGTTGCCGAAGGATCACGAACAATGTTTGAGAGCCTAGAAAATTATGTCTCAGCACGATTGTTGCTGTTAATTGAGACCTTTTATCACTATGTGCGTAAAGTTAGCGACGGTCTGTTAATGTCGAGTTAGCGACGGTCGCTGTTTAACGAAATGTTAACTTTTTTTGATTTTTTTGTTTTCAAATATTTAGTTACTTACTAACTTTTTTGAACCAAATAAAGTTTAAATTTATAAATAATAGCATTATCTATTGTATTCATTAATTTTTATCCAGTTTCAGTCATTGCAAATAGCATAATTTTGACCATGAAAAAATTAACTCCCCACATTTTGGAGTATATTTTCAGTCACAGAAATTGTCAAGCAATGCACGATATCTCAGAATGTGCTCGACATATTCAAGAATAGCTCCACCAAATTTAAGCAAAATCTATAACAACGTTTTTGAGAAAATCGCTTATCAGTTGGGTCACCTATGGATTTGCCCAATAAAAAAACAGTCAAAAAAATTGCATTGGCACTGTCAATCAAATAACTCTACTCATAGGAATTGTCAAGCAATGCACGATATGTCAAATTAAGCCTCACATATTCAGTGATAACTCAACCAAATTTAATCAAAATCTATATCAACGTTTTGGAGAAAAACTCCAAAATGTATGGATGCCTTGCTTGGATGAAAATCACTGATAAGGAAGGCGCCAACTCCGAAATCGGAACCAGTTGCCAGAATTAGTTCTGCAACAACCGCGAACATTTGAATTTAAGCAACATCATTTATTTTCCATATAATATCACAAATTGCAATTAAATAACGAAATAAATGATATTCTAATTTATCAATATATTCGTTATAGTTTAGCGATTGTTTCAAAAGTTTAAAAATTCATAGTCAATCGTTATCCTGCCGTGTGTCCATATGGAATCTACCCAAATTTATATATAAATTGCAAAACTCTAAGCTCGTGTCCAGAAATGCACGGTAGAGCATTCAATTAAGCATCATTTTATATGTCTTCTGACAAAATTTTATCAAAATCTATAATAGGGAATTTGAGAAAATCCATACATATTTTCACAATAGAATCAGCATCAATAAATCAAAATTAACGGAGTTCAGCTATCGACTTATATAAACACGCTGCAAGGGATGGAAAAAATCCGTCGCTAACTTTTTTGAATTGTCAAGCAATGCGCGGTAGTTCATTAGATTAAGCATAATTTTCTATACCTCCCATGAAAATTTCAGCAAAAGCTTTAATAAGGATTTTGAAAAAATTCAATTTTTATATTTCTTGTTAAATATGTCAAAGAATCGAAATTAATGGCGGTTAGCTATCGACTTATATAAACATGCTGCAAGGGATGGAAAAAAACCGTCGCTAACTTCTTTTGAATTGTCAAGCAATGCGCGGTAGTTCATTAGATTAAGCATAATTTTCTATACCTCCCATGTAAATTTCAGCAAAATCTATAATAGCGATTTTGAGAAAATTCATTTTTTATATTGTCAAAAATTGTTAAAATCGGTAAGTAGTTTTTCATTCATTTATATTATTTTTTGTATATACAAATATTTATACAAATATTTTTTGTTAATTTTTATTCCAGACATTATAATTTTTTATTGGGACTGGTGAAAAGGTGGTCACCGCCAATCCCCCTGCTGACGAAGAAGCGGCACCGAGAATTAAAAAGACCAAAGGGGCAGGTCCAATTAGGACTGTGAGGAAGCAGCAGTCGGCGCGGTCAGCCTTAAGGCAAAAGGCCAAAGCCCGTAAAGTGGGTAAATGTCCGGCTGCTGCCGCCAAGCAACACAACATGAATGACATCCCCGAAGCGGGTGCCATCCCTGATGCGGGTGGTATCCCCGACGCGGGTGCCATTCCCGCTGCGGGTGTAGTACTAAAGAAAAATTAGGTTATAGAAATAAATAAATATAAAACTAGAAAGATGGACTAACTTCGGCCGTGCCGAAGTTCGTATACCCTTGCAGATTTTCTCTATATAATTCACCAGAAGCATTATTGTAAATTAAACATACCAAATTTACAAATTCAAAATTTTGAGCTTGAGAAAAAAAATTTTTTATACAAAATTTTTTTTTGTACCGATTGTTCCTATAGCAGCTATATGATATAGCCAACCGATTCTGATAAAACTTGATTGAAGTATTAAGAAGTATCTTAAACTCACAAATATCAAATTTCGTGGCATTCGGTTAAAAAACAACAGAGTTATTGAGGATAAGCCTTATTCATGACCGATCGGTCCTATGGGAGCTATATGATATAGTCGTCCGATTCAGATCAAACTTGGTTGAAGTATCAAGAAGCATATTAAACTCATAAATATCAAGTTTCGTCGCATTCGGTTAAAAAACAACAGTTATTGAGGATAAACCGTATTTATGACCGATCGTTCCTATGGGAGCTATATGATATAGTCGTCCGATTCTGATCAAAGTTGGTCAAAGTATCAAGAAGCATATTAAACTCATAAATATCAAACTTCGTGGCATTCGGTTAAAAAACAACAGAGTTATTGAGGATAAAGCTTATTCCTGACCGATCGTTCTTATGGGAGCTATATGATATAGTCGTCCGATCGGGATGATTTCGAGATATACAATGCCTGCAGCAAAAAGGAGCCTATGCTGAAAATTTCAGCTCTGTAGCTCTTATGGTCTCGGAGGAGAAGCTGTTGATCCAGACAGACGGACAGACGGACATGGTCATATCGACTCGGCTATTCATGCTGATCAAGAATATATATACTTTATATAGTCGGAGATGCTTCCTTCTGTGCGTTGCAAACTTCTGACCAAAATTAATATACCCTCTGCAAGGGTATAAATATGAATATATTTAATTGCATTTTTTATTTAATTATAAAGATATTTGATTTGGAATATCATTAAACCGTATATATGTATATGTATATTTATTGAAGTAAATATATAAAAAATATATATATATTAATGTAAATATATGTATATACATATATTAAAGTAATTGTAAATATATGTACATATATTTAATGAAGTAAATGTAAATACATTTATTTGCCTGATCTCTTGAGATTTGTGAAAGTATGTATGTCCATATGACATATAGTACAGTGGGCCAAAATAATACGTCAGCCAACGTCCCTCAAAGATGAAACATCTTATCAGTGCCAATTGAAATGTATGCTGTCGGACATAGCATTTCCCCCTTGGGTAAGTGCGAGGCCTATCTAACACCTCTGCTGGTCTATGGGTACAGCACCCGGTTGAAACGCAACTCCACGCCGAACCCGAAGGCTCTTCCCGCATTCGGGCATTCACCACAGCCACTACTATCTCCCACAAAGGGGCCAACCACTAACTTGGCTAGTACCAAATTAACAGCTTTGGTTTTTTGTTCATTTTGTTGTTGACAGACACGGATTGGGTGATCCATCGGCTTACTCCCCTAGGGAGGTTCACCTACCAGATTAGGCGTTCTGGTGAAGCCCCGTAGCATGGAACGAGTTCCACACTACTACCAGTTTCGGTTATCATTAGCCCGGCACTGGTTGCTCCACGTGGTGCATCCCTCGCCGCCTCGAAAACGCCGCCCTCGCGAACGTATCCAGGTTTTCAGCTGCTCCTGCATCTCCAGAACCCGGGAAAAGTGCCAACGGGCAACTGCCATCCTCACGCCAAGTCCGTAGAGGTCTCGCAAATCTGCATAGAGTGGGCAGGCAACTAGAACGTGCCGCCAGTCTTCGTACTCGGCACCGCAAAGACATGCGGGCGTCGCACTCAGACCTCTCTGATGCAGAAATGCGTTCAGCGATCCATGGCCAGTCAGCAGGAATCCAGCGTGGAGGCCAAATCCATGGTCCTTCCGGCTGAAGACGAAGCGTACGTCCGGGATAAACTGATGAGTCGGTCGGCCGTGCTCATCGTTATCCCACCTGCGTTGCCACTCGCAGCATATACGCTCGTCCAGCATCGCTTTCATCTGCCTCCGATCCAGATTTGCCACATCCAGACCGTACAGCCAATCGCCTTCCTCCAGCGGGTGGGCACGCTTGACTTTGAAACTGATTTCCAAACGTCTGGCAACCAGGTCCAAAGGTGGAGCTCCAGCAAGCACCTGCAGTGCCACGGTGGACACTGTACGGTATACCGGTAGGCATCCTAAGAGCATAGATTCTGACAAGAGATGAGACGCCTCCTGGCCACCGACTCTCTCTTGACAGCGAAATATCACACCGAGGCACCAAACAGTGCACAAGGCACCATGAGTCCGGCATAAACGGTGCGTCTTGCTCGAGGACTGAATCCCCAGTCAACTCGTAGCACGCGACCCAATGCTCCGGCGACTCCAGCTAGAAAATTCAATCGCTTGCCAACTGTGAAAACCACTTGATGTAGACCCGTCCGGTCTTCTCAAGTATGGCCAGCGCTGAAACGTCCACATCAAGCGTCAGATTAATATTGGCGCCATCTGTGACGGACCAAGGCTTTGTCTTCAAATGAACCGCCTTTTTGAAAAAAAAAACAACTGCCGTCATCTCCTCCTGAAAGTTGTTCACAAACAACTCTTCTATAAACGTCTCGGGGCGATGGTCGTGTCCACGTCGAACACCGTCACCCATGGCCTCACGCCCTTGCTCTGTTGGACTGTCAGTCCAACCTCTGCGAACTTTTTTGTTTGCCACCACTCGCTTCATCTCGTTCGCCGATGGCGTACGGATTACAGCACCGCCCCGCTTCAACTTCCGCACCTCGTGGACACGCACTCCCAGTGTCGGTGCGACTTCCTTCCTTATCCTCTCCACCATCGCGGACCACGTCTGAACTGGCTTGTTGAACCGCAGGGCGGGGATCGGCACTCCGGGGACGGGGACAGCGGCGGCAGCGATACCAGTGACAGCTGGATAGGCAGCGTGGTAAGCTGCAAGGCTTGCGGCAGCGGGAGCAGGCGGCGGGGGTGCGGGCTGTCCACCCGAGAGGCTTTCAAGCAATGCGTTCCTAACGGCCAACGACATTGCCAGTTCCTCGAGGCGCGTAATAGCTGCCGAAATATCTCGCGCTGCTCCAGGCTTGACACCCACAATGGCATTGCGGGTGCCCTCGGCAGCAGCGGAGATTTCGGCCAGGATTGCCGGCGTTCCGCCCGCTCTGATTGGCTGGCCAATCGGGTCAAACGTACGGGACTTCGTATTAAACTTGTGAACAAGTTACCGTAATACCATGTGTTTGTTTCACTGGGTTTTTTTCACTTGGGTTTTTTCCACTCGAGGTTTTTTCGTCTATGTTACAAACAGATATTCGCGATTTAATGCGCTGGCACGTCCGTACTGGTCAGCAGTCCAAACAACACTGGGGTAAAGGGTATATTAAAGTCGCTAAAATGTATGTAACAGGCAGAAGGAAAATTTTCCCACTCCTTAAAGTATATATACTCTTGATCAGCATCAACAGCCGAGTCGATATAGCCATGTCTGTATATACGAACACCTAGATCTCAGAGACCATAAGAGCTAGAGTAACCAAACTTTGTGTCAACATCCGTCTAGTGTATATGCAGATCAAGTCTGTTTCAAATTTTTGACACGCCCACTTCCTCCCGCGCAAATTAGAAAAAAAAAACTATAACTAAAGTTGTATTAAAGCTACAGTATATTTTTGGCAAACTCAATTATACAGGCCATATGTTCCGTCTGACCGAAGTTGCTCGTCGTAAGCCCTACATATCGAAGGCTAGAGTTTGCTAAACTTTATTTGAATAAGCTCGATTCCTTCTGGGAAAATGTCTTATTCAGTGACGAGTCCAAATTCAACATTTTTGGACATGACGGCCCACGAAAAGTCTGGCGAAAAGTCAACGAAGCCATGAAGGATAACAATTTGATTCCAACAGTAAAGCATGGCGGGGAAATGTGATGGTTTGGGGCTGTATATCCGCAGCTGGAGCTGGGAAAATGGTCTTCATTGATCAGAAAATGGATCAGCATGCGTACAAAAAAATTTTGGAAGAGAATTTATACGCAAGTGTCTCAAAACTTGGCCTCAATCCCACAACATTCATTTTCCAGCAGGATAATGATCCCAAGCACACTGCTCATAGTGTGCAGGAGTGGCTTATTTACCACTGCAAACAATTAAAGTCTCCACCACAATCTCCGGATCTTAATCCTATAGAGCATGTGTGCTTGAGAAAAGGATACGCAAGCATGATATAATATCTAAGGAGTCTTTAAAAGCAGCTTTAAGCACTGAATGGGCTAACATTAGTGCAAATGACACGTCGAATTTGGTCAAAAGCATACAACGACGTTTGAAAGCTGTCATAGATGCAAAGGGGGGACCAACAAAATATTAAAAAACATTTGTGATGGGTAATTTTCGTTACAAATTATGGGTTATGTGCACTGTACGAATAAATTGTGTGCGAAAAAAACGTTATTATTTGATTAGTTTGTAAGATTTTTATGTTAATAATTGAATTTTTTTATTTTTGTTTTTTGAATTAGTTAAGAAAATAATATATAAATCATATTGCATTAAAATTTTTTTTTTATATCTAGTCTGATTTTCATTTATGAAGCAAAATACTCTAAAATTTCCACTGTACGAATAAATGTTGTGCTGTCTGTATCAGGGGCGTAACTACTTCTGATTTCGATGTGTTCCAGGGCACAAAATGGGCCCCCCCCCTATAATGAATTAATTTTTTTTGTTATAAGACTCCCTTCTCTTTGAATCCGGTTACATAGTAAAAAAAAAAAACGTTTGGTTAATTCTGTAACATCTGTTTTATTTTCAAATTTTTATTTTTTTTACATCAAGAATGCGACGAGAGAAAACAATTTTCAAATTTTAGTGAAATCCTTTCTCCGAACTTTCAAGTTTGCAAATACATTAATGAGTTTTGAAATGTCAAGATCTCTTGCTACCTGGTTTTCTATAGAAATTATAGCTAAAGAGCTCAACCTTTCTTGTCCAATGGTATTTCTCAAATAATTTTTTATCAACTTTAATTTTGAAAAGGATCGTTCTGCGCCCGCTACCGTGACAGGAATCGTAAGAAATAAATAACAAGCGGTTATTATTTCTGTATAGCTACTGCATGAAGAATAGTTTCGGATTATAATGTGATTTAACATTTCTTGAGCATTTTTTATGTCAATTAAATCACTCTTAAAGCAAGTTTTGAACGATAATAATTGAAATGGTAATTGATCCGAAACATCTTCTGAGTATTTCGTATAGAAATCTTGCCCAGCTCTGAATATTTCATCGTCGGATGACTCAGAAAGAAAAGCGGGGGAAACAACACGGAAAATATGCACGATTTCCTTGATGCTTGCACTTCTTTCTTGTAATTGCATGATCGCTATATCGACAGTTTTATAAAAGACATTGATCCTGAAATGATCTTCCTCATTTTCAATTACCAAGTGACCACTTTTTTCATCAAAATGTTTTTTAGGACGACCTTTTCTTTTGACAGAAAATTTTGTTGCTGTTCCCCATTTTTCTGCTAACTCGACTGCTGTTTTTTTCAAACTATCAAAGTCTTCACGCAAATGACTTATACTAACATATGCTTCGTTCAACATGATAGCGGCTTTTTCGATATTCTGCTGTGAATTCTGCAATTCTTTTGAAACGCAATCTATAATGTTTAAAATCTTGCTTTCTAAGACAATAAGAAAAACATTCTCGAATTTTTCTAATCTCTGCTTCAAATACAACACTTCATCTTTTTCACTTTTTTCATCAGATGTCAATAGAATTTTCGTCAAAACTTTTAGAATGTCCATATATTTAAATCTAAGAGATTCAGTCTTTTGAGTGTCAAATTAGAGTCCCTATTGGATTTAGATTCCAATATAGCCCAACGTTTTATACTGTGACCAAAAAAAACATAAACTTGTTCAACAAAATCAATAGATGAAAAATTTCCCAGAAAATTTCACAAGTCCGACATGTTATCCGATGAAAAAAAAATGTTTGTATATATATATTTTTTTCATTCTCATTCTCCGAAGGGCCCCCCAAAGCCGTGGGGCCCGTGTTCCGTGGAACACACTGAACACCGGTAGCTACGCCACTGGTCTGTATATACATACATACATACATACATATGTTTTGCACTGAAATCCTATGGGCAGCAGGCTACAATGTGTGAGCGAGATAGCATGCGCATGTTGCTTTGTATCCAATGACGCATAAATTTCGTTCACTGATATGAGTGAGCGAGAAAGCATGAATTTTGTGTTTCGGCATGCTAGAAGAATTTTATAAATGAAATTTATATTTAATTGATAGGGATTTGGAAGGAGTTTGAGTTTATAAAATATCTCTTATTGGTACAGGGTAGAGTCCAAGTCGGCAGGGACGACTTGCTTATTTCATTTTGTTATCAAATTTTAAATTCGGCTAAAGTGAAATTAACAATCTTTTTGCCGCATGATTGAACATGAAGAAACATTTGCAGAAAGGTTTCGTCAAAATACTTATGCGGTCTAGTGTATACCTAAATTGACTGGTGAGATTTATTAATTAATATCAGTTTGGGATATTCAAAAAAAATGTATACACGAATATATAGCTTATTTGTTTTTCTAGGATAAAAAAATTTATATTTTATTTACTATATGAAGTATACAAAATTTATATATACACTGCCGGTCAACCGAGTAGACTCACTGGCTTTATGGCAATTAATATAAGTTTTTGAATTGAAAAATTATAAAAAAATATCTTTTTAAATTGTTATGTGTTCAATTATGAATTAAAAACAAAAAAGTTTATTTATTAATCATATTTTTTGTTAAGTAACCCAAAAAAAAAGAAAAATAGATACTTTTTTTCGATCAATGAAATAGACTCATTGAATTAAAACAAATAATAATGAGAAAATATTTTGAAAACTTCTACTTAAACAATGTTACTTAATATTTTAGCTTAATTAATAATGAGTAGGGGGTAAGAGACTTTCTACGACTTATTTTATGAAAAAAACCTTAGAATATACAAAAGACAAAAGAAATGCAGCCGGAAACTAGCGCACTTTGCATTAAACTAACAATTTCAACATAGACATAAATCTAATAATTTTTTCCCCCAATTAACAATTCTTTGTTTAAGCTGTGGAATATATGAATAAGATATATCTGTAAAGAACTAAAATTAGAATGTATTTGCTCTACAGTTTTTGTGCATAGCGATGATTCCTTCCAGTGTATTGTTCCTATTTTCCATTATTGTTGTTTTTGCCACAAGGTTCAGCGGTCAGCAGGTACTGAAGTGGGGTCGCTCACCGCCTTGAGTCAGTGTTGCCAGGTTTCAGGTTTTGAGTCCTGAAAATAGCAGAACCAACGATAAAAAAAAAATAGATAGAAATAGCTAAAAATAAAAAAAATAGTTAAAATAATAGCTCAATTATTTAGACATTAAATTTGATATTCATTCAATTTATTTTTATTTTACATGGGGTTCAACAATGAAACATTGTGGTCAACGTTAATATCAATATCCGAACCGTATTTTTCATTGCCATGTATCATATTTATATATTTTGTTGGAAAAAACAATATAATCATAACAGAACTTTTCATTTCTGCGCAAACCATATCTGTAAATTAAACAAATTCCAATAAGCATATAAGAGAATTTCCAATAAAGGCATACCTAATATTTAAAATAGCATCCAGTGTTTTAATCTCCATCCTGTTTCACAAGTTTGATTTAATTAAATTCATTCGGCTGAAAATTCTCTCGACCTCTGCGTTTGACTATGGTAAAGACATAATCTCCAACGCAAAATCGGCCAAATCGCTGAATGTTTGAACACCACTGGCATCTGTAAATTTAAGGGCCTCTGCCCAAAACTTTACATTTTCAGAAGTGTTGTGCCACTTTACAAAATGAATTTTTTCAAATTGTTGCATTATATCCTCAATGTTTTTTCACTGAAAGTACTCTACAATAGGCAATATATCAGCTTTATTGGCACGCAACACATTTTCCACTGATAAATGGACTATTCTTTTAATTGAAACGCTATCCGATAATCTGTAAGCAGAAAAAAATTAAATTAGAAAAAATTAAATACAAGCTTAACATGATTACTTTTTTGCTAGTTAATTGGTCAACTCACTGGTACAGTTGGTACACACATTTCTAATGGCGAACTCTTCTGCAGGCTACACCGCTAATTCCTGAAATTCTTTTTCAAATGCGTATCCTAAATATAGATTTCTTCCACATAGACTTCAAAATCGTCTTCCAATATATTTATTTCAATATTTGGTGGAATAATTTTCACTTTTAGCGAAAATATTGCTTTAAGGATATCGCTTAACAGTTGCGTTGCATTTGCATTCTTGGCTTGGCCGCGATGTCAGGTTGTTCCTTATAAAAATTCCGCTGTCCGACGTCTCATGAACACTCATTCAGAGCATGATAAGAATAACTAGAAAGATGGACTAACTTCGGCCGTGCCGAAGTTCGTATACCCTTGCAGATTTTCTCTGTATAATTCACCAGAAGCATTATTGTAAATTAAACATACCAAATTTACAAATTCAAAATTTTGAGCTTGAGGAAAAAAATTTTTCATACAAAATTTTTTTTTGTACCGATTGTTCCTATAGCAGCTATATGATATAGCCAACCGATTCTGATCAGACTTGGTTGAAGTATCAAGAAGCATATTAAACTCATAAATATCAAATTTCGTGGCATTCGGTTGAAAAACAACAGAGTTATTGAGGATAAGCCTTATTCATGACCGATCGGTCCTATGGGAGCTATATGATATAGTCGTCCGATTCAGATCAAACTTAGTTGAAGTATCAAGAAGCATATTAAACTCATAAATATAAAATTTCGTGGCATTCGGTTAAAAACAACAGAGTTATTGAGGATAAAGCTTATTCCTGACCGATCGTTCCTATGGGAGCTATATGATATAGTCGTCCGATTCAGATCAAACTTGGTTGAAGTATCAAGAAGCATATTAAACTCATAAATATCAAGTTTCGTCGCATTCGGTTAAAAAACAACAGTTATTGAGGATAAACCGTATTTATGACCGATCGTTCCTATGGGAGCTATATGATATAGTCGTCCGATTCTGATCAAAGTTGGTTAAAGTATCAAGAAGTATATTAAACTCATAAATATCAAATTTCGTGGCATTCGGTTAAAAAACAACAGAGTTATTGAGGATAAAGCTTATTCCTGACCGATCGTTCCTATGGGAGCTATATGATATAGTCGTCCGATCGGAATGGTTCCGAGATATACAATGCCTGCAGCAAAAAGGAGCCTATGCTGAAAATTTCAGCTCTGTAGCTCTTATGGTCTCGGAGGAGAAGCTGTTGAACCAGACAGACGGACAGACGGACATGGTCATATGGACTCGGCTATTCATGCTGATCAAGAATATATATACTTTATATAGTCGGAGATGCTTCCTTCTGTGCGTTGCAAACTTCTGACCAAAATTAATATACCCTCTGCAAGGGTATAAAAATGATTTTTAAATTACAGAGAGTTGCTTTTAATTTCAAACTTACCTTAAAGAAATATCGACCTGATAAACAGATGTAATCCAAAGATTCACACTATCCGAAACCATTGCCATTCAAACCAGTAATCCTCTTTAATAATATAAAACTAATTATGTTATATATTTTTTGTAAACTCTTTTCCGCACCACCTTGAGGTAGAGTATATGGCGCGTTTTTTTTAAAGTGGTCTCCCCAATAGGCCTATTCACTTTTCTACACAAGGTAGAGTTTTGTTTTTATTATTTGATTTTAAAATGCCTGACAAAGCTTACAAATTAAATTTGTAAGGGTTGTATTATATAAATTTACATATCATTTAGTGCAAAGAAGTCTTTTACATCTAGTGCAGTGCAATTTAGATGTACTCCCTGAACAATGCAGGCAAATGTTTAGTACTGCATCACTACAGTTAACTAATTTTTCGAACATCTGTTTTCGAAAGATAGCAGGAGATTTTAAATTTTTCAGCGACACATTTTATATACATTTTATATTACATAATAACAATGTCTGCAGCGTCTTCTAAGACATTTAGAATTATTTCCTTATTATTAAATACAGCCAAATCGCCTTGACATGGAATACTCTTAATGCTGTCATTATCCTGATCTAAAATGATAGCAGTAAGAACAGCATCAACAATAAAGTTTGTTAACCATGCCTCATTTTTTAAAGTTACAATATCTACTAATTCAATATCGTATACGAAACCATTACATTTACTGCCATGTACATTTTGAAATAAAGTTTTACACTTCAAAATATAAAAGTTTATATTGGGCGCAATGCAATTTTTTAGTTTGGAATGACTAAGAAGCATTTGCTTATAGTCTTCTCCTATTCCAAACAAATCATAATTAACTGCATAAGAATGATCAGAATGCAGTGGATAATCCAATAAATTATTTTCATTATGTGTCTCGCGAAGTTTATTTGGTCCGGTAAATGCTCCTTTAAATAAACTTATCCTTAATTTTTGAATTCCCTTTTTGCTCCGACTCTCCTTATAGTTGGATAGTTTTTTGTTAGACATTTCAGTAAAAACTGACTTTGAATTACATGTACGTCTATTAGGTCTTGCTTTAATAGTAGTACCATGCAAAATCGGCGTGTTATTGCATTCTGGATGAGCAAGTTCAACTTGTATCACCCCAGAATTCGAAAGTTTATCCATTTCTCTGACAAATCTTCCCAATTTTAAGCCTTGTTTATTTTGTATAACAGTATGTTTAATTGTCTTAAAAAAGGATTCAACAGGTCCATTACTAGGCCTTTTATTTGTATTATCAATAAGGACACTATATATTTTCCCAAAATAAAATACTGTTTTAAGGCTATCCTCACAATGTCTCTTATTAAAGGTAATTTTATTTTCATGATCGCCCAAATTAAAAGCAATTGGACGATCATTTATAAAATAGAAGAATGCATTACGAGCCATTTCGTTCATGGTAGGGGATAGAAGAATGGTTACTAAATATTTAAACCAATCTTCCAAGTCATTTATTTGCAAAATGTTATATCCCACTCCCATAGCATTTCTTAAAAAACCTCTAAGTTTGATATTATGCAAGCCAACTGTGCTATCAATATCAGCACACATTATCTTTGCATAATGGCTTGTGCAGAAATGTACGCATATTTTTGGATATTCAGCATTTTTATTATAGAGAAATTGAAAACACATTTCATTATACTCTATAAGAGTTAAACCACAGTACTCCTTAAGGATAGCGCCAATAATGGCGAAGCTAACATCAGCTATAATCCGTTTGCAGAGCGGTGTGTGTAACTTATTTTTTGAGGAACATTCATTTAAATTGCATAAAAAAAGACCTATGTCAGAAGTGATTGAGTGATTGGAAAGAACTGCATGTGCCAATCCGTACGTTAAACTCATTTCAGGAAAGTGTGCTACCAAAGAGTAAAGCAACATTCGTTTTTTTGCAATTCGAATTGGTCTCACAACACAACCTGAACCATTTATATAAAGAGTATGCATATTAATATGTTTTTGGAACAGCCGTATATGGTCAATGTTCCATAAAAAAACTTCAATCTTCGTTGACAAATGTTGAATGTAATGGGAATATCCATCACATAACATGTCGTACGCGTCTTTGAATGCATATTTATCAAAATCGTTTTTAGCATGTGCCTCCGATTTGATATTTCTATAAAACGATAAATGTTTATTTATCATTTGGTCGTTCCCTACCAAAGTTCTTACTTTATTCACTTTCAAAGCCAATTCATTTTTATATTGAAAGGCTGTGCGGCTTTTTAACACTTGTTTTTCAAGAAAAACCTTTTATTGTATTTTCAAAAAAAACGTTCGTCGTTCAAAAAAAACGTTCGTCGTTCAACCTAGCTGGTCGTGTTTTTTTTGGCGCTCTCACGTTAAATCATTCAGTCTATTTTTTAAATCATTTTACTTAAAAATATTAATATTCTTGTGCACCACATTGTGAACTGAATAAAATTCTCGCTTTTTGTTTGTTGCGAAGCATAAATCAAAGTTATTTTACTTTTTGCTTTTAACCTAACAACAAAACCGAAAAAGTTTTGTTGTTATTTATGAATATTCTTTGATTTTTGTCTCCGCTTTGTTTTGCATGCACTCGCGCGCTCTCCTATTTTTTCTCTCTAATTTCGTTTTTTTTTCTTTTCTCTCGTTTTTTACGTATTGCCAGCAGTGATGTCATTTTTTTTGAGCAAAAAAAGCTGGAACAGCGAAAAAAAAAGCTGAAAAAAGCTGCTTTCAAGAAAAAAAAGCGGATTTAATTTTATATACATATACCATACATTCGGTATGTTTATTAAACATAAATGATATTGTTTTTACATTATATTAAGCAAATCGTCAATGGACTCCTCTTCCACATTGTTTGGGTAGAAATCCCTTACTTTTAATGATGTAAGGCAGCTACTTGGTAGCTCATAGCCGAAGCAGCACTTATTGTTTCGGTGCAGTCCATATCTAAAATGGAAAAAATTAATTTCGAATTAAAAAATATATATTCAATTGTGTACCTTATCGTTAAAATTGCGTTTAACGTATCAACGTTCAATCTATTTCGGATCTTTGTTTTCACAATATTAACCTGGCTGAAAACCCGCTCCACTTCGGCATTGGACCAAGGCAGTGAAAGCATTTTAAGCGCAACCGCAGACAATTCATGAAACTGATAGTTTCCGCCTGAATCTCGATATTTTAACACTTCACTCCAAAATTTGGACGTATCATCCGAATTTTCCCATTTTACTAGTGAAATGCGATTGTATTGCCTTTCAATTAGGTCTATATTCGGAGTATTAAAATACTCCAGAAGTGGAGTAATGCTTTTTTCCTGATATTTAAAATATTTTCAACAGAAAACGCATCAATCTGTTGCAAAATATTTAAATTGTCCGGTAACCTGAAATTAAAAAAGAAAATTTATTTATAACAATTAAAATATAATTTTGAAAATATTTACCTTTGTTTTAGCTGTTTGACTAAGTCCACAACACACGAATTTCACAATATTAGAGATGGAAGACGCGCCAATATCGGTATGAATTTTTAAGAGGAGCTTATTCGATAAAAGTAAATATCGATATATTACTTGAAGTACTGCATTAACATATATATCGTCAAATTTTAATAAAAATTACTGCAAACATTTACAAAAAATTTAGAAGTCGTTTGAATTTGCTAAAAAGCTAGAATTCCCGCTGCCCGCTGTTTTTCAATTTGTCCCGCAATTCCACTTTGAAAACAGCCAGATCTGACGGGAAAAAAGCGGAAATGGCAACACTGATTGCCAGTGATAGCGCCCGTTATTCTCGCGTCGTTTAATCTCACGTTCGGCATATCAGTTAGTGTTGCGCGCTCTTAAATATATTAACTCTTCTCTTTCTTTTTGAGTGCAAACTGTAGTAGCTTAACCCTTGTGTTAACTTTGGGTTTGTATGCGCCTTTTAATAAAATTAAAAAAAAAATTCTCTTTAATTCTTTAATTTCATTAATAATATTTACAGTAATAAAAATTAATAAAGAAATGTCGGTCTGCTCATACAAACAGTGCCCACATCCCCAGAAATGCCAGGATGATTTTTTGCTTTGTTGGCTGTGTGACAATGTAATGCACTTTAAATCTGCCGATTACACTGTCAAGGTAAAAGACAGTCTTGGCATTGGTGGAGGCCTGAAATGGAGCTGCGAGGCTTGCCGTGATGCCGAAATGGAGATGCGTGTTTTCATGAGGCGGACACGTGAAGGATTTAAAACCGTTTCGGCTGGTCTTAACAAGCTTCGGGATGAGTTTTCATTGTTGGAAACTCAGTTTAGTAGTTTCAAACTGCTAAACGAATCCCCAAAACGGAAGAAGACCATCCCTAGGAACTTATCCCCGAGTCCGGCAACATCTCTTATCGCCATCACGAACACTCTCAGTTGTCCAACTACGCCGAATGTCCAGCAACTGATATCTTTTAAGAGTCCAATACCATCTGTTGGTGTGGATCCCATTGCCATTTCCCCTGGTATTGGAGTTCCAGTTGCTACCAAGATATCAGGTGTAGTTTCCGATACGTCCGGGGGAATGTCCTCTGCTAGGGATATTCCCAACCAAATACTGACGAGAGGTGCTCGGAAAGCATTGGCTGTCACGGCTGCCTCAGTACAAGATGCTGCGGCTGCTACGACAGTCAGTTTGTCAAGTTCTCTCGTCGGTATCCCACCTAAAAACAAATATTTGTTTCGAGGCTTGACCCTAATACGACATCAGATGATGTTTTGGCCCATACCCGGGCACGAATTGCTGCCCTCCTTGTCACATTGCTTCGTTGATGGTCTTTTTGGCTTATTCCTAAGCCAGATAAATCCTGTGCGTAATTCACATGAGAAATTACTTGATCTCATATTTCTATTGGATTCCTCCAACAGTGCTGTTTCCAGGATTGACCCACCTGTTCTTCTAGAAGACAAATTTCATCCTACATTAAATGTAGCTATTGATCTTTCATTTCAAGAGCCGATTTCTTGTGCTAATTCGGTCTCAAAGATTCGCTGTTTTCGTAAGGCTGACTTTGTCAGACTTACTAATCTCATTCTTAATAATGATTGGTCATATTTGTATAGTTGCACACATATGGATACCGCTATTCAATACTTTTATAATGTGCTTGACTCGTTTTTTAAAGTTTGTATTCCTCTCGTGAAATCGGTTCGGTCTAACAGACCACCCTGGTTCACTCGGGAGTTGTCTAACCTAAGAAACATTAAAACAAGACATTATAAGAAGTACAAAAAAGCAGGTAGCCCGTCTGATTTTTATCTGTATTCTGTTGCCCGATCGAACTTTATGGTCCTTAACACCAAATGCTATAAGGATTATCTTCGGCGGTGTAAACTTCAGTTTTCGCATGATCCTAAGCAGTTTTTTAACTTTGTCAATACTAAACGTAAGACATCCATAATCCCATCCTGTTTAAGTTTTGAAAATAAGATAGCTGACACTGATCAGGCCATTGCAGATATGTTTGCTGATTTTTTCAAAACAACCTTTTCCTCATCGGAAAATAGTGGGAACATTTCTTATCCTTATGAGTTAAGCAGGTCTAATGGTATTTTCAATCCTTTCTTCGATGAAAGAACGCTTCTTAAAGCGTGCTTAAGTTAATTAAACCTGTGTACTCACCGGGCCCTGACGGGATTTCTGGGTGTGTACTACGATTTTGTGCTGATGCTTTATGCAAGCCTATTCATAAGTTATTCTCCTTGTCTGTTGAAACGTCCTCTTTCCCGATTATGTGAAAGGAATTTTTATCATTCCTTTCCACAAAAATGGTAATAAGTCCAATGTGTCAAATAATAGGGGTATTTCCAAATCGTCCGCGATTCCAAAAGCTTTTGAGAAAATAATAACTTCTCAATTGCAACATTTCTGTACATCTATAGTTTCACCCACACAGCATGGTTTTGTGAAACGTAGATCTACGACCACTAACCTTTTAGAATTCACATCATTAACGATCAAAGGGTTTGAAGAAGCCAAGCAAACTGATGTCATATATACTGACTTCAGTAAAGCTTTTGACTCTATTAACCATAAGTTATTACTTTTTAAGCTCAACGAAATTGGATTTCCAACTTCATTACTGAGTTGGATTCGTGAGTATTTAACAAACAGAACACGGAAAGTTCTTTTTAAGTCTTCAAATTCAAAACGCATCAATGTGACATCCGGGGTGCCTCAGGGGAGTCATCTGGGTCAGCTGCTCTTTACTCTCTTTATCAACGATCTTCCCTCCGTCATGCTACATTCTCGATTGCTAATGTATGCTGACGATGTTAAGCTATGCCTTAGTTATAAAGATATGGTTTCGCCCAGTCGATTACAGGCTGACTTTAACAATTTTCAGTGTTGGTGTCAACACAATCGTTTGAATTTAAACACTGCAAAGTGTAAGGTTATGACATTTAATAGAAGTTGTCCTCAACTTATAACCTATTTCATAAATAATTCTCCATTAGAACGTCTAATTGTAATGAACGATTTGGGTGTACTCATGGACCATAAATTGACTTTCAACTCCCATGTTTCGACAATTGTTGGCAAAGCAATGGGTATTCTCGGATTTATAAAGAGATGGTCACAAGAATTTGACGATCCTTATACTAAAAAAATCCATCAACGAGATTTGTTGACAGATCATGAATTGTATCATTGCTGACACAATGCTGTACAGAATAGTGAGGTTGATCAGCAAAACTGATCTCTGGGCCTTTCACTAAACTTTTAAATTTTGGTTTCAATAAAAGACGCTTGAAGGTTTTTAAAACTTAGAAACGCCATTTGCGGCAAATACCGTTAAATTTATACATTTTTGTACCATTTTTATACCCTTGCAGAGGGTATATTAATTTTGGTCATAAATTTGCAACGCACAGAAGGAAGCATCTCCGACTATATAAAGTATATATATTCTTGATCAGCATGAATAGCCGAGTCGATATGACCATGTCCGTCTGTCCGTCTGTCCGTTTGTCCGTCTGTCTGGATCAACAGCTTCTCCTCCGAGACCATAAGAGCTACAGAGCTGAAATTTTAAGCATAGGCTCCTTTTTGCTGCAGGCATTGTATATCTCGGAATCATCCCGATCGGACGACTATATCATATAGCTCCCATAGGACCGATCGGTCATGAATAAGGCTTATCCTCAATAACTCTGTTGTTTTTCAACCGAATGCCACGAAATTTGATATTTGTGAGTTTAATAAACTTCTTAATACTTCAATCAAGTTTTATCAGAATCGGTTGGCTATATCATATAGCTGCTATAGGAACAATCGGTACAAAAAAAAATTTTGTATGAAAAATTTTTTTCCTCAAGCTCAAAATTTTGAATTTGTAAATTTGGTATGTTTAATTTACAATAATGCTTCTGGTGAATTATATAGAGAAAATCTACAAGGGTATACGAACTTCGGCACGGCCGAAGTAAGTCCATCTTTCTAGTTTATTTTAACAACTTGGTATGGACCCAAAAATTTTGGCTTCAGTTTCAGGTTGGCACCGAATTGAGTACGTTTTATGGCGACTAAATCACCAATGTTGTAGTGGTTCGCTGGCTGACGTCTTAGATTGTATGATTTCTTATTCTCTTTTTGTATCTTCAGGACTTGTGTTTTTGCTTTGCATCGTAGGTCATCGCGATCGTCTTTGAATGCAGCTATACTTTCTTGATTTATTAAATTGAACAACTGATCATCGTCTTTGGTTCGCATCGTGAACCCAATTAGCAGCTCGAAGGGTGTAGCATTAATACTTCTAGTGAATGTGGAGTTGATAGCTTGCTGGACTCTGGGTACGTGTTTATACCACTTCGTTGGGTCATCGATACTGAGCTTTGATAGCACAGATATGATTATCACGTTGAGCCTAGTGATGGTAAAAAAAAATCATTGTTCGATTATTTAATCACATGTTTATCATATATTAAGTTTAGGTGCTTTACAGATTAAAAGCAACAACAACAAAAAACAGTAAAGAATAAAAATGTTTATTTATTTAAAATTGAGTTAGGAAACAGTAGTTGCGAAAGGTGCTCTGTTGTTAACCTGTTTCTCTTTTCGGTTAATGTGGCACCCACCCTGGAAAAAAGGCGCTCCGCTGGTGCCGAAGTGCCTATTAGAAAACAATACCGACATGGTATAACATATAGCTTAGTACGCATCTTCTCCCAGGCGTTGACGACGTTACGCTTCAATTCAAAAACAGGAGCATTTAAAAAAAGACTGAGCTCGTCCTGAATTTGAAAAGGGTTACTGGTTTTGTAGGCCAGCGTCTTGTGGTGGGTCCATAAATCGAACTCAACTTCGCCAGTAGATGAGCCGTCACTAATGCTTCCTAAACTTTCATTTATATCTGAAAGCTCCGCCATTTCTTGTCGTATACGCTTCATAACCGAAGCCAAGGCAATAGGATCCTGAAAATGCATCTTTTTGAAACGAGGATCCAGCAACGTTGATGTAGTCAATAAAAAGGACTGTTCCATTGTACCAAATCGACGATCGAACTGCGCCAATATAGCTACTTGGAGCTTTTCCGCCGTTGGTAAGTTGCAATTTACCTTCATTATTTTCTGGCGTCCACAATGGACAATCGGTATTACAAGGCTCAAAGTAGCGTATTTCTCACCGCTTATCTGAGTGGTCATGGCTTCCAGTGGTTTAAGCAAAGTAATAATTTCAGTAATGTCATCTTTATCTCTAGTTGATATCATTTGCGGGGCACCTGAAAAATTTAAAACCACTTGGCCGATGTAATAAATCAACTGACAGAAGCGTTCCAGCATATAAAATGTTAAGTTCCACCGTGTTTTCACATCCAAAAGAACTTTTATAATATTCGTCTTTGGGACGCCAGCAGAAAGCTGCAACTGTTGCAAGTTCTCTTTGGATTTTCCACTGCGTTTTAACCAAACTACTATGTTACGGCATTTGGTAATTAATTCAGATGCTTCTTTTATATCCAAAGCATTCGTGCACACTAAATTGAAAAGTTTTCCAACGCCGTCAATAGCACCTCAGAGATGTGCTCTGCAGTATGGGATTGAAATAATTTAAATACTCCAATTGTAGCAGAGATTTGCTTCTTTTCAAACAATCCATGAAAAGTTATGCCAATCACACCGGTCAAATTTATGTCAGTCCATATATCTGTTGTTAGTGATAAGCCTGACATTTGACAAACCATGTTTTTAAAAACTTGAGCCTGCTTTTCGTACATTTTTTGCATCTCAGCCTTGATTGTGTTCCTTGCTGGCACTTTGTAAAGGGGATGATGATCCTTCATCCATTTCAAAAAACCTTTTCCTAAATTTATTTTGAATATTAGTGAGACTGTCGTTATATTTATATATTATAAAACATTATTACCTTCCACATGGGAAAACGGCAAATTATCCATTGCAAACATTTCGACAATTGACTTTGGCATCGCGGTATGCTTGGGGCCACCCGATGCAAAGCTATGCACGTTTACAAAAGCAGATTGAATGCTTTGCTGCGAATGCACTTTTGGTTGCGTGATTGTGCTGACCATTTCCATGTTGTCCCCCTTAAGTTCAGAATGTTCATCTTAATATTGTTAAATTTAAGTATTTTCATTATTAAAGACAATTGAAAACTCACCTTGAGGGACACGAACTCTTTTGTATGTTTGAGTTTTAAGTGCAGAAGCATATTCGTTGTATTTTTACAATACTTTAATTGCTTTTGGCACAATTGACAATTCACATCCGTGTCGTTTAATTTGGAGAAAAATCTCCACACTTTACTATTTGTTGGTGCTATAATAACGCTTCGCTTTCCAACTTTTCCGCGCCATTGTTGCTTATAGCGATGCGATTTTTTGAGCAAATAATCGATTGTCTCGATTATTCAAAACCCATTTTGCGATACAATTAAATCGTGAATTGAAACAAAATAATCGATTATTGTGTATCATATGATTAATCGTGCCATCACTAGTTGAGCCTCTCAACTTGTCCGTTAACTCGAGGTAGTCCGGTTCACGGTACAATAACATAAGGTAGTCTCGTCGTCAGCAGCGGCTCGTCGTTTCTATGTCTTAGCTTCAGTGCGTTCGTGCTTGTCATATGAAAAGGTTGTCTGCGGACGAATTTTTTAAAAGTTGTTAACTCTTGTGTGATCAAAAAAAAGAACAATGAGTCATTGCTATTTTTTTCGCAAAAGTGTGCCGGGTGTGGACGAGACTGATAAGCTTTGCGTATTGGCCTTTGACGAGATGAAGGTTACAGCTGCTTACGAATATGACAGCTCAGCGGACGTCGTGTACAAGCCAAGCAACTTAGTGCGACTGGAAATTGTGCGCGGGTTACGAAAATCATGGAAGCAGCCAGTTTATTTTGATTACAACACATGGGCACGCTTAACACCATTTTAAGGAAGCTACACCGTAAAGGATATCCAGTAGTAGCAATTGTGGCCGATTTGGGCGCCGGAAACCAACGACTATGGACAGAGCTTGGTATTTCAGAAAGTAAGGGTATTACAAGAATTATAATCAGAGAGAAGTTTTAATTGTTTTTTGTATGTTTTTAGAAAAAACCTTTTTTTCGGATGCTCCTCATCTTATAAAATTAGTCCGTAACCACTACTTGGAAACTGGATTAAAAATAAACGGAAAGCAATTGAAAAGACTACAATTCAGCAAGCATTGACTCACTGTTCTAAGTCTGATGTGTCAATAATGTTCAAAATTACCGATAACCACATTAATGTGCGTTCGCTCGCTAAACAAAAAGTTAAATTGGCAACTCAGTTGTTTTCCAATACAACTGCTAGCTCCATCAGACGATGCTATGCTCTAGGGTATGAAGTAGAGAACGCTTGTGAAACTGCCGAAACAAAACTTTGCACGGCTAATTCCATTGAGACAACGCAGCCCTATGGAAAGCAAATTGAGACTCAAAGGGAAGTTTCGAACGTGATGAGCAGTGATATTGTTGGAAAATCACAAACACTTCCTGATGGAGGAGACGTCATCGTTAAAATTATATTTGCAGATATTAAGATTTCTTATATTTTTTTTTAAGATTATTGGAATTTTTACCACTGTAGTTACATGTTCTAAAAGCTTCTGTTACATGGCTCATGAAGAGCTCACTCATGAAACCGAAATATAATAATGACTTCTTTATGGAAATCGAAGAGAAGAAGACGTATTTTTCCTTACTCCACTCCACATGCTATTGAGCATTGGAGTCTTGTACCATCTGCAACTGGGCAGATCAAGCATTGGCGACCGTGACAGGACTTTTGCACTTCGCAAGTCCCAACATAAAACCTTAAAAACTATATAAATTCGTTTACTCCTTTATTTCATTGCATTCATCCATACATCATTATCTTGGACCGTCATCATTGGACTTTTCATCTTTACATCATCATCTTGGATAGCCATCATTGGACTTTTTCATCGTTACTTCTTCATCATTGGCCTTTGCGAGACATATCTTCGAGGGACATTCACATTGGAGCCCTATCATAACCTAAGTCAACTTGAGTGTTAATTTACATCATCAATTTCCTCAAGTTCCACACAAGCTTTACACTCACATGTAAAACACTCGTAAGCTTTAACACGTGCTCAGTATTAAGCACATCGGAGTAAGTACTCAAACTTTCATATAGAGAAACGATCTACATATTAAAGCTCACTTATTAAGCTCTTTGAGTGAAACTTTATGAATTTGAGTGTTTTATTAAAACTAGAACTCGTCTAGCTCAGGTTTAATTCATTTTTAACTTGCTACATTTCTTTCGGTAAGGACCCAAAATGACTCCATCAGTTGAAACGCAGCTCCTACCTCTTAGGCAGCAACGGAATCAATTGCAATCTAACATTGAAAGTTTAAGAGCTAGAATCGATCGCGAAAACGACCCTTTTATCTTAGATTGTCAGTCTCAAATTGTTGAGTCGTATTTTAAACAGGCATTACAAGTTCTAACCAATATTGAGAAGCTAGATCCAGCAGACGCGAATCGGGCAGAGATAGAAAATCTCTTTATCGAAACAAAGGCTATCATATTACGGCGCATCAGCGCAAGTAAAAAGGAAAAACTTGAAGAACTTAGTTTCTTAAATTCATCTGCTTATCATGGTGGACATCATAATCGGCTTCCATCCCTCAAATTACCTAAATTCGACGGCAAATATGGGGAATTCAAAAAATTTATTACTTCATTTACGAATATGGTACATGAAGACAACTCATTGTCCAATGTGGACAAATTTAACTATCTGATAACTTGTCTATTTGGCCAAGCTCTAAGCGTAGTCTCGCCATTTCAAGTATCAGACGAAAATTATCCCAAGGCTCTAGACCGCCTCAACGAGCGATATGACAAGAAAGTTCTTACTTTCGTAGAACATATTTCAAGTTTATTTAACATTGCTAGCATGAAAAAGGCAGACGCTGTTACCCTCCGAACAATTTTGGATACGGTTTCAGCTCTCCGCGGATCATTGTTGTCTCTTGGATCTGAAGTTGATGTATTAAACGCAGTACTTATTCATATTGTTATGTCAAAAATTGATCTTGAATCCAAACAAGCATATGATCGGGTTCAAGAATACGATAAATTGCCAGACTGGTCCGACTGTTATCAAATACTTAGTCGACACTGTCAGTATTTGGAAGGGTATCTGCGTAATCGACAAGAGAAAATGTAGAGACAAAACTTATAGCAGCCCAAAGCAGATGCATTCAATGTCAGTCAACTGAGCATAGGTTAGCATTCTGTCCAGGTTTTATTTCGCTACCTTTTATTGAGCGATTCAAGATTATCAAGACAGCGTCACTTTGTTTGAATTGCCTCAATAAGGGTCATCCAGCCTCAAAGTGCCCTTCCTTAAATAGATGTCGGCATTGTGGAGGTTTACATCACACAAACATGCATAAGGATTCAAACGTCCAGGGAAATTATCAACCAGATGGACCTTCTATTCATCATCAATCGCAACAAATCATTCATAATGCACAGGACGAAAGTAAAACATTTGCAACATTGATGTTGACTCGCCAAGCTCGGCGGGGATTGCTTCCAACAGCAATAGTTCTTGTTTAAGACAAACTCGGTGGGTTTCAGCTCGCAAGAGCATTACTTGATTCGTGCTCTGAGCTTACCTTTATAACTGAAGAATTAGCCAAAAGGCTACAGCTTCCGTTTCGTTACCACCATTATGAGATTGCTGGAATCGGTGAAATACGTACACATATGAAACATTCCGTAGCTACCAAAATTCGTTCAAGAATATCTTCAGACAAATGGAATATGGAGTTTATCGTGACTAAATCTATATCTCTACCTCAGCCTGAAAAGAGATTCGATGTGTCAAATTGGGCCATTCCCAAAGAAATTGAGTTAGCTGATCTATTCTTTTATAAGCCCGGAAAGGTAGAGTTATTGCTTAGCGTAAAGGAGTTTTTTGATCTACTTAAGACGGGTAAAATTAGTTTAGGAATTGGTCGTCCTCATCTAGTGGAAACTGCATTAGGATGGATCGTCGGGGGTAAGATTGCTGACCCTCAATCAACTCAACACTACACTTGTAATTTAACGCAACAGCAAGACCTTAACATACTATTAGAAAGGTTTTGGAAAATGGATGAAATACATGGAATTCAAAATAAAGATATTGCCTTAAGCTCAGAAGAACAAGCATGTGAAACTCACTTTCAGGTGCACACACAATTCCTGGATTCAGGGCGCAGACAGGTTCGGTTGCCGTTCAAGGAATCGCCTGAACAACTTGGAGACTCGTTGTCCTGTGCAAAAAGACGTTTTCTTCAACTCGAAAAACGGCTTGCATCTCAACACAAGTTAAAGGAAATGTACATCGAATTTTTAGATGAATATTTTAAGTTGAATCACATGGAGGCAGCTTCGTTAGACAATTTGCAACCGGGAAAACATTACATTATTCCTCACCATTGTGTCCTTAGACCGCAGAGCTCATCAACTAAACTTCGCGTAGTATTTGACGCTTCTTCTAAATCATCATCAAATATGTTATTAAATAAAATACTCATGGTTGGTCCTAGTATTCAACAGGATCAGATCCTCTCATTTCGTTTGTACCGCCATGCCGTACAAACGTCGCACCTTAGGATAGAGGTTTCCAACAAATCTTGTGGAGAAAGTCACCGCAAGAACCTACTCAACTATTTCAATTGAATACTGTTACCTACGGGATGTCGTGTGCTCCATTTCTCGCAATCAGGTCCTTAAAGTTCCTATCAGAGACATATAAGAAATTGTTTCCAATTGGATCGGCTGTATTATCTGAGGATATGTACGTCGACGATCTACTTTACGGAGCTGACTCAATAGAAGAACACAATGCTAAGACGAATGAAGTTACGAAGTTGCTTGCCAAGGCAGGCTTAGAATTGACAAAGTGGAATTTTAGTGGGGCACCAACAGATTATGAATATAATCTTAATATTGACAATAGTGATGTCACCAAAGCTCTTGGCATGTCGTGGATGCCAACAGAAGATCTTATATTATTTCGATTTGATCTTCCATTAACTGAAATACCAACAAAGCGCAAAATAGTATCGGTCATGGCCAGGCTCTATGATCTACTAGGATTATTAGCGCCAGTCGTCGTACGCTACAGAATCCTGATCCAAGAATTGTGGATGGAGCGCTTGGACTGGGACGAACCGTTGCCAAAGATCTTACAGACTAGATGGCAGAACTTGAAGCTGATTTATCTAATCTTGACATGGTTCGCGTAAATCGATTTGTTAACACATCACCAAAAAATAAAATCCATGGATTTTGGACAACGGAAAATATGTAACTTCATTGACCATTTCGAGATCGAGAGTTGCGCCCACCCAATCACAAAGTATACCTCGTTTAGAGCTCTGTGCTTCCGTTCTACTCTGCCAAACATGGACTAAAATCAAACACAAATTCAATTTTCTTTATTGGATTAAAAGGCACCCATCAACTCTAAAATGCTTTATTGCCAATCGCGTATCAACCATACAAACTCAATCGCAGAATATCATCTGGAGTCACGTGCCTGGAAAGGATAATCCAGCCGACATTGTTTCACGTGGTTGTGCAGCCGGCAATTTGATGCAGACAATTTGGTTTCATGGACCAAAGTTCTTAGAACTTGATGCATTACATTGGCCAAAATCTGAAAGAAAGACAGATTTCGAGCCCAAAGAGTTAGAATTGCGAAACACCCTTGTATTGAAATGTAGCACTAGTTATAAAGAAGAGAGCATAGTTGAGCAGATCATTAGTAGACTATCATCGTTTTGTATGATTGTTAGAGTCTTAGCATACGTTTTACGAGTTTTCAACCGAGTTCCTATTAACCGCAATAATACGATAAGTGCTACAAACAGCATTTCAGTAGAAGAGTTTCAGTTGGCCTTTAATCATATAATCTCTTCCATTCAGAGTGATGTGTTTGCGAAAGAAATAAAGGACTTACAAGCAGGACGAATTCTGAAGCCGGAGCTTCAAAAATTAAATCCATTCATATCAAATGAAAAGATTGGAACTCAAAATATTCGACTTATCCGTGTTGGAGGCCGTCTTGCCATGGCTGACATACCATTGGACGCTAGAATGCCGTTATTGCTTCCAAAGACTCATCATTTCACCTATAAATATTTTGAAAATCTTCACTTGCGAAACCTTCACGCGGGAGCTAAGGTTCTGATAGCGATTCTGCGCCTAACATGCTCGCGAATTGGTCGGAAAGGTTGTTAGAAGTTGCACACAGTGCTATCATTACAAACCAGTATTAATGCGACAAATCATGGGTAACCTCCCAGCTGACCGTCTGTTGGCCGAACGCCCATTTCTGATATGCGGAGTGGATTTATGCGGACCATTCCTTACAGTTGTTCATAACTTGAAGGCTTCAAACGGCAAATCTATTCAGAACTCAATATAAAAAATCTGGAGGAATTTAGCCGAAATGCCGGCTTTGAATTCAACTTTATGGGAAGCCGCAGTAAAATCAATGAAGACTCTTCTCATCAAAAATTTGACCTCTTCTCATTTAACGTACGAAGAGCTTCATTCGATTGTAATTGAAGTGGAGGCGATATTGAACTCCCGTCCAATATCCATTCACAGCGATGATCCCAATGATGGGGAGGCCCTGACCCCAGCCCACTTATTGATCGGATGTTCATTGCGAGCGATCCCTGAACCAGTAGTGAATGATTCACAACTTTTTTATCTATCTCGTTGGCAAAAGGTGACCTATCTCAAGCAACACTTCTGGGAACTCTAGAAGCGCGACTATGTACATCAATTGCAGGAACGCTCTAAGTGGTTGCATCCCGAAAACAACGTCTCAAAGGATCAATTAGTTCTCATCCATGAAGACAATCTTCCGATGTTCGCACCAAGAAAGGAATTATTCGCCGCCTAATCTGCAAACTTGCTCCATTGCCTTTGAGAGATGACATTTATGTAAATTGAAGGAGTCATACTTCATCCTTCAATGGTGGAGTATGTTGGAGGAGACGTCATCGTTAAAATTATATTTGTATATATTAAGATTTCTTATATTATTTGTTTAAGATTATTGGAATTTCTACCACTGTAGTTACGTTTACATGTTCTAAAAGCTTCTGTTACATGGCTCATGAAGAGCTTCTCACTCATGAAACCAAAATATAATAATGACTTCTTTATGAAAATCGAAGAGGAGAAGACGTATTTTTCCTTACTCCACTCCACATGCTATTGAGCATTGGAGTCTTGTACCATCTGCAACTGGGCAGATCAAACACTTCCCTTTCAGAAAGGCTTTTTAGTTAGTAATGCGTCCCTTGATGCATTATATATATACTTAAAGCAAAAGTATAAAATGGAATATATCATAACAAGTCGTCTGAATCAAGACATTTTGGAAAATTTTTTTGGCGCCATGCGGTCGCGGGGTGGACAATATGACCATCCAACTCCACTTCAATTTAAGTATAGATTAAGAAAGTACATAACAGGTATGACAAAGTTAAAATAATCTATGAGCAAATAAGTCATTTCAATAACATAAACTAATTAAATGTTTAGCTTTTTATTTCAGAAACGTTTTGTCCGTGAATGTCTTTTGTGCTATGTCTGTTTCTTCATTTATTATTATATTTTAATAAGATTTTATTTTCTTCAGCAAAGAACACAGAATTATTGTCTAATAACGGAAATGTTGATAATGAGAATGATGATGATTGGCTGAACATTGACTTCAGCTATCACATTTCGAATAAAGAGAACGAGCCTGAAGAGCTTGATGTAGTCATTCCCAACAGCATACCTGAAGATACCGAGATGTATGAGTTGACAGAGGATGTAATCGAATATCTTGCGGGCTATGTAATTAAAAAATTAAGGCTGTCTAATTGTAGCACAGATCGTTGCACATTCACCTACGTGGATGACATGGCGGTCTAATAAAACCGTCTGTGGAGTTTAAAAATAGTATAACACAGATTGAGACAATATTTTTAAATTATATAAAAGAAAATTTTTATTTAACACAAAATGTTAAAGAAAAATTAATATTGGCTGCACAAAATGTGCTCGTAGACGAATTAGTAAAGGCTTTTTATTTTAAGATAAGAATTTATATGAGAATTAAGAATTTAAACAAAAAATTAGTATGCAGCAGCAAAAACAACGCTTAGTAGGCAATTCAAAATTATTAAAAATAAAACTATGAAAAAATTACTTCATCTATTGGTTTTTTTTTTGTTTTGCCCATTTCAAACCCCAAGGGCCAGCGCAGGGTTAATCAACACACTGTACAGCCATTTCATTCACACTCACTATACAAAGTGCCTCTCACTCACACTTATTGCAAGCATAGCTAAGACATTTCTGCTGCCGACGAGACTATCTTATTGTATTATTGTATCATGGTCCGGTTGTCGTCTTCACCAACTTTATGTTTTCATCTCGGCCATACTGAATGAAGATTTCTGAGGTGAAAGCTGCACTTTTACCCGAAATAATGGCTGCTGGATTTCCAAAAATTGTATTTTGCGCTGTCAGCTTCGCTATTACTTCATTTGCAGTTGTTGACTTCGTCAGATAAAGCCAACAAAATTTTGTGAATGAATCAAGTACTGCCAAAATATGTTTATAATCCTTATGCGACGAATCAAGTAGTCCTAAAAAATCTATGTGGTATGTGTGCAATGGAGCGTCTTCTTTTTGCAGTGGATGCAGTAGGCCTTCCTGCTTGCCTCGTTTTCGATTACTCATAATACAAGGTATACAGCAGCTAATGTATTTTTCGATTTTATCCTCGATGTTTGGTATATAATAATCTTTGCAAATCAGCTCTTTTGTTTTTCTAACTGCGAAATGGCCTCTGTCGTGAGCTGGACTAATGATTTGCTTCTGCATGCTACGTGATACAACAATCAATTCGACGTCATTTACAAGCTTGTACAAAATATCTGACCTAAGAAAATGTTATCGTAGGACTGTTGTGTGTCGTTTATAACTTGCTTAATAGCTCTTAGTTGTTCGTGTTGGTTTTGAGCTTGTTTCAAACTAATGCTGATGCTCTCTTCAGTTATCGTCAAAATAGGATATCGACTCAGGGCGTCCACATGCTTCATACGTGTTCCAGAACGATGCTCCACTTTAAAGTTGTACTCCTGGAGAAATAAATCCCATCGTGCGACTCTTGTGCACAAACTTTGCTTTTCAAGCGTTTTTGTGAAAGCATTGCAATCCGTTACCAATCGAAAATGGATTCCTAAGAGGTAAACTCGAAATTTGTTTAGGGCTTCAATGACTGCCAGCACCTCTAGTTCATAACTCGAATACTTGCGCTGAGCATCAGTAGTCTTCTTACTCATAAAGTAATTGAACCGTCATCAGGTGATTTTTGCAATAAGACAGCACCGAATCCATCTATAGAGGCATCTGTATGCACTTCGGTTTCATATTTCTGGTTGTATATCTTTAATACGGGGATTTCTACTAGTTTCTTCTTTAACAAGTTAATAGCAAACTCTTCGGCTTCACCTAAAGCAAATTTATTATTTGATTTTAATAAGTCAGTTAATGGTTTTGCAATTAGCGCATAATTAGGTATAAATTTTCTAAAATACCCGCTTAAACCCAAAAAACTCTGCAACTGCTTTGGTGTCTCTGGAATTTTAAATTTAGAAACTGCATTAATTTTTCCCTCTGTCGGATACAACATCTGGTTTTCGATAATATGTCCTAAGAATTGGATTCGCCGTTTCCAAAAATGATATTTCTTAATATTAAGTTCCAGTCCGTAGTCTTTACATGTAATTATGAAGTAATCAAGTCGTCCCTGCCGACTTGGAGTAAACCCTGTACCAAAAAAGGATATTTCATTTAAACAGACTCCTTCGCAATCCACATTAATTCAATAAAATTTTTCATAAAATTCTCTTAACAAGCCAAAACAACAAATTCATGCTTTCTCGCTCACTCCTAACAGTGAACGAAATTAATGCGTCATTCGGTACAAAGCAACATGCGGATGCTATCCCGCTCACACATTTCAGCTGCAGCTGCCCATAGAATTTCAGTACAAAACATACATATATGTGTATATCTCCGATATTTATTGACCGATTTCGGTCAAATTCGGTCAAATGGTACATATTGGAATTATGATATCTCTAATAGAACTCTAGTTATAGTTTTTTCTAATTTGCGGGGGCGAAAGTGGGCGTGGCAAAAATTTGAAACAAACTTGACCTACGTATACACTAGACGGATGTTGACACCAAGTTTGGTTGCTCTAGCTCTTATAGTCTCTGAGATCTAGGTGTTCATACGGACGGACCGACAGACGGACATGGTCATATCGACTCCGCTGTTGATGCTGATCAAGAATATATATTCTTTTTTGGGGTCGGAAAATTTTCCTTCTGGCTGTTACATACATTTTAGCGACTTTAATATACCTTGTACCCTATGGGTACAGGGTATAATAACCTCTCTTAGATTTAGCACGGCGTCTTTTTCGTCTTTTGCTGGAATTATTATGTCGTCTATGTAGGGGTCGAAATATTCCGTTAATATGTCGCTGAAACACACTTGGTGAATTCGAAAGTCCAAAAGGTACTTTTTTAAATTGGTATTGGCCACTTTGCGTCACAAAGGATGTGTACTTCTTACTTGTTTCGGCGACTGGTACGTGGAAAAAACCATTTTTGAGATCTATGGTACTGAAAATCTTTGCATCCTGAAGCCTATCCACTTGGTCTTCAATAAGCGGCAAGGGGAAATGATCTTTAATAATTACCTTATTGATGCGTCGAAATTCTACACAAAGTCTCGGCGAGCCGTCGCGCTTTTTGACTAGAACTACGGGACTTGTCAACTCTAAATGTGTTTCTTCAATTATATCGTTTTTTATCCACTCTTCAATTTGTTCTTCAACGATTTTTGTTTCCTTAAAGGGTAGTCTGCGAGGACGCGAATATATCGGTGTTTCAGCATTTAGCGTTAAATTCATTTCAATTTGAGTTGACTTTACTTTGACCGGCTTATAGTTTTCGATTAATACACGAACCTCTTTTTTCATTTCTTCACTCTCAGTTTTGTCTATATTTATATCATCATTATTCGCGATAGCTTCGATTTTCATCATATTCGGTTCAGGAATTCCTAAATCATTATCAGCATATTTACGTACAGTTAGTCCATTACGATTGAAAACTAATTCAGCTAGAAAGCAAATCAGTTCACCAATAATTAATTTAATGTCCATACATTTTATTGGAACGACATAAAAATCAAGAATGTAATCATCATTGTCAATTTCAACGGATTTTTCAAAATGTCCAATTGGTCTTATTTGATTCTCATCGCGATCGCCACCAAATCCAATAAGAGCTACACTGCACGACAAAAGTTTTTGTTTACTTAGTTCTTTAAATAAATCTTCGCGCATGACATTGAATTTGCTGCCTATATCAAATAAAGCCGAACACTTTATACTCTCAACTAATACCGACTTGGTTGTTATTTTACTCTCCGATTTTAGAATACATGCATTCATTTTGTGTTCATCTCTTTTTTCATTTGTATTACATTTATTGGCAATATGCCCAAATTGATTACTTTTAAAACACTTTCACCTCTTTCTTTATTGTTGCAATCGCATGCAATGCACTATGGGGAATTTGACCGTTTTATGTGCACTTAATTCAAAAATTGATTTTTAGGCATTGCTTCTAATATATTTTTTTTACTTCAGTAATGATTATATTTTTTATAGTTTTCGAGCAATATGTGCGTGACACTAAGCGCCCACGGTCATAAAACAGAATTTTCGCCAAAAAAGTATACTATATAATCTGTAACAAAGAAAACTGGTTATATTTTAGAAGAATATTGATTTCGTGCAAACCCTGCGCTATTCAATATTTTCCTCGGTTTCAAGTTCAAAAGTCATTGAAAAATCGGGGAAATCTTCAGCGTTTTCGTCCATGTTTCCATCACCGTCATTATTAGCAACGGCATCAGAATGCAAGGAAATCACATCCGAAGGCAGAGGTATTTGTTTTAACTTTCTTATTCGATTTGCCAGACTGATTGAGGATAATATTGGATCTGATGTATCCATCGCGACTAATATTAAGAGTTTTTTCGATTGCCCACGTTGTTTCCTGCTCTAACCAGACCCCCAAATGTCTTCTGAACATGCTTAAATTCATTTCTGATTTAATTTATTACAAAATAGTTGACACTTTTCTCTTAGTGCAATATCAGACTGAATTTTTCATCGCCACCGACTTGCCCATGCAACCAGGTCAAAATTATATCGACAGTTGCTGATTTTCCTTTCTCTTTTGCGCCATATGGGAAAAAGTGAGGTTAATAACCAAAATTGCAAAATTTGTGGCCATTTGTGGCTATTGGGACTTATTGAATTTGATTAACAATTACAGACACCACAGAATTCTACAAGTTTTAGACTGGACACTGGTGGACATTTTTTTTAAACTCATCCCAAAGTTAATATTTTTTTTTAGAATTTGCCTTTGAGGGAAGTTAAAACTTAATCGAATATCACCACACTCATATTCAATTTCTACAACACAGATCTACTAACACATAGTACAAACCCGACTTATTTAATTCCATTTACGAGAGTTTCAATATCTTTTTTTATTTTAAAAATATCACCACTTAAAGTTGAGCTAAAAATTTTTACTTCATGAAGCGAATACGTTTTCTAAAAAACACGCGTATTCATCAGCTGTTTTCTCAAAAGTCTGGCAAAACGATGAAAATCATAGTATGCAACCTTGAGCTTTGATCTTTTATCTATCATTTGGCATCAAAATTTTACGATTACATAAACTTTTGAAAAATGAATTAAATGCACAAAAAACGGTCAAATTCCCCACATTGCAATGTGGCCTTTATGCCCACAGTTATAACAGCTGATTTCTTTATTATTTAATTTAATATTAGATGACATCTTTTTTATGTTAACACTGCGATCAACTGTTTTGGATTTTTCACTCATTGTTTCATAACTTCGTAGTTTTATTTTAAAATCTTGTAAGTCTTTTGCGCCATACAAAATCGCTTTATTATTTTCACGTTCATCTATACCGTCGATTATGTATTGAATTAGAGCTTCACATTCAATTTTACCGCGCGATGCAATGTCTTTCATTTTATAAAAATACTCTTGGATATTTTCATTTTTGTTTCGCTTTCTTTCACTTAGCTGTTTATGCACCTCTTTGCTTGATACCGTCTGTCTAAACTCACTTAATAATGCTTTTTTAGAGTAATGACCAAGTATTAATACCCCTTTCACTTAAAACGAATAACTTGGCGTTCCCTCTCATAGACTTCTTTGCAAAGACCAACTTTTAAAGGTCATTAAAATAGCTTGATCTTCGAACTCTGAAAGCCATTCCTCAATCCCAATAGAGTTTTTTCCATCAAATGTTCTTATTGTGTCCTCTATGTCTCGAAAATTCATGCCAAACCGCAGTGACATGTCGCCACAAGGTTTGTCCATTCTGCTGCTTCTCTCTCTATTTGCCAAATTCTGTTTCTCTTAATGCTCTTCTGCGTCGTTCTATACAATAGTGTGTGTGATACTGTAGTTGCTCTCTTCATATTCGTATTTTGAATATAGAAATTTGCGTCTTTTACTTATTCTTTTTATACCCTGTTAAAAAAATGCTAAAATGTATGTAACAGGCAGAAGGAAAATTTTCCGACCCAATAAAGTATATATGTATATTCTTGATCAATATCAATAGCGAAGTCGATTGAGACTCGTCCGTCTGTCCGACTGTCCGTCTGTTTGTATGAACAGCGAGATCGTGGAGACTATAAAATATAGAACTACCAAATTTGGCGGGAATTCACTATGTTTTTTATAAATTTTATTAAAATGAAGTAAGCAAGTCGTCCCTGCCGACTTGGAGTATACCCTGTAGCAATAAGAGATATTTTATAAACTCAAACTCCTTCCAAATACCCATTAATTGAATATAAATTATTTTATAAAATTCTCATAGCAAGCCGAATCACCAAATTCATTCTTTCTCGCTCACTCCTAACAGTGAACGAAACTAATGCGTTATGTGGTACAAAGCAACACGCGCATGCTATCTCGCTCACACATTTCAGCTGCTGCTGCATATAGAATTTCAGTGCAAAACATATATACGTATTATCTCCGATATTTATTGACCGATTTCGGTACATATTGACTATATAATTGAGTCTACCAAAAATAAATACTGTAGCTTTAATACAACTCTAGTTATAGTTTTTTCTAATTTGCGGGGGCGAAAGTGGGCATGGCAAAAATTTTAAACAAACTTGACCTACGTATACACTAGACGGATGTTGACACCAAGTTTGGTTGCTCTAGCCTTGACAACCAAAACCACCGATGCATTTGTGGGTGTAATTTCATCCATGTTCATGTGCAATAGGGTGCAAAATACTATGACCCTTGAAGGAGTAACATTTTTTTCTGATGATATTTCCGATGTTACCTGGTGAATGGCTTTAAAACTGGCAAGATATCTTCAATTAAATGCCAGTCGTCTTGCGTTAACATAAGGTCTGGGCGATGTATTGAGACAGCAAGAATAACTGCCTCTTTTAGTGTTATCAGCTGTTCAAACATTTTGAATGTAGAGTTCCAACGGGTCTGGACGTCTTGAACCAGTTTTAAATCTGGAAGGTTCATTTGCCGTTGATTTTCTTTTAATTTTTTGAGACCAATTGCACTGCAGTTAAAAAATTCCAGAATCGTTTTAACCTTCTTGCGTGTATCAGATATGATTTTTAATTCACTTTGCACAATCAAGTTGAGGGTATGGTCAAAGCAGGGAATATGTTGCCAGGTTCCAAGTGTGATTGCCACGACTTTATCTTTAGAGTGAGCTGTAACTGCCATATAGCTTTCATTAGTCCACCCGTCAGTCGTTAAACAAACTGCAATTGCAGAAGAAATATTTTCTTGAATCTGACCAGTCAGCTCAGCATGGACTTTTTCCATGATTACGGTCGACAAAGCTTTCCTGGTTGGCAGCTTGTAGCCTGGGCAGTGCGAAACACTTTTTATAAATTTTTAAATTCTGGCTCCTCGACTATTTTAAGAGCGTGATGTCCTTTAGCCACCATTCGCAGAACCTGCCGGTCGAGTTCGTCATTTTTCCTAGCAGTAGGAGCTCTCTGGATGAATTCGACAATCCTGCGTTGTGGTTGGAGGGAAGGTTGGTCTAATTCGTTTGGCCCATCTGAATTTTAGCGATCAGCTCTTATTAAGACAGTGGGATGTTTGGACTTAAGATGGCGACTAAGATTACTTTGCGATGTGCAAGCCAAAGTCACTATGCACAGTTTGCATTTTGCCTTTTTATTGTCCACAACATCAAAATGATCCCAAAGAGAACTATATTTTCTTTTCACAATTGCTTAAAAAATGAACGATGGTACCTTGCTTCTGATCTTTGACAAATCCTCAACTCAATGCAAGTTGGACCAGATAGCTGAACCAGTTGTTCGGGAACAACTGAACAAGAGAACAAGTGAGTGAACAACTGAACAATTAAACAAGTGAGTGAACAAGTGAGTGAGCAAGTGAGTGAGTAAGTGAGTGAACAATGTTCACTCAGTAAAAAGTGAGTGAGTGAACTTGTTCTCCAAAATGAGTCGTTTGACCCAACACTATTTTGCATATTAAAAAAGGAGGATAATCGTTTGGTCGCCCAAGATTAACTTATAGAGAGGGTAGTAGTCATTTAAAACGAAAACCTGCTTCAGAGCTTGCGGCTAGTCAAGGTCACAATACTGCATTGCTTGCTCATGCAACTAAAGCGAAAAGGCGATATCATCCAAAAACCTGTTTCAATTTCTGCAGATGAAGCTTTATCATTTATTCTCGAGAATTCCCTAACCAAACAGCAGTATAACGCCATTCGAATATTAAACCAGAAGCATGGGTCCGACATATTTCCATGCTATGATAAAGTTCACAAAGCTAAGTTTGAATGTAGACCTATCGGAATTCAAGTCACAGAGACTTCAGCACAAGTTCCATTGCAAAATATGCTAGACCATACTGCAAAAAGGATTATTAGTCTTCAAAAAGAAGTTTTTACACAATTTGAAAGCATAACTAATACAAAATTAATCGTAAGCGATTTCAGGAATATGTGCCGGATACGCTTGACCAATCGTTATTTGTCACATCGATAATTCCTATAAAATTGTTAGACAGCTTGAGAAGAGTCTTATGGATGAATTCTAAAGCACAATCGGTAAGATTCTGTAGAACATTAAAAATAGAGTTTGTCAAGGAGACCAAAGAACACATTTACATTTTAGCGGAAAACAACAAATTAAAGGAAGAAATCGAAAATTTGAAACCGTTTATATTTAATGATTGGGTAGGCAGAAGTATTGCTGTTTCCTTTGATCTGAATATGACGCTTATCAACGGAAAAGTTTTAAATGTGTTGACGGCAGAGATCCGCAAAATTCACTTTTTTCGTGATTTACTCATATGCCCAAATTCTTACTCAATTCCGCTCACTGAACAAAAGTTAGCGGTGAATAAAAATCTCATACACACGAATTCACTGTTGAGTTAAATTCACTCAAATGTGTTCATATTTTTGCTCAATGAGTTTATTCACGCTCATGTCAAAACCGATCATTTGGGCGTATGTTCATTCGGTTCAGTATTGATTGAGCTGAATAAGAATAAAATCAAAACGGAATAAATCAACTCGTAAGAGTTTGTGCATGTGCAAAGTGAAAAAATCAAAATACATACTATAGGGAGTGAAACACGTTTCAAATTTTTGCCACGCCCACTTCCGCCCCCGCAAATTAGAAAAAACTATATCTAGAGTTGTATTGAAGCTACAGTATTTCTTTTTGGCGAACTCAATTATATACCCAATATGTACCGTCTGACCAAATTTGACCGAAATTGGTCAATAAATATCGGAGATAATACGTATATATGTTTTGTACTGAAATTCTATGGGCAGCGGCAGCTGAAATGTGTGAGCGAGATAACATGCGCACGTTGCGTTCATTTGTACCGAATGACGCATTAGTTTCGTTCACTGAGATGAGTGAGCGAGAAAGCATGAATTTGGTGATTCGGCTTGCTAGGAGAATTTTATAGAATAATTTATATTCAATTAATGGGGATTGGATGGAGTTTGAGTTTTTAAAATATATCTCTTATTGGTACAGGGTATACTCCAAGTCGGCAGGGACGACTTGCTTACTTCATTTTTATATTTATTAAGTTTTATTCAAATATGTTTAAGCTAAAGGTATGACAAAAAAAAAAAATGACAAAATTCCAAATAAAAAGGTAAAAAAAAAAAGGAAAATACAAAACAGCGGCATCTAAGTATGTATGACTCTGTCTATTAATTCTTTGCAAAATGCAAAGACTGTTTTTAACAAGAAAAAAAAAGTAACGGACATAATATTCATCGATGTACGGACGTACGGCTCTTCACAAGACATCTTTGCACTCAATTGTGTTAAAAGTTTTTCGGATTCACTACAAGTTTGGATAGATTTCAAGATTTCGCGATGCCTGGTAAACGGACTGATAACAATTTGATTCAGTTAGTATATTATAACTATGGCAAAGGAAAGACAGCAAAAGAGTTGGCTGAAATGTTTAACATTAAAGTTAGAACAGTGTACAACATAATAAACCGCGCGGAAAAGGAAAATAGGCTGCAATTATACAGCTCCAAAGGGAGACCACCGAAACTTTCGAGGCGGGATTGCTCCCAAATCTTAAATGCCGTGGAAAATAAACCGCAGACAAGCCTCCGGGAGTTAGTTACAGAAATTAAAACAAACCTTAACCGTGTGTCCTGAGACTGTGAGAAAGGTACTAAATTACCACAAATACTCGTCACATGTAGCGAGAAAAAAGCCCTTGCTGTCTAGCATAAATATTGAGAAGCGTCTGAACTTCGCAATATTGAATCCTCCTGAGTACTGGAACGATGTGATTTTCTGCGACGAAACGAAGATGATGTTATATTACAATGATGGCCCTGGAAAAGTTTGGCGGAAACCAAAAACAGCCCTCCAGACCAAAAACATTGTGCCTACAGTTAAATTTGGCAAACTATCAGTCATGGTGTGGGGATGTATTTCCTCAAAGGGCGTTGGAGAGCTGCGTATTTTTAATGACATAATGACCAAAGAATTTTATTTGGACATTTTGAAAAATGAATTATCAAAAAGTGCACAAAATTTCGGCTTCGTTGATCCATTGAATGGCAGCAATCTCAAATACAAGCTGTACCAGGACAATGATCCGAAGCACAAATCGCTTCTGTGTCGCACTTGGCTGCTTTACAACTGCAGCAAAGTGATAGACACGCCCCCCCAGAGTCCAGATCTCAATCCAATTGAGAATTTGTAGGCATTGCTTAAAAAAAAGGCAGCCAAGCGAAGCCCAACATCAAAAAATGAATTAATTCGTTGTATTAACGAGGAGTGGCAAAAAATACCGAAATATTACGATATAAATGTCCTTGTATCGTCGATGTCGCGACGCCTCAAAGGAGTCTTGGATGCTAACGGAGGTCATACCAAATATTAGCCAAATAAAAAGCGTTTTTTAAAAGATATAGAATTTTTGAAATTAATGTTTGCAATTTGCAAAGAATTAATAGACAGCTTAAATTTGCTGTTTTTTTTTGTTTTCTATGAATTTTTTATGTTTTTGTTTCTGTTTTTATTATTTTTGTTAATTATATTGTTTAAAAATAGATAAAGAAAGAATATTGTTAAGAATTGAACATGAAAACAAGTGCCTTTCCTAATAAATAATTACTTTGAAGTTTAATATTTGTCATTATTTCCTTTTGCAAACAATTGTTGGACATACTGTATATATTCTTGATCAGTATCAATAGCGAAGTCGATTGAGACTTGTCCGTCTGTCTTTATGAACATCGAGATCGTGGAGACTATAAAAGATAGAGCTACCAAATTTGGTGTCAACATCCATCTAGAGTGTACGCAGATCAAGTGGGCCACGCCCACTTCCGCCCCCGCAAATTAGAAAAAACTATAACTAGAGTTCTATTAGAGCTATCATAATTGTTTTTGGCAGACTCAATTATATAGCCAATATGTACCATCTGACCGAAATCAGTCAATAAATATCGGAGATATACGAATATATGTTTTGTACTGAAATTCTATGGTCAGCAGCAGCTGAAATGTGTGAGCGAGATAGCATCCGCATGTTGCCTTCTACCGAATGACTCATTAGTTTCGTTCACTGAGATGAGTGAGCGAGAAAGCATGAATTTGGTGATTCGGCTTGCTAGGGAGAATTTTATAAAATAATTTATATTCAATTAATGGGGATTTGGAAGGAGTTTGAGTTTATAAAATATCTCTTATTGCTACAGGGTATACTCCAAGTCGGCAGGGACGACTTGCTTACTTCATTTATTATTCACAAGTCGAAGCTTATGTTTTCTCAAATATCTGTATATATGTATACATATGTATATATAAGTATGTAAATGTGCTTAGACCTATGGTTTGTATATGTGTATTAATGTAAACAAATGTGCTTAGACTTATGGTAAAAAGTGTTGAGATTGCAGTCGGCCGGATGTATTGACATTGTAGACTGGTCGACTGCAATCTCTTAGAATTCAATTGTTCAATAATGGAATATTCCGTTGACCAGTGGCGATGCCCTAGGGGGTTTTGGTGGGGGTGCAGTGTCTGTTGTGGTAACTCGCGCTCTGCAGCTGCACTACTAGCCGGAATTGAGTGAACTTTGAGAGGAAATCTGGAAAGGGTTGGATATTTTTATACCCTTGCAGAGGGTATAATAAAATTGGTCAGATGTTTGTAACGCATAGAAATAATCGTTTCCGACCCCATAAAGTATATATATTCTTGATCAGCATCGAAAGCCGAGTCGATATGACCATGTCCGTCTGTCCGTCTGTCCGTCTGTCCGTCTGTCTGTTTCTTCGCAAGGAATCGAACTTAAATTTTGAGCTACGTGAATAAAAGTCATATTATTCTCTTCATTGATGATTTATCTAAATTAAGTTCGAGAGTTGGTAGGATCGGACAACTATAAGTTATAGAAAAATAGGAAAGATCAGAGGTACCTCGGTTAAAATTTGTGTTGTTCAAAACAGTTCTTGTGAGAAAAACTTTTTTGTTTTTTGAGATATCTCAACCAAATTTGGCACATAGATGACAACACCTTACCAGCAAGTTTGATTCAGATCGGATAATAAACACCGACATAAATCAATAAAATCAATAATCAACCCCCATCAGAAAAAGTATGTTTTTGTGAGAAAAACTTTTTGTTTTTTAAGATATCTCAACCAAATTTGGTGATCAGATGAGAATTATACTTTTACATCATATCAGTAAGTTTGAATCAGATCGGATAATAAACACCGACATAAATCAATAAAATCAATGAATCAACCCCCATCAGCATCAGTATGTATGCATATGCAGCCAATTAAATACGTTTATATTTGCTTTTATATATGCGTACACAAACAACATACATGGAAAAATACAAACATACATACATACATACATATATGCGAACACGTGCTTGAAAAAACTACAAGCTGAGTGCGAAGCAGAAAGAGACAGAAAACAATTTTTGTATTGTGTTGTTGTTTTCTAGAATTCGTCAGAAAATTTAGAGAGCGAGAAGCTGGACGCTTGCAATGTATACCGAAATAGCGAGACCGTGAATTTTAAGTTTGGTATCGCAATAGGTAGAGATCGGTTCTAGAAGTGACGTGAGCGGAGGTTCAACTCCGGCCGTTGGCAAATTCGAATTTTTTCTTACTGATTCTTTTTTTGGTTCAAATTTTTTTTAAATTTTATATTTCCAATTTTTAAAAGAGAAAGTAATCAATTAATCTGCAAGGGTATACAAACTTCGGCACGGCCGAAGTTAGCTTCTTTGATATTTTTCATTACTTTTCCACCATTCTAACACATTATAGTCGTTACTTAAATTGTGGAAATTTCCTTGGGTTTCGGTCACGCATTGAGCGACTGAGCGACGCTCTCTCGAGCGACGTAAAATATTAAAGCTTATGAGAGAGTGGCCACGCAGCTGCTAAGCGAAGAGCGAATTTGGCGAGCGTCAGAGCGACGTCGCTCAGCGCTAGTATTGGTTCTAATTTTTTAGTGCATAGCTGAGCGACGAATTGCAAACAATGCAAAAAATCTGCGCAGAATCTTTAATTTCGGCTGTTCAAAGTCGAACTGTTTTATGGAACGACACTCATAAAGAGTATAAAAATAGAAATAAAACTGATAAAGAATGATTTGAAGTAGGAATTATTTATAACTGTACAGGTAAGTTTTTATTTAACGTTATGTATATACAATATTAACATAAGTTAAGTTATATTTAATATGTGTACATGAATTTATGTATATATTTTAAATGACTTAATATCTGAAATCCCAAAAATAATGAGTTAAAGAATTTCTAACGTCCATTGCTAATTGACTGCTTCTATTGGAATGTGACTGTTCTTTAAAAATATCCACATTTCTTGAAGCAACTATTCCATTATTCATTTCTGCTGTCGTATTTATGTAGTCCAGATCACTGTCCCCATCACGTTCTCTTACATAGTTATGTAAAATGCAAGCACATTTTATAATGTGAATGGCTGTGTTGGGTTTTGTCTCAATATCTTTTGTAAAATTCGCCATTTCTTAGTTAAGACACCAAATGAACTTCCTGGCGATCAATAATCTTTCATTATATTTTTCAGTTTTGGCATTTTACTTTATTCGAGGATATAGTCTCAATAATTGTTGGAATACCCCTATTCCACTTACAAAAATTACACTTTAGAACACTAGATTAAGTACTTTAAGTGACATGAAGTTTGGTCACACTTAACATTATTTTCTTTCTCTTTGATCTGATTTTGTAAGCGAATAAGACGGGGTTGCTGGTGTTGCCAAAGTTAAAGTTATAGTGCTAAATATAACTTATATAAAAAATAAAATCGGTGTTTCATTTCTATTCAGTTTTTCAATAGGTTATGGGCCCAGTCCATGCCTAGTAAATACATATAAATAAACAATTTTTGATTAGCTCTGAAATTTAATATAATTGTGAAATTCGATTCCACGTGCAAGTTTTTTTTATAAAGCCTTTTGACGGTGAAAAATATTCTATCTGGAAGTTTCAGATGAGGGCATTATTTGCAGAATTAGATGTATTGAAAGTTATTGATCAAGTGATGCGCAACGAAGTCGATGACTCTTGGGAAAAGGCAGAGCGATGTGCTAAAAGTACGCTCATAGAGCACTTAAGTGATTCGTTTCTTAATTTTGCGGCAAGCGACAAAACGACGCGTCAAATTTTTGACAGCTTAGACGCTATTTATGAGCGCAAAAGTTTGGCATCGCAATTGGCGGGGTAACGACATATCTTCGCGCGAACGGCGAAAATATGACGTTTTGAAACGACATATCTCCGCGCAGATCACTGGCGATGATATGTCGTTTTACAACGACATATCTCCGCTGTTTAAAATGCGACATATCTCCGCGCAAAATTATGTACATATGTATGTACATACAATAAATGAACAATCTGCATTCCTAATATATGTAAGTAAAATATAATAATATTATATGTCTGCACGTAAAGCGCGTATTTGATTTATATGGACTGGCGACAGTCGGATTGATCGGTTCTTTATTTCGGCGGTAATGTTGCATCAGCTTCTAATGAAGCTGTGATTGGTCATCTGCATTTTGTCGCTTAAAGAATAGCGGGCGACAGCGTATTGTCGCTGACACCGAGTGTGGTTCGGAAGCTAGCACAAAGCAGAAATTTGCAACGCATGTTAGTTGAGTACAGAACTTGCGTGAGTCTGTTTAGTGGAATAGTCTTTTTTTCGCGCGTGCCAAAAGTGTGTTGCCTTTGTTGTTCTTTGTTGTTGTTTACTCTAAGTGAGCAACAAATTTACATTAAAAATAATCAGTTAAATAACGGTTCTACCACATATACGTGTCGTGTAGCCGGCTGCAAAGCGCGAGTGTATATGGCCGAAGATAAAACTAAAGTTTTTTCAAAAGAAGAATACATGGTGCATGCTCATGGTCCACAGGGCCTCGAAATGGAAAAAATAAGTGTGCTTAGTGAAATAAAAAAAGATTGCCAAAATAACAAAAACAACGACATTAAAAAAATATTTAATGATGTTTTAGCTGAGTAAGTAAACGTATAAATCTAAAATATTTAGTATATGGATACATACATATGTATGTATTTATGTATATGTACATATATGTATATGTATATGTACCTATGTATATGTATACATGTATGTACATATGTATGCTAATGTGTTAATAACCGGTATACACATATGTACATAAATACATATAATGCATGTAAATACAAATATTTATAACAGTTTGTTAGCAAATAATTCTGTGGAATTATACACTGCGGAGCTTAACTATAAGCGCAACTAGTTTTTCCTGTGTAGCTTTCGTAAGAAAAAACTGTAAATGAGGTATGAAAGAGAATCGAAAACAAAAGTTGCGCACCAGCCGAAAATCACATAAATACAGAAAAAATAAGTTCCGTTGCAGTTGTTGTTGTGTTGTTACCAAATTTTGCTAGTCCGCTCATTACGAAAGCTACACTGGAAAAACTGGGTGCGCTTATTGTTAAGCTCCGCAGTGTATGTGTTTTTTTTATAATTCTTGTTATATGGGTTTTTTTTCCTAATAGAAAAAGAAAGAAACAGCCTTTCTTGACTAAATCTCCTAGCTCAGCAACCGAAGGACGTACAGCTTTTGAAGATGTGATTTTTAAAAAAGTATACTTGTCAAGCTCTTTCGCATACTGCGTATTTGCAGTATTTTCGCTGAATTTCGCTTTGATGCAAGCGAAAATTCCGGAAGAAAATAGACTTTTTGATTGATGCCACATTTAAAGTATGTCCTTTTGAGAATTTAAGCAACCTTAATAATATACATAAAACATTTGCAGAAGGTAAATATCATACTATTTTAAATATTATTATCCCTTGCAGAGGGTATATTAATTTTGGTCAGAAGTTTGCAACGCACAGAAGTAAGCATCTCCGACTATATAATGTATATATATTCTTGATCAGCATGAATACCCGAGTCGATATGACCATGTCCGTCTGTCTGGATCAACAGCTTCTCCTCCGAGACCATAAGAGCTACAGCATATGCTCCTTTTTCCTGCAGGCATTGTATATCTCGGAATCATCCTGATCGGACGACTATATCATATAGCTCCCATAGGAACGATCGGTCAAGAATAAACTTTATCCTCAATAACTGTTTTTCAACCGAATGCCACGAAATTTGATATTTATGAGTTTAATATGCTTCTGATACTTCAACCAAGTTTGATCTGAATCGACGACTATATCATAAGCTCCCATAGGAACGATGGGTCATGGATAAGGTTTATCCGCAATATCTCTGTTCTTTTTCAACCGAATGCCACGAAATTTGATATTTATGAGTTTAATATGCTTTGATACTTCAACCAAGTTTGATCAGAATCGGACGACTATATCATATAGCTCCCATAGGACCGATCGGTCATGAATAAGGTTTATCCTCAATAACTCTGTTGTTTTTCAACCGAATGCCACGGCACGGCCGAATTTAGTCCATCTTTCTAGTTAAATAATTAAAATGTTTTTTATATTCTGATGTCAAGAAAAACAGAACTTTGCTATCAGCATTTGTTCACATACATTGACTCAATATTTGCTGCTTAAATGGTGCATCTTTTATATCTGATTATGAAAAAGCCATGCGCAAAGCTTTGAAAAACTTGCATCCTACCATGAACTTCTATTCTTGCTGGTTCCATTTTACACAAGCTTGTAAGAGAAATGCAAGAAAATGTATTGGCTTTGAGAATGCTCAAACGCAATAAACAAGCCTACATACTTATTCTGAAATTTTTGCATTTGCTACTATTGCCACATTATAAAATTCTAAATTTAATAATTTAAAACTTTACAAAATTTTTTCTCCCTTTTAAAATATTTTAAAAGCAGTGGTTTTCGAAGGTATATTAACTTTTTTATTTATTCTATTTTCAATTTATTATATACAATTTATTACTATTTATAGGAGGGACCTCAAAACATATCGGTGTTTAAGCGTTCAACCAGAACTACTGGCTCTGTTGAAGCATACAATTTGAATTTAGGGAACAAAATTCAAAAAAAGGCATTTTTTTAAATTCGTCCAATGTATTATTGATGCCGAATATGAAAAAAAGTCGCGAATTCAATTTACTTTTTCAAAACGCTGGAATTGGTGACCAGCCAGCGTCAAAAAAAACTACGTGTAAGTTGACTGGAGATGAAATTTCTTATTGCAGCTAAGAAGGTAATATCCTCATCTTTACAGGACCGTGCTCAAAAAATTATGGACGCTATGGATCTTTTAGACAAGGGAGATATCGATATTTTTGGGTTTTGACGCGCATTGTGGCCTCAATGAGAGATTTTCAAAGCAGGACCTATTCAACAGTGTGGACAGTGAAACAAATTTATGTAAGATCTCGCCTGAACTGAAATCTTCAACGTCATCGCTATCTTCGAATGCTTCCAACTTAAGTCAGCTATCAGATGAATCAATTGTTCAAATGATTCAATGTATGCTTAACAAACCCAAAGTCAGTTTTGCTGCGTCCATGCAATCATGTAAATATTTGTGTCATGTGTTGGGATCAAATTCTTTCCCACAACGAGGACAATTCAAATAGGAAACCTAAATGTCCAAGCTGTAACCAAGAAGTCATTGAGGCAATGCTTAATGTATTCATTTATAATTAAAAAAATATAAATTATTCAAAAAAAAAAGTAAACCACATATAATTTCGTTCATAAAACGGAAAAAATGTAAAATGAACAAATAAATTGAATTTATAATTCTGTGAAAGAATTGATTATTCTGATTTCAAACTTTGTAATATCTCTATAGTTATTAGGAATGCATATGTACATTAGGAGTGTTCTTAGTTGTATGGGGAAAAATATTCATATTTTTTTTATGTGCTAGCATTTTTTTTCCTTTTAGTCTAAAAAAAATCTCAAAAAAAAATTTGTGGGCCGATCGGATAATGTTTAATGGGCGCGGAACTCATCTAAAGTTTTCAGTTTGATGCTCCCATATAAGCATACATAGCACCATACAAATATCATAAGAGTGAGCGAGATGGCATGTGTTTCTTGCCATTTACAATTAGTGCTGCAATTGATTAGGACAATGCAATTGTGTTTTACAATTTTTTTGGTCATTTGAAACCAATAATCTTATCATAAATTACAGATGGATAAAACTGGTGCCCTGGTAGTACATTTTAACGGAAAGTTCATGACAGATTTAGTCGGTTGTAGCAAGGTTGAACGCATCGCAGTTCTAGTTAGCTACAATGGTACTTCAAAGTACCTAGGTGCATCAAAAGCAGAATCTTCAACTAGCAAAAATATTGCTGAGGCAGTTTTCGACAGGGTAGTTAAATAGAATGTAGTTAATAAAGTCAATGGCTTGTCCTATGACTCCAGGGCTGCAAATACAGGCACTTACTCAGGAGCAGCAGTTCTATTGGAAAAAGAGTTTGGACTACCGTGCCGCCACTATATGTACGAAATCATTTTGCGAAGCGTATTTGAACCTTAAGCTATGCTCGAAAACTGCAGCAGAAGTTTCGATATTTGAAAGGTTTTTTAAAATCATGGCCAAATTTGACGAGGGAGAAATTTGAAAGTGGCATTCCAGATGAAACAATTCATGTCCAAATTTTTGAAGCAGATCGCCATGACTTCACGAAATTTGGCCTTGGTGAACTACAGAAATGTCAGAGCCGAGAAAATCATAAAGAATTGCTTCAGCTAGCTTTAATCTTTCTTGGTGTAGTACACTTTTCGTACACCTGGACCAACTAGCCATGCACGCTGGATGTCAAAAGCCATATATTCCTTTAAAATATTTTTATTTAGACATCAATTTCGGCTAACAAAAAAAGGAAGGTCATGCGTGATGTTTGCATTTTCGTAGTCAAAATTTATATTAAAGCATGGTTTAAGTGTACATGCAAACACTGACGCGGGAACCTCGGCTATACTATTGAAAAAAATGAGCAATCATTTATGGTATCTTGCCGAAGATTTAATAGCTCTAGCGTTTTTTGATTCAAATGTCTCCTCCGATGAAAAAATAAGAATGGTTAGCAATCTTCAGTCAAAGGAACCAAATGTTCAACTAAAAAATAATAAACAATTTTTGGTGGACTTTCAAAAATAGTCCTTGTCTGACTTTATATCAGCAAATACAAAGAATTTTTTTGAGAAAGCTAATCTGCCACAGACATTTCCATCGAATTAGAACCAAACATTTGAATTTGAGGAAGGTTTGATATACTGCCAGGAACTTCTTGTCGTAAATCATATGGCCGAAAGAGGAGTCAAATTTATGCAGGAGTACAACAGAGTTCAGCAATTATTGCTTCAAGTTGTTGAAGCTTATAAAAAAAATTCCCCACTATAAATAAAAGTGATCTAGTCAGTCATAATAATAAAAATTTAAGTTAAGTCCATTAATTAAGTAACATTTGTTTCTATTTTTTTTTTTTTTTTTTTTTTGTAAAATAACATCAATAGGGTTAACAAGGTACTAACATTTTATTTCATAGCATGCCATCTCGCTCACTCTTATGATATTTGTATGGTGCTATGTATGCTTATATGGGAGCATCAAATTGAAAACTTTAGATGACTTCCGCGCCCATCAAACATTATCCGATCGGCCCCAAATTTTTTTGAGATTTTTTTAGACTAAAAAGGAAAAAAAAAGCCCGGCACTTGGTGAATTTCGAAATTTCGAAAATAAGGACACCCCTAATGTACATACTCGAAATAAGTTCGAGACGATAGTTCATTTATTGAATTTACATATATACATAATTTCGCGCCGTTAAAAAACGATATATCGTTACGAAACGACATATCTCCGCGCAGATCACCGGCGATGATATGATTTACAACGTCATATCTTCGCCGTTTAAAAAGCGACATATCTCCGCCAGAAAAATGTAGGAGCTCTCTGGATAAAATCGACAATCCTGCGTTGTGGTTGGATGGAAGCTTGGTCTAATTCGTTTGGCCCATCTGAATTTTAGCGATCAGCTCCTATTAAGACAGTGGGATGCTTGGACTTAAGATGGCGACTAAGATTACTTTGCGATGTGCAAGCCAAAGTCACTTTGCAGAGTTTGCATTTTGCCTTTTTATTGTCCGCAACATCAAAATGATCCCAAAGAGAACTATATTTTCTTTTCACAAATTGCTTAAAAAATGAACGATGGTACCTTGCTTCTGATCTTTGACAAATCCTCAACTCAATGCAAGTTGGACCAGATGTTTTCGGTTTTCAGTGTATCAATTTGCTATGGAACTATATAACTGAACTAGTGAGTCATTTAACTAGTGAGTCACTGAACAGCTGAACCAGTTGTTCGGGAACAACTGAACAAGAGAACAAGTGAGTGAACAACTGAACAAGTGAGTGAGCAAGTGAGTGAGTAAGTGAGTGAACAATGTTCACTCAGTAAAAAGTGAGTGAGTGAACTTGTTCTTCAAAATGAGTCGTTTGACCCAACACTATTTTGCATATTAAAAAAGGAGGATAATCGTTTGGTCGCCCAAGATTAACTTATAGAGAGGGTAGTAGTCATTTAAAACGAAAACCTGCTTCAGAGCTTGCGGTTAGTCAAGGTCACAATACTGCATTGCTTGCTCATGCAACTAATATTAGCGCAAAAAAATCAAATTGGGATAGAACAACGGATTACACCTTAAAAGAAAATATATTGGACAACAAGCGAAAAGGCGATATCATGCAAAAACCTGTTGCAATTTCTGCAGATGAAGCTTTATCATTTATTCTCGAGAATTCCCTAACCAAACAGCAGTATAACGCCATTCGAATATTAAACCAGAAGCATGGGTCCGACATATTTCCATGCTATGATAAAGTTCACAAAGCTAAGTTTGAATGTAGACCTATCGGAATTCAAGTCACAGAGACTTCAGCACAAGTTCCGTTGCAAAATATGCTAGACCATACTGCAAAAAGGATTATTAGTCTTCAAAAAGAAGTTTTTATACAATTTGAAAGCAAAACGAATATAAAATTAATCGTAAGCTATGGCTTCGACGGATCGACTGGACATAGCTTACACAAGCAACGATTTCAGGAATATGTGCCGGATACGCTTGACCAATCGTTATTTGTCACATCGATAATTTCTATAAAATTGTTAGACAGCTTGGGAAGAGTCTTATGGATGAATTCTAACGCACAATCGGTAAGATTCTGTAGAACATTAAAAAATAGAGTTTGTCAAGGAGACCAAAGAACACATTTACATTTTAGCGGAAAACAACAAATTAAAGGAAGAAATCGAAAATTTGAAACCGTTTATATTTAATGATTGGGTAGGCAGAAGTATTGCTGTTTCCTTTGATCTGAATATGACGCTTATCGACGGAAAAGTTTTAAATGTGTTGACGGCAGAGATCCGCAAAATTCACTTTTTTCGTGATTTACTCATATGCCCAAATTCTTACTCAATTCCGCTCACTGAACAAAAGTTAGCGGTGAATAAAAATCTCATACACACGAATTCACTGTTGAGTTAAATTCACTCAAATGTGTTCATATTTTTTGCTCAATGAGTTTATTCACGCTCATGTCAAAACCGATCATTTGGGCGTATGTTCATTCGGTTCAGTATTGATTGAGCTGAATAAGAATAAAATCAAAACGGAATAAATCAACTCGTAAGAGTTTGTGCATGTGCAAAGTGAAATAATCAAAATACATACTATAGGGAGTGAAACACGTCCGTATTTGTTGCGCTCTCCTCAAAGATTGAGCTCTTTTTCTCTTTTTATTCGATCTTTTTCGTTTTGGTTTCAACTTACGAGCGAGACAACAGTCATCGTGTTCTTCTTAAATCATTACTTAAGACAAAGGGAGTAAGATATACCTTAAATCTAATAATGCACATGTAGTTGTATCTGGACACACGGACTGTGTGTAATTAGGAACTGTCAAATTACACACATGCATGCATGCAGACACATATCACAAACAATAATATTGCTACAATACATACATATGTAATTTAATAATAGGAATGGGGCAAAATAACTGCCGAGGATACAAGGAATCTAGTCGACTCGATTCCTAGACATCTGGGAGAGGTCTTAAAACATAAAGGATATCCCACAAGATATTAAATAACTGGATCTCCTTCGTTGTACGCAGAATAATTGGAGTGTACGCAGACTTTCAAAGCGTCATATTTATGTTATGTTTTTTTTTTAAATAATTTTTTTAATACATGGATAGACTTATAATTAAATAAAGAGTTATATAAAAAAAGAAGCATTAAAAAGAGTGCATTCAATCAAATGTAATCGCCAACTGAAAATAGAAATTTAGTTCTCTTGGGGGTGTACGCATTGATATGAGAGCAAGTGTATGTAATTTCACAACAGATTATATGGTTTATTTCATATTGAATAAAAATGGCGATTAAAAAATTAACAAATTAATAAAATTAAATAAAAAAATTTTTCACACTTACATATACATATGAACAAAATTTAATTATAACATAATTCAAACTTATATCTATTAAAATTATTTAAAGTACGAATTCAAAAAAAGTAAGCTGTCCACTGATTTTGGACCAAGACGATTTCTTTTGTCTGTTACAATGTTTTTTGCTAAAGAAAATGCGCAAGTTACCTCTCGCGAGCAAAGGGGTGGGGTGTAGTTGTGCCTTTTTTGGTTTTTTAATGGTCCGGTTGCCGATTTGTTGGAACCCAATAAAAACGTCTCTTCTCTTTGGTTAATAAAAATCAAGTGACATGAAGTTTTTATACCCTGTACCCATAGGGTACAAGGTACATATATTAAAGTCGCTAAAATGTATGTAACAGCAGAAGGAAAATTTTCCGACCCCATAAAGTATATACATATATTCTTGATCAGTATCAATAGCGAAGTCGATTGAGACTTGTCCGTCTGTCTTTATGAACATCGAGATCGTGGAGACTATAAAAGATAGCGCTACCAAATTTGGTGACAACATCCATCTAGAGTGTACGCAGATCAAGTGGGCCACGCCCACTTCCGCCCCCGCAAATTAGAAAAAACTATAACTAGAGTTCTATTAGAGCTATCATAATTGTTTTTGGCAGACTCAATTATATAGCCAATATGTACCATCTGACCGAAATCAGTCAATAAATATCGGAGATATACGAATATATGTTTTGTACTGAAATTCTATGGTCAGCAGCAGCTGAAATGTGTGAGCGAGATAGCATCCGCATGTTGCCTTCTACCGAATGACTCATTAGTTTCGTTCACTGAGATGAGTGAGCGAGAAAGCATGAATTTGGTGATTCGGCTTGCTAGGAGAATTTTATAAAATAATTTATATTCAATTAATGGGGATTTGGAAGGAGTTTGAGTTTATAAAATATCTCTTATTGCTACAGGGTATACTCCAAGTCGGCAGGGACGACTTGCTTACTTCATTTATTATTCACAAGTCGAAGCTTATGTTTTCTCAAATATCTGTATATATGTATACATATGTATATATAAGTATGTAAATGTGCTTAGACCTATGGTTTGTATATGTGTATTAATGTAAACAAATGTGCTTAGACTTATGGTAAAAAGTGTTGAGATTGCAGTCGGCCGGATGTATTGACATTGTAGACTGGTCGACTGCAATCTCTTAGAATTCAATTGTTCAATAATGGAATATTCCGTTGACCAGTGGCGATGCCCTAGGGGTTTTGGTGGGGGTGCAGTGTCTGTTGTGGTAACTCGCGCTCTGCAGCTGCACTACTAGCCGGAATTGAGTGAACTTTGAGAGGAAATCTGGAAAGGGTTGGATATTTTTATACCCTTGCAGAGGGTATAATAAAATTGGTCAGATGTTTGTAACGCATAGAAATAATCGTTTCCGACCCCATAAAGTATATATATTCTTGATCAGCATCGAAAGCCGAGTCGATATGACCATGTCCGTCTGTCCGTCTGTCCGTCTGTCTGTTTCTTCGCAAGGAATCGAACTTAAATTTTGAGCTACGTGAATAAAAGTCATATTATTCTCTTCATTGATGATTTATCTAAATTAAGTTCGAGAGTTGGTAGGATCGGACAACTATAAGTTATAGAAAAATAGGAAAGATCAGAGGTACCTCGGTTAAAATTTGTGTTGTTCAAAACAGTTCTTGTGAGAAAAACTTTTTTGTTTTTTGAGATATCTCAACCAAATTTGGCACATAGATGACAACACCTTACCAGCAAGTTTGATTCAGATCGGATAATAAACACCGACATAAATCAATAAAATCAATAATCAACCCCCATCAGAAAAAGTATGTTTTTGTGAGAAAAACTTTTTTGTTTTTTAAGATATCTCAACCAAATTTGGTGATCAGATGAGAATTATACTTTTACATCATATCAGTAAGTTTGAATCAGATCGGATAATAAACACCGACATAAATCAATAAAATCAATGAATCAACCCCCATCAGCATCAGTATGTATGCATATGCAGCCAATTAAATACGTTTATATTTGCTTTTATATATGAGTACACAAACAACATACATGGAAAAATACAAACATACATACATACATACATATATGCGAACACGTGCTTGAAAAAACTACAAGCTGAGTGCGAAGCAGAAAGAGACAGAAAACAATTTTTGTATTGTGTTGTTGTTTTCTAGAATTCGTCAGAAAATTTAGAGAGCGAGAAGCTGGACGCTTGCAATGTATACCGAAATAGCGAGACCGTGAATTTTAAGTTTGGTATCGCAATAGGTAGAGATCGGTTCTAGAAGTGACGTGAGCGGAGGTTCAACTCCGGCCGTTGGCAAATTCGAATTTTTCTTACTGATTCTTTTTTGGTTCAAATTTTTTTAAATTTTATATTTCCAATTTTTAAAAGAGAAAGTAATCAATTAATCTGCAAGGGTATACAAACTTCGGCACGGCCGAAGTTAGCTTCTTTGATATTTTTCATTACTTTTCCACCATTCTAACACATTATAGTCGTTACTTAAATTGTGGAAATTTCCTTGGGTTTCGGTCACGCATTGAGCGACTGAGCGACGCTCTCTCGAGCGACGTAAAATATTAAAGCTTATGAGAGAGTGGCCACGCAGCTGCTAAGCGAAGAGCGAATTTGGCGAGCGTCAGAGCGACGTCGCTCAGCGCTAGTATTGGTTCTAATTTTTAGTGCATAGCTGAGCGACGAATTGCAAACAATGCAAAAAATCTGCGCAGAATCTTTAATTTCGGCTGTTCAAAGTCGAACTGTTTTATGGAACGACACTCATAAAGAGTATAAAAATAGAAATAAAACTGATAAAGAATGATTTGAAGTAGGAATTATTTATAACTGTACAGGTAAGTTTTTATTTAACGTTATGTATATACAATATTAACATAAGTTAAGTTATATTTAATATGTGTACATGAATTTATGTATATATTTTAAATGACTTAATATCTGAAATCCCAAAAAATAATGAGTTAAAGAATTTCTAACGTCCATTGCTAATTGACTGCTTCTATTGGAATGTGACTGTTCTTTAAAAATATCCACATTTCTTGAAGCAACTATTCCATTATTCATTTCTGCTGTCGTATTTATGTAGTCCAGATCACTGTCCCCATCACGTTCTCTTACATAGTTATGTAAAATGCAAGCACATTTTATAATGTGAATGGCTGTGTTGGGTTTTGTCTCAATATCTTTTTGTAAAATTCGCCATTTCTTAGTTAAGACACCAAATGAACTTCCTGGCGATCAATAATCTTTCATTATATTTTTCAGTTTTGGCATTTTACTTTATTCGAGGATATAGTCTCAATAATTGTTGGAATACCCCTATTCCACTTACAAAAATTACACTTTAGAACACTAGATTAAGTACTTTAAGTGACATGAAGTTTGGTCACACTTAACATTATTTTCTTTCTCTTTGATCTGATTTTGTAAGCGAATAAGACGGGGTTGCTGGTGTTGCCAAAGTTAAAGTTATAGTGCTAAATATAACTTATATAAAAAATAAAATCGGTGTTTCATTTCTATTCAGTTTTTCAATAGGTTATGGGCCCAGTCCATGCCTAGTAAATACATATAAATAAACAATTTTCGATTAGCTCTGAAATTTAATATAATTGTGAAATTCGATTCCACGTGCAAGTTTTTTTTATAAAGCCTTTTGACGGTGAAAAATATTCTATCTGGAAGTTTCAGATGAGGGCATTATTTGCAGAATTAGATGTATTGAAAGTTATTGATCAAGTGATGCGCAACGAAGTCGATGACTCTTGGGAAAAGGCAGAGCGATGTGCTAAAAGTACGCTCATAGAGCACTTAAGTGATTCGTTTCTTAATTTTGCGGCAAGCGACAAAACGACGCGTCAAATTTTTGACAGCTTAGACGCTATTTATGAGCGCAAAAGTTTGGCATCGCAATTGGCGGGGTAACGACATATCTTCGCGCGAACGGCGAAAATATGACGTTTTGAAACGACATATCTCCGCGCAGATCACTGGCGATGATATGTCGTTTTACAACGACATATCTCCGCTGTTTAAAATGCGACATATCTCCGCGCAAAATTATGTACATATGTATGTACATACAATAAATGAACAATCTGCATTCCTAATATATGTAAGTAAAATATAATAATATTATATGTCTGCACGTAAAGCGCGTATTTGATTTATATGGACTGGCGACAGTCGGATTGATCGGTTCTTTATTTCGGCGGTAATGTTGCATCAGCTTCTAATGAAGCTGTGATTGGTCATCTGCATTTTGTCGCTTAAAGAATAGCGGGCGACAGCGTATTGTCGCTGACACCGAGTGTGGTTCGGAAGCTAGCACAAAGCAGAAATTTGCAACGCATGTTAGTTGAGTACAGAACTTGCGTGAGTCTGTTTAGTGGAATAGTCTTTTTTTCGCGCGTGCCAAAAGTGTGTTGCCTAGGACTGATATTTTCAGTATTCATAGCGTTTGGAAACATTTCGATTCAATTGTTCGAGCTGTGTGAGGCATTATGGACTACGGAAATATGCACTTCGAGCTCAGAGAAGGATGCCGTGCGGGTTGTTCTTTGTTGTTGTTTACTCTAAGTGAGCAACAAATTTACATTAAAAATAATCAGTTAAAGAACGGTTCTACCACATATACGTGTCGTGTAGCCGGCTGCAAAGCGCGAGTGTATATGGCCGAAGATAAAACTAAAGTTTTTTCAAAAGAAGAATACATGGTGCATGCTCATGGTCCACAGGGCCTCGAAATGGAAAAAATAAGTGTGCTTAGTGAAATAAAAAGATTGCCAAAATAACAAAAACAACGACATTAAAAAAATATTTAATGATGTTTTAGCTGAGTAAGTAAACGTATAAATCTAAAATATTTAGTATATGGATACATACATATGTATGTATTTATGTATATGTACATATATGTATATGTATATGTACCTATGTATATGTATACATGTATGTACATATGTATGCTAATGTGTTAATAACCGGTATACACATATGTACATAAATACATATAATGCATGTAAATACAAATATTTATAACAGTTTGTTAGCAAATAATTCTGTGGAATTATACACTGCGGAGCTTAACTATAAGCGCAACTAGTTTTTCCTGTGTAGCTTTCGTAAGAAAAAACTGTAAATGAGGTATGAAAGAGAATCGAAAACAAAAGTTGCGCACCAGCCGAAAATCACATAAATACAGAAAAAATAAGTTCCGTTGCAGTTGTTGTTGTGTTGTTACCAAATTTTGCTAGTCCGCCTATTACGAAAGCTACACTGGAAAAACTGGGTGCGCTTATTGTTAAGCTCCGCAGTGTATGTGTTTTTTTATAATTCTTGTTATATGGGTTTTTTTTTCCTAATAGAAAAAGAAAGAAACAGCCTTTCTTGACTAAATCTCCTAGCTCAGCAACCGAAGGACGTACAGCTTTTGAAGATGTGATTTTAAAAAAGTATACTTGTCAAGCTCTTTCGCATACTGCGTATTTGCAGTATTTTCTTCCGGAATTTTCGCTTTGATGCAAGCGAAAATTCCGGAAGAAAATAGACTTTTTGATTGATGCCACATTTAAAGTATGTCCTTTTGGAGAATTTAAGCAACTCTTAATAATATACATAAAACATTTGCAGAAGGTAAATATCATACTATTTTAAATATTATTATCCCTTGCAGAGGGTATATTAATTTTGGTCAGAAGTTTGCAACGCACAGAAGTAAGCATCTCCGACTATATAATGTATATATATTCTTGATCAGCATGAATACCCGAGTCGATATGACCATGTCCGTCTGTCTGGATCAACAGCTTCTCCTCCGAGACCATAAGAGCTACAGCATATGCTCCTTTTTCCTGCAGGCATTGTATATCTCGGAATCATCCCGATCGGACGACTATATCATATAGCTCCCATAGGAACGATCGGTCATGAATAAACTTTATCCTCAATAACTGTTGTTTTTCAACCGAATGCCACGAAATTTGATATTTATGAGTTTAATATGCTTCTTGATACTTCAACCAAGTTTGATCTGAATCGGACGACTATATCATATAGCTCCCATAGGAACGATGGGTCATGGATAAGGTTTATCCTCAATAACTGTTGTTTTTTAACCGAATGCCACGAAATTTGATATTTATGAGTTTAATATGCTTCTTGATACTTCAACCAAGTTTGATCTGAATCGGACGACTATATCATATAGCTCCCATAGGAACGATGGGTCATGAATAAGGTTTATCCTCAATAACTCTGTTGTTTTTCAACCGAATGCCACGGCACGGCCGAATTTAGTCCATCTTTCTAGTTAAATAATTAAAATGTTTTTTATATTCTGATGTCAAGAAAAACAGAACTTTGCTATCAGCATTTGTTCACATACATTGACTCCAATATTTGCTGCTTAAATGGTGCATCTTTTATATCTGATTATGAAAAAGCCATGCGCAAAGCTTTGAAAAACTTGCATCCTACCATGAACTTCTATTCTTGCTGGTTCCATTTTACACAAGCTTGTAAGAGAAATGCAAGAAAATGTATTGGCTTTGAGAATGTGCTCAAACGCAATAAACAAGCCTACATACTTATTCTGAAATTTTTGCATTTGCCGCTATTGCCACATTATAAAATTCTCGAAGCATTTAATATGTTGGAATTTCAAGCAACTGCTTTGGACAAGAACGTTTTTTCTCCCTTTTTAAAATATTTTAAAAAGCAGTGGTTTTCGAAGGTATATTAACTTTTTTATTTATTCTATTTTCAATTTATTATATACAATTTATTACTATTTATAGGAGGGACCTCAAAACATATCGGTGTTTAAGCGTTCAACTAGAACTACTGGCTCTGTTGAAGCATACAATTTGAATTTAGGGAACAAAATTCAAGCAAAAAGGCATTTTTTTAAATTCGTCCAATGTATTATTGATGCCGAATATGAAAAAAGTCGCGAATTCAATTTACTTTTTCAAAACGCTGGAATTGGTGACCAGCCAGCGTCAAAAAAACTACGTGTAAGTTGACTGGAGATGAAATTTCTTATTGCAGCTAAGAAGGTAATATCCTCATCTTTACAGGACCGTGCTCAAAAAATTATGGACGCTATGGATCTTTTAGACAAGGGAGATATCGATATTTTTGGGTTTTTGACGCGCATTGTGGCCCTCAATGAGAGATTTTCAAAGCAGGACCTATTCAACAGTGTGGACAGTGAAACAAATTTATGTAAGATCTCGCCTGAACTGAAATCTTCAACGTCATCGCTATCTTCGAATGCTTCCAACTTAAGTCAGCTATCAGATGAATCAATTGTTCAAATGATTCAATGTATGCTTAACAAACCCAAAGTCAGTTTTGCTGCGTCCATGCAATCATGTAAATATTTGTGTCATGTGTTGGGATCAAATTCTTTCCCACAACGAGGACAATTCAAATAGGAAACCTAAATGTCCAAGCTGTAACCAAGAAGTCATTGAGGCAATGCTTAATGTATTCATTTATAATTAAAAAAAATATAAATTATTCAAAAAAAAAAAAGTAAACCACATATAATTTCGTTCATAAAACGGAAAAAATGTAAAATGAACAAATAAATTGAATTTATAATTTCTGTGAAAGAATTGATTATTCTGATTTCAAACTTTGTAATATCTCTATAGTTATTAGGAATGCATATGTACATTAGGAGTGTTCTTAGTTGTATGGGGGAAAAAAATATTCATATTTTTTTAAGTGCCGGGCATTTTTTTTTCCTTTTAGTCTAAAAAAAATCTCAAAAAAATTTGTGGGCCGATCGGATAATGTTTAATGGGCGCGGAACTCATCTAAAGTTTTCAGTTTGATGCTCCCATATAAGCATACATAGCACCATACAAATATCATAAGAGTGAGCGAGATGGCATGTGTTTCTTGCCATTTACAATTAGTGCTGCAATTGATTAGGACAATGCAATTGTGTTTTACAATTTTTTTGGTCATTTGGAAACCAATAATCTTATCATAAATTACAGATGGATAAAACTGGTGCCCTGGTAGTACATTTTAACGGAAAGTTCATGACAGATTTAGTCGGTTGTAGCAAGGTTGAACGCATCGCAGTTCTAGTTAGCTACAATGGTACTTCAAAGTACCTAGGTGCATCAAAAGCAGAATCTTCAACTAGCAAAAATATTGCTGAGGCAGTTTTCGACAGGCTAGTTAAATAGAATGTAGTTAATAAAGTCAATGGCTTATCCTATGACTCCAGGGCTGCAAATACAGGCACTTACTCAGGAGCAGCAGTTCTATTGGAAAAAGAGTTTGGACTACCGTGCCGCCACTATATGTACGAAATCATTTTGCGAAGCGTAGTTGAACCTTAAGCTATGCTCGAAAACTGCAGCAGAAGTTTCGATATTTGAAAGGTTTTTTAAAATCATGGCCAAATTTGACGAGGAGAAATTTGAAAGTGGCATTCCAGATGAAACAATTCATGTCCAAATTTTTGAAGCAGATCGCCATGACTTCACGAAATTTGGCCTTGGTGAACTACAGAAATGTCAGAGCCGAGAAAATCATAAAGAATTGCTTCAGCTAGCTTTAATCTTTCTTGGTGTAGTACACTTTTCGTACACCTGGACCAACTAGCCATGCACGCTGGATGTCAAAAGCCATATATTCCTTTAAAATATTTTTATTTAGACATCAATTTCGGCTAACAAAAAAGGAAGGTCATGCGTGATGTTTGCATTTTCGTAGTCAAAATTTATATTAAAGCATGGTTTAAGTGTACATGCAAACACTGACGCGGGAACCTCGGCTATACTATTGAAAAAAAATGAGCAATCATTTATGGTATCTTGCCGAAGATTTAATAGCTCTAGCGTTTTTTGATTCAAATGTCTCCTCCGATGAAAAAATAAGAATGGTTAGCAATCTTCAGTCAAAGGAACCAAATGTTCAACTAAAAAATAATAAACAATTTTTGGTGGACTTTCAAAAATAGTCCTTGTCTGACTTTATATCAGCAAATACAAAGAATTTTTTTTGAGAAAGCTAATCTGCCACAGACATTTCCATCGAATTAGAACCAAACATTTGAATTTGAGGAAGGTTTGATATACTGCCAGGAACTTCTTGTCGTAAATCATATGGCCGAAAGAGGAGTCAAATTTATGCAGGAGTACAACAGAGTTCAGCAATTATTGCTTCAAGTTGTTGAAGCTTATAAAAAAAAATTCCCCACTATAAATAAAAGTGATCTAGTCCGTCATAATAATAAAAATTTAAGTTAAGTCCATTAATTAAGTAACATTTGTTTCTATTTTTTTTTTTTTTTTTGTAAAATAACATCAATAGGGTTAACAAGGTACTAACATTTTATTTCATAGCATGCCATCTCGCTCACTCTTATGATATTTGTATGGTGCTATGTATGCTTATATGGGAGCATCAAATTGAAAACTTTAGATGACTTCCGCGCCCATCAAACATTATCCGATCGGCCCCAAATTTTTTTGAGATTTTTTTTAGACTAAAAGGAAAAAAAAAGCCCGGCACTTGGTGAATTTCGAAATTTCGAAAATAAGGACACCCCTAATGTACATACTCGAAATAAGTTCGAGACGATAGTTCATTTATTGAATTTACATATATACATAATTTCGCGCCGTTAAAAAACGATATATCGTTACGAAACGACATATCTCCGCGCAGATCACCGGCGATGATATGATTTACAACGTCATATCTTCGCCGTTTAAAAAGCGACATATCTCCGCCAGAAAAATGTAGGAGCTCTCTTGGATAAAATCGACAATCCTGCGTTGTGGTTGGATGGAAGCTTGGTCTAATTCGTTTGGCCCATCTGAATTTTAGCGATCAGCTCCTATTAAGACAGTGGGATGCTTGGACTTAAGATGGCGACTAAGATTACTTTGCGATGTGCAAGCCAAAGTCACTTTGCAGAGTTTGCATTTTGCCTTTTTATTGTCCGCAACATCAAAATGATCCCAAAGAGAACTATATTTTCTTTTCACAAATTGCTTAAAAATGAACGATGGTACCTTGCTTCTGATCTTTGACAAATCCTCAACTCAATGCAAGTTGGACCAGATGTTTTCGGTTTTCAGTGTATCAATTTGCTATGGAACTATATAACTGAACTAGTGAGTCATTTAACTAGTGAGTCACTGAACAGCTGAACCAGTTGTTCGGGAACAACTGAACAAGAGAACAAGTGAGTGAACAACTGAACAAGTGAGTGAACAACTGAACAAGTGAGTGAGCAAGTGAGTGAGTAAGTGAGTGAACAATGTTCACTCAGTAAAAAGTGAGTGAGTGAACTTGTTCTTCAAAATGAGTCGTTTGACCCAACACTATTTTGCATATTAAAAAAGGAGGATAATCGTTTGGTCGCCCAAGATTAACTTATAGAGAGGGTAGTAGTCATTTAAAACGAAAACCTGCTTCAGAGCTTGCGGTTAGTCAAGGTCACAATACTGCATTGCTTGCTCATGCAACTAATATTAGCGCAAAAAAATCAAATTGGGATAGAACAACGGATTACACCTTAAAAGAAAATATATTGGACAACAAGCGAAAAGGCGATATCATGCAAAAACCTGTTGCAATTTCTGCAGATGAAGCTTTATCATTTATTCTCGAGAATTCCCTAACCAAACAGCAGTATAACGCCATTCGAATATTAAACCAGAAGCATGGGTCCGACATATTTCCATGCTATGATAAAGTTCACAAAGCTAAGTTTGAATGTAGACCTATCGGAATTCAAGTCACAGAGACTTCAGCACAAGTTCCGTTGCAAAATATGCTAGACCATACTGCAAAAAGGATTATTAGTCTTCAAAAAGAAGTTTTTATACAATTTGAAAGCAAAACGAATATAAAATTAATCGTAAGCTATGGCTTCGACGGATCGACTGGACATAGCTTACACAAGCAACGATTTCAGGAATATGTGCCGGATACGCTTGACCAATCGTTATTTGTCACATCGATAATTTCTATAAAATTGTTAGACAGCTTGGGAAGAGTCTTATGGATGAATTCTAAAGCACAATCGGTAAGATTCTGTAGAACATTAAAAATAGAGTTTGTCAAGGAGACCAAAGAACACATTTTAGCGAAAAACAACAAATTAAAGGAAGAAATCGAATATTTCAAACCGTTTATATTTAATGATTTGGTAGGCAGAAGTATTGTTGTTTCCTTTGATCTGAATATGACGCTTATCGACGGAAAAGTTTTAAGTGTGTTGACGGCAGAGATCCGCAAAATTCACTTTTTCGTGATTTACTCATATGCCCAAATTCTTACTCAATTCCGCTCACTGAACAAAAGTTAGCGGTGAATAAAAATCTCATACACACGAATTCACTGTTGAGTTAAATTCACTCAAATGTGTTCATATTTTTTGCTCAATGAGTTTATTCACGCTCATGTCAAAACCGATCATTTGGGCGTATGTTCATTCGGTTCAGTATTGATTGAGCTGAATAAGAATAAAATCAAAACGGAATAAATCAACTCGTAAGAGTTTGTGCATGTGCAAAGTGAAATAATCAAAATACATATTATAGGGGGTGAAACACGTCCGTATTTGTTGCGCTCTCCTCAAAGATTGAGCTCTTTTTCTCTTTTTATTCGATCTTTTCGTTTTGGTTTCAACTTACGAGCGAGACAACAGTCATCGCGTTCTTCTTAAATCATTACTTAAGACAAAGGGAGTAAGATATACCTTAAATCTAATAATGCACATGTAGTTGTATCTGGACACACGGACTGTGTGTAATTAGGAACTGTTAAATTACACACATGCATGCATGCAGACACATATCACAAACAATAATATTGCTACAATACATACATATGTAATTTAATAATAGGAATGGGGCAAAATAACTGCCGAGGATACAAGGAATCTAGTCGACTCGATTCCTAGACATCTGGGAGAGGTCTTAAAACATAAAGGATATCCCACAAGATATTAAATAACTGGATCTCCTTCGTTGTACGCAGAATAATTGGAGTGTACGCAGACTTTCAAAGCGTCATATTTATGTTATGTTTTTTTATACCCTTGCAGAGGGTATAATAAAATTGGTCAGATGTTTGTAACGCATAGAAATAATCGTTTCCGACCCCATAAAGTATATATATTCTTGATCAGCATCGAAAGCCGAGTCGATATGACCATGTCCGTCTGTCCGTCTGTCCGTCTGTCCGTCTGTCCGTCTGTCCGTCTGTCCGTCTGTCTGTTTCTACATACTTAATCGATCTTAAATTTTGAGCTACATGAATAAAAGTCATATCATTCTGTTCGTTGATGTTGCAAGCAAATTAAGTTCAAAGATTGGTCGGATCGGACAACTATAAGTTACAGAAAAATAGGAAAGATCAGAGGTACCTCGGTCAAAATGTGAGTTGTTCAAAACAGTTCTAGTGAGAAAAACTTTTTTGTTTTTTGAGATATCTCAACCAAATTTGGCACACAGATGAAAATTCTACTTCTACACCTTACCAGCAAGTTTGATTTAGATCGGATAATAAACACCGACATAAATCAATAAAATCAATAATCAACCCCCATCAGAAAAAGTATGTTTTTGTGAGAAAAACTTTTTGTTTTTAAGATATCTCAACCAAATTTGGTGATCAGATGAGAATTATACTTTTACATCATATCAGTAAGTTTGAATCAGATCGGATAATAAACACCGACATAAATCAATAAAATCAATGAATCAACCCCCATCAGCATCAGTATGTTTGCATATGCAGCCAATTAAATACGTTTATATTTGCTTTTATATATGCGTACAAAAACAACATACATGGAAACATACAAACATACATACATACATACATATATGCGAACACGTGCTTGAAAAAACTACAAGCTGAGTGCGAAACAGAAAGAGACAAAAAACTATTTGTATTGTGTTGTTGTTTTCTAGAATTCGTCAGAAACTTTAGAGAGCGAGAAGCTGGACGCTTGCAATGTATACCGAAATAGCAAGATCGTGAATTATAAGTTTGGTAGCGCAATAGGTAGAGATCGATTCTAGAAATGACGTTGAGCGGAGGTTCAAATCCGACCGTTGGCAAACTCGAATTTTATCTTACTGTTCCTTTTTTTGGTTCAAATTTTTTTTAAATTTTATATTTCCAATTTTTAAAATATCTTGAATCCGATATGACGTAGAAAGTAATCAATTAATCTGCAAGGGTATACAAACTTCGGCACGGCCGAAGTTAGCTTCTTTGATATTTTTAAATAATTTTTTTAATACATGGATAGACTTATAATTAAATAAAGAGTTATATAAAAAAAGAAGCATTAAAAAGAGTGCATTCAATCAAATGTAATCGCCAACTGAAAATAGAAATTTAGTTCTCTTGGGGGGTGTACGCATTGATATGAGAGCAAGTGTATGTAATTTCACAACAGATTATATGGTTTATTTCATATTGAATAAAAATGGCGATTAAAAAATTAACAAATTAATAAAATTAAATAAAAAAATTTTTTCACACTTACATATACATATGAACAAAATTTAATTATAACATAATTCAAACTTATATCTATTAAAATTATTTAAAGTACGAATTCAAAAAAAGTAAGCTGTCCACTGATTTTGGACCAAGACGATTTCTTTTGTCTGTTACAATGTTTTTGCTAAAGAAAATGCGCAAGTTACCTCTCGCGAGCAAAGGGGTGGGGTGTAGTTGTGCCTTTTTTGGTTTTTTAATGGTCCGGTTGCCGATTTGTTGGAACCCAATAAAAACGTCTCTTCTCTTTGGTTAATAAAAATCAAGTGACATGAAGTTTTTATACCCTGTACCCATAGGGTACAAGGTACATATATTAAAGTCGCTAAAATGTATGTAACAGCAGAAGGAAAATTTTCCGACCCCATAAAGTATATATATTCTTGATCAGTATCAATAGCGAAGTCGATTGAGACTTGTCCGTCTGTCTTTATGAACATCGAGATCGTGGAGACTATAAAAGATAGCGCTACCAAATTTGGTGACAACATCCATCTAGAGTGTACGCAGATCAAGTGGGCCACGCCCACTTCCGCCCCCCAAATTAGAAAAAACTATAACTAGAGTTCTATTAGAGCTATCATAATTGTTTTTGGCAGACTCAATTATATAGCCAATATGTACCATCTGACCGAAATCAGTCAATAAATATCGGAGATATACGAATATATGTTTTGTACTGAAATTCTATGGTCAGCAGCAGCTGAAATGTGTGAGCGAGATAGCATCTGCATGTTGCCTTCTACCGAATGACTCATTAGTTTCGTTCACTGAGATGAGTGAGCGAGAAAGCATGAATTTGGTGATTCGGCTTGCTAGGAGAATTTTATAAAATAATTTATATTCAATTAATGGGGATTTGGAAGGAGTTTGAGTTTATAAAATATCTCTTATTGCTACAGGGTATACTCCAAGTCGGCAGGGACGACTTGCTTACTTCATTTATTATTCACAAGTCGAAGCTTATGTTTTCTCAAATATAAGTACGTAAATGTGCTTAGACCTATGGTTTGTATATGTGTATTAATGTAAACAAATGTGCTTAGACTTATGGTAAAGTCGTAATGCAGTCTGCCGGATGTATTGACATTGTAGACTGGTCGACTGCAATCTCTTAGAATTCAATTGCTCAATAGTGGAATATTCCGTTGACCAGTGGCGAGGGGGTGCAGTGTCTGTTGTGGTAACTCGCGCTCTGCAGCTGCACTACTAGGCTTAATTGAGTGAACTTTGAGAGGAAATCTGGAAAGGGTTGGATATTTTTTCCATTACTTTTCCACCATTCTAACACATTATAGTCGTTACTTATTTCCACAATTTCCTTGGGCTTCGGCCACGCATTGAGCGACTGAGCGACGCTCTCTCGAGCGACGTAAAATATTAAGGCTTCGGCCACGCTTTAAGCGATGAGCGACTAAGCGACTGAGCGACGCTCTCTCGAGCGACGTAAAATATTAAAGCTTATGAGAAAGCGTTGGAGTGGCCGCACAGCTGCTGAGCGACGAGCGAATTTTGTGAGCGTCTGAGCGACGTCGCTCAGCGCTAGAATTGATTCTAATTTTTAGTGCATCGCTGAGCGACGAATTGCAGACAATGCAAAAAATCTGCGCAGAATCATTAATTTCAGCTGTTCAAAGCCGAACCGTTTTATGGAACGACACTCATAAAGTATAAAAATAGATTTATAACTGATAAAGAATGGAATGAAGTTGGAGTTATTTGTAACTGTACAGGTAAGTTTTTATTTACCGTTATGTAGAATATAGAATGCTAACTTAAGTTAAGTTATATTTAATATGTGTAGCAAGTTGTATTTAATATGTGTATGTATGAATTAGTGTATATATTTAAACGTTATTTAATTTAATAACTTAATATCTAAAATCCCAAAAATAATCAGCTAAAGAATTTCTAACATTCATTGCTGAGTGACTGCTTCTGTTGCAATGTGACTGTTCTTCAAAAACATCCACATTTGTTGATGCAACTATTCCATTGTTAATTTCTGATGTCGTATTTATGTAGTCCAGATCACTGTCCCCATCACGTTCTCTTACATAATTATGTAAAATGCAAGCACATTTTATAATGTGAATGGCTGTGTTGGGTTTTGCCTCAATATCTTTTTGCAAAATTCGCCATTTCTTAGTTAAGACACCAAATGAACTTCCTGGCGATCAATAATCTTTCATTATATTTTTCAGTTTTGGCATTTTACTTTATTCGAGGATATAGTCTCAATAATTGTTGGAATACCCCTATTCCACTTACAAAAATTACACTTTAGAACACTAGATTAAGTACTTTAAGTGACATGAAGTTTGGTCACACTTAACATTATTTTCTTTCTCTTTGATCTGATTTTGTAAGCGAATAAGACGGGGTTGCTGGTGTTGCCAAAGTTAAAGTTATAGTGCTAAATATAACTTATATAAAAAATAAAATCGGTGTTTCATTTCTATTCAGTTTTTCAATAGGTTATGGGCCCAGTCCATGCCTAGTAAATACATATAAATAAACAATTTTTGATTAGCTCTGAAATTTAATATAATTGTGAAATTCGATTCCACGTGCAAGTTTTTTTTTATAAAGCCTTTTGACGGTGAAAAATATTCTATCTGGAAGTTTCAGATGAGGGCATTATTTGCAGAATTAGATGTATTGAAAGTTATTGATCAAGTGATGCGCAACGAAGTCGATGACTCTTGGGAAAAGGCAGAGCGATGTGCTAAAAGTACGCTCATAGAGCACTTAAGTGATTCGTTTCTTAATTTTGCGGCAAGCGACAAAACGACGCGTCAAATTTTGACAGCTTAGACGCTATTTATGAGCGCAAAAGTTTGGCATCGCAATTGGCGGGGTAACGACATATCTTCGCGCGAACGGCGAAAATATGACGTTTTGAAACGACATATCTCCGCGCAGATCACTGGCGATGATATGTCGTTTTACAACGACATATCTCCGCTGTTTAAAATGCGACATATCTCCGCGCAAAATTATGTACATATGTATGTACATACAATAAATGAACAATCTGCATTCCTAATATATGTAAGTAAAATATAATAATATTATATGTCTGCACGTAAAGCGCGTATTTGATTTATATGGACTGGCGACAGTCGGATTGATCGGTTCTTTATTTCGGCGGTAATGTTGCATCAGCTTCTAATGAAGCTGTGATTGGTCATCTGCATTTTGTCGCTTAAAGAATAGCGGGCGACAGCGTATTGTCGCTGACACCGAGTGTGGTTCGGAAGCTAGCACAAAGCAGAAATTTGCAACGCATGTTAGTTGAGTACAGAACTTGCGTGAGTCTGTTTAGTGGAATAGTCTTTTTTTCGCGCGTGCCAAAAGTGTGTTGCCTAGGACTGATATTTTCAGTATTCATAGCGTTTGGAAACATTTCGATTCAATTGTTCGAGCTGTGTGAGGCATTATGGACTACGGAAATATGCAATTCGAGCTCAGAGAAGGATGCCGTGCGGGTTGTTCTTTGTTGTTGTTTACTCTAAGTGAGCAACAAATTTACATTAAAAATAATCAGTTAAAGAACGGTTCTACCACATATACGTGTCGTGTAGCCGGCTGCAAAGCGCGAGTGTATATGGCCGAAGATAAAACTAAAGTTTTTTCAAAAGAAGAATACATGGTGCATGCTCATGGTCCACAGGGCCTCGAAATGGAAAAAATAAGTGTGCTTAGTGAAATAAAAAAGATTGCCAAAATAACAAAAACAACGACATTAAAAAAATATTTAATGATGTTTTAGCTGAGTAAGTAAACGTATAAATCTAAAATATTTAGTATATGGATACATACATATGTATGTATTTATGTAAGAGAGGATAGCAGAGGTGGCAACGACAAAAGTGATTTGCAAGACAATCTGGCAACGTGAAGAGAAAGAAGCGGAAGAGAACAGCAGCAGCAGAAAAAACCACGCCGTATATTATAAGTTGAATATTTGAAAATTATCTTTTTTTTACCTATTTAAATAAAATTCAGCTCAACTCACATTTGGGGGCTCGTCCAAGTTTAAAAAAGTGTGATTTTTACCCAAGCCGTCAGAAGTGTCTCACATATGTATATAAGCGTTTGCCTAAGGTGTCTTAAAATTTTGGCGCCAGTGAGTACAACGCACGCCGATGAGTGAGGCAGAAATAAAGTCTAAGCTGTCTGAAATATCAAAAGTGGAAGGGAGACAACCGTACTACACAAGATCAGTTGCAGCAGGCAAAAGAAGTTTGACAATGCAAAACGAAGAAGAAATTTTAAAGCTGGATGAACTACCATTGGGAAGCAGGGCCAACGTTGGAACTAAAGATAATAATGCTATGGCAGAAAACACCAAAACGCTGCAAGAACTTGTTCAGTTGCTGACGCTGCAAATTGGATCTGACGTACAAAGCAAAAATAATTGCACCATTGCAGCTGAAAGTTTTTCGAAAATTATTTGAGTTTGACGGCACAACAATTCCAGTCCGGCATTGGTTCCAGAACTTTGAATTGAATGCGGAGGCTTATGGACTGAATATTAAGCAGATGTATGTGCAAGCCCGTGCCAAAATGACAATGACGGCGATATTATTTCTGGAGGCGGTTCATGTACACCAATACTCAGAGCTACGGATGGTGTTGGAAAACGAGTTTGGTCGTCTAACTAAGTGCAGCGCCGATGTCCATGCATGATCAGCAAAAGCTCAAAATAGAAACGTTTCACGAATATATTCAGCAGATGAGAAAGATAGCAGTAATAGGTGGTGTCGATGCGCAGTCTATAATCCGCTATATTGTCGATGGATTACAATTAAAGACAGACTTTAGATATACCTTGTATGGCTGTAACTCGTTTAAAGAGCTGCAGGAGCAGTATGAACGTGTCGCCGGAAAAATAATGAAACCATTTGTGGCAGATGATACACCTAGAATGTGGAACAAGAAGAAGTCGCCGGAATATGTTGACAAGAAAAGATACTGCTTTAACTGTGGATCAGCTGAGCATGTTCGTAAGGATTGCAATGATGAAACCAAATGCTTTCGCTGCAAATGCTTTCTAAACTAGCTGCAGACATTCAGGTGGTGCGTAGTGCAGCGCTAATGAAAAAAATAGTGTTAAACGGAGTTGAAGTCGAGTGCTTGGTGGATACTGGAGCCGATGTATCCATTATGAGAAAGTTCGTTTTTAACAAAATTCCGAAAGTTGCTCTAAAAAGGTGGGAGACAAAGCTAAGAGGGCTGGGAAATAATATCACATGCCCCGTTGGATGCTTTGAAGCAGAAGTTTCAGTAGATCAGGAGATAACGACACACAAGTTTGTTGTTGTGGCAGACAAGGATATCGAATATGACGCATTGTTGGGATTCGATTTTGTGTCGAAGTTTGATTTTTCATCATCGTCGCAGGGATACAAGTTTTTTTCCCCTTTGCGGGAGAAAACTTGTAAAGAAACAAACCAGATAAGTATATACAATGTAGTCAATACATATGCTGATATTGATACTCCTCCACAGTATGCAAAGGAGGTACAATTGCTAATTAGCAACTATAAGTTGGCAGATGTTGTAGCAGAGGTTCCAGTTAAGCTGAAAATCACTGAGGAAAACGATGTAGAGAAGCAAATCAAAGATTGGTTAACAGCTGGTATTATTCGTCCATCTACATCGAATTATGCTAGTCGCCTAGTGCTGCTGAATAAAAAAGATGGTACCCGTCGTATCTGTGTCGATTTTCGGAAGCTGAATACAATGGTCTTAAAAGACTGCTTTCCTGTTCCTGTAATCGAAGACGTCTTGACTAAGTAATGGATTTGGAAAATGGCTTCTTTCATGTGCCCATAGAGGAGGGTAGTAAAAAATATACTGCGTTTACCACTAAGAATGGTTTATACGAATTTAATAGAACCCCATTCGGATTTCGAAATTCACCTGCCGTCTTTATCCGATACGTTAATCATGTATTCCAAGAGCTGATCAACAAAGACATTCTCGATTTATATATGGACGATATAATTATTCACGCGGAGACTGCGGAAGTTTGCTTAAGAAAAATGGCAATGGTATTGAAGACAGCTGGATCGTTTGGTCTAAAGATAAAGTGGCGTAAATGTCATTTCCTGCAAAAAAGATTTACTTCTTGGGTCATAACATTGAAGACGGAAATGTGTGGCCAGGCGAAGAAAAAACTGCGGCAGTTAGCAATTTTCCAGTACCAAAGAATGTTCGAGCAATACAAGCCTTTTTGGGATTGACTGGATTTTTCAGAAAATTCATTTTGAATTATTCTCAGATCGCACGTCCATTGACGGACTTGCTGCGCAAAGATGTTTTGTTTCAAATGGGCGAACCGCAGATGAAAGCGTTTTATATGTTGAAGGACGCATTAATAAGAGAGCCTGTACTTAAGCTATACGTCAGAGGCGCTAAAACCGAATTACACACGGATGCATCAAAAGATGGTTTTGCAGCAGTATTTATGCAGTGGTCAGAATGCAGACTCCACCCAGTTCAGTTTTGGAGCAAGAAAACATCTGAATCAGAGTCCCTGCAGCATAGCTATATTCTGGAAGCTAAGACCGTGTGTCTAGCAGTAAAGAAGTTTAGGCATTACTTGCTAGGCTCGATGTTTAAGTTGGTCACAGACTGCTCTGCTTTTAAGCAAACATTGCAGAAAACAGATGTACCGAGGGCAGTGACACAGTGGATAATATATCTTCAAGATTTCGAATTTGAAGTGGAGCATAGACCAGGAGAAAGGCTTAAACATGTTGACTACCTAAGTCGACATCCAAATCGCGTGATGGTGATTTCTTCAGAAATAACGGCACGTATTAAAAAAGCTTAACAAAGAGAAGATATGTTGAAGTGGAAATTCTCAAAAGTCGCTCGTTCGAAAAAAAATGAAAGGAGGTATTCTCTATAAGGAAGTAAAAGGAAACGATCTTTTAGTAGTTCCGAAGCAGATGGAAAAAGAAGTTATTCTCGAAGCGCATAATGTTGGTCATTTTGCCGCTCAAAAAACTATCCATGCTGTCCAACAATCATTTTGGATTACTCATCTGGAACAGAAAGTGCAACAGGTCTTAAACAACTGCGTGAAATGCATCATTTTTAACAAGAAGTTGGGAAAGAAGGAAGGCTTCTTAAGCTGTATAGACAAAGGTGACCAGCCACTTCATACGTTGCATATAGACCACTTAGGTCCAATGGACGCCACAACAAAACAATATAAATATATCCTGGCGTTGGTAGATGGATTTACAAAATTTTTATGGCTTTTCCCCACCAAGACGACAAGCTGCAAAGAGACGCTTACGAAAATCGAGATTTGGTCGGAAATTTTTGGAAACCCGATTCGTATCATTACGGACAATCGAACTATCGAACGGAAGGGGTCAATCGAACTATCTTGTCGATAATTTCGAAGCTGTCTGAAAAATATTCAGCCAAATGGTTTAAGGAAGAGCCAAAGGTACAGAAAGCTGCAAATTCGCAGGTGCACACATCAACAAAAAAATCGCCATTCGAACTAATGTTTGGTGTTAAAATGAATAACAAGCCGTCGGATCGTATAACGCAGCTTCTAGAGCAGGAGTTATATCAACATTTTGATGAAGAACGACAGAGAATGAGGCAGGAGGCGAAAGTCGAAATTGTACGAGCACAGGAAGCCTATAAGAAGCACTATGACTTAAAAAGGAAACCAGAAGTTGGATACCAAGTGGGAGACTTAGTTGCTATACGTAGAACACAATTTATCGCTGGAAAGAAGCTGGCCAGTGAATTTTTGGGACCATATGAGATGACAAAATTAAAAAAAAATGGCTATGGCGCTATACAGAGGATAATGAGGATGCATTGTCATCTGGGACAGATGATTAATCAGGAATGGCCGAATGTAAGAGAGGATAGCAGAGGTGGCAACGACAAAAGTGATTTGCAAGGCAATCTGGCAACGTGAAAAGAAAGAAGCGGAAGAGAACAGCAGCAGCAGAAAAAACCACGCCGTATATTATAAGTTGAATATTTGAAAATTATCTTTTTATTACCTATTTAAATAAAATTCAGTTGAGTGTTACAGCTCAACTCACATTTATGTATATGTACATATGTATATGTATATGTTAATGTACCTATGTATATATATACATGTATGTACATATGTATGCGAATGTGTTAATAACCGGTATACACATACATGTGTACATAAATACATATAATGCATGTAAATACAAATATTTATAACAGTTTGTTAGCAAATAATTCTGTGGAATTATACACTGCGGAGCTTAACTATAAGCGCAACTAGTTTTTCCTGTGTAGCTTTCGTAAGAAAAAACTGTAAATGAGGTATGAAATAGAATCGAAAACAAAAGTTGCGCACCAGCCGAAAATCACATAAATACAGAAAAAAAGTTCCGTTGCAGTTGTTGTTGTGTTGTTACCAAATTTTGTTTTCGATTCTCTTTCAAACCTCATTTACAGTTTTTCGCTAGTCCACCTATTACGAAAGCTACACTGGAAAAACTGGGTGCGCTTTATTGTTAAGCTCCGCAGTGTATGTGTTGTTTTTATAATTTTTGTTATATGGGTTTTATTTTCCTAATAGAAAAATGCTGGGAATAGAAGAGATTGAAATAAATTACGATGTTGTCAAACGTACTCTCCAAAGAAAGAAACAGCCTTTCTTGACTAAATCTCCTAGCTCAGGACGTACAGCTTTTGAAGATGTGTTTTTTAAAAAAGTATACTTGTCAAGCTCTTTCGCATACTGCGTATTTGCAGTATTTTCTTCCGGAATTTTCGCTTTGATGCAAGCGAAAATTCCGGAAGAAAATAGACTTTTTTGATTGATGCCACATTTAAAGTATGTCCTTTTGGAGAATTTAAGCAACTCTTAATAATATACATAAAACATTTGCAGAAGGTAAATATCATACTATTTTAAATATTATTATCCCTTGCAGAGGGTATATTAATTTTGGTCAGAAGTTTGCAACGCACAGAAGTAAGCATCTCCGACTATATAAAGTATATATATTCTTGATCAGCATGAATAGCCGAGTCGATATGACCATGTCCGTCTGTCCGTCTGTCCGTCTGTCTGGATCAACAGCTTCCCCTCCGAGACCATAAGAGCTACAGAGCTGAAATTTTCAGCATAGGCTCCTTTTTGCTGCAGGCATTGTATATCTCGGAATCATCCCGATCGGACGACTATATCATATAGCTCCCATAGGAACGATCGGTCATGAATAAACTTTATCCTCAATAACTCTGTTGTTTTTTAACCGAATGCCATGAAATTTGATCAGAATCGGACGACTATATCATATAGCTCCCATAGGAACGATCGGTCATGAATAAGGTTTATCCTCAATAACTCTGTTGTTTTTCAACCGAATGCCACGAAATTTGATATTTGTGAGTTTAATATACTTCTTAATACTTTAATCAAGTTTGATCAGAATCGGTTGGCTATATCATATAGCTGCTATAGGAACAATCGGTACAAAAAAAATTTTGTATGAAAAATTTTTTTTCTCAAGCTTCAAATTTTGAATTTGTAAATTTGGTATGTTTAATTTACAATAATGCTTCTGGTGAATTATACAGAGAAAATCTGCAAGGGTATACGAACTTCGGCACGGCCGAAGTTAGTCCATCTTTCTAGTTAAATAATTAAAATGTTTTTTATATTCTGATGTCAAGAAAAACAGAACTTTGCTATCAGCATTTGTTCACATACATTGACTCCAATATTTGCTGCTTAAATGGTGCATCTTTTATATCTGATTATGAAAAAGCCATGCGCAAAGCTTTGAAAAACTTGCATCCTACCATGAACTTCTATTCTTGCTGGTTCCATTTTACACAAGCTTGTAAGAGAAATGCAAGAAAATGTATTGGCTTTGAGAATGTGCTCAAACGCAATAAACAAGCCTACATACTTATTCTGAAATTTTTGCATTTGCCGCTATTGCCACATTATAAAATTCTCGAAGCATTTAATATGTTGGAATTTCAAGCAACTGCTTTGGACAAGAACGTTTTTTCTCCCTTTTTAAAATATTTTAAAAAGCAGTGGTTTTCGAAGGTATATTAACTTTTTTATTTATTCTATTTTCAATTTATTATATACAATTTATTACTATTTATAGGAGGGACCTCAAAACATATCGGTGTTTAAGCGTTCAACTAGAACTACTGGCTCTGTTGAAGCATACAATTTGAATTTAGGGAACAAAATTCAAGCAAAAAGGCATTTTTTTAAATTCGTCCAATGTATTATTGATGCCGAATATGAAAAAAGTCGCGAATTCAATTTACTTTTTCAAAACGCTGGAATTGGTGACCAGCCAGCGTCAAAAAAACTACGTGTAAGTTGACTGGAGATGAAATTTCTTATTGCAGCTAAGAAGGTAATATCCTCATCTTTACAGGACCGTGCTCAAAAAATTATGGACGCTATGGATCTTTTAGACAAGGGAGATATCGATATTTTTGGGTTTTTGACGCGCATTGTGGCCCTCAATGAGAGATTTTCAAAGCAGGACCTATTCAACAGTGTGGACAGTGAAACAAATTTATGTAAGATCTCGCCTGAACTGAAATCTTCAACGTCATCGCTATCTTCGAATGCTTCCAACTTAAGTCAGCTATCAGATGAATCAATTGTTCAAATGAACCCATTCAATGTATGCTTAACAAGCCCAAAGTCAGTTTTGCTGCGTCCATGCAATCATGTAAATATTTGTGTCATGTGTTGGGATCAAATTCTCTCCCACAACGAGGACAATTCAAATAGGAAACCTAAATGTCCAAGCTGTAACCAAGAAGTCATTGAGGCAATGCTTAATGTATTCATTTATAATTAAAAAAAATATAAATTATTCAAAAAAAAAAAAGTAAACCACATATAATTTCGTTCATAAAACCGAAAAAATGTAAAATGAAAAAATAAATTGAATTTATAATTTCTGTGAAAGAATTGATTATTCTGATTTCAAACTTTGTAATATCTCTATAGTTATTAGGAATGCATATGTACATACTTGAAATAAGTTCGAGACGATAGTTTATTTATTGAATGTACATATATACATAATTTCGCGCGGAGATATGTCATATCTCCGCCGGCGATATGATGTTTTGAAACGACATACACTCATGATGAAAATAATAGATACACCCATATATTTTTGAAAATTTTGTCATAACTACCTAATTTTCTACATTTCCAAAAAAAATTTGTATGGGAATTTTAAGAACGTATCCTGACAAGCGGTTACGTGCTAAAAAAAATTTGTATTGCCCCCAACTTTGCAGGAGGCACAATTCCTTGTAAAATGCTTGCTGAAAATAATAGATACACTTGACACCTTATACGTGGAAAAAATTTTTTAAAAAAGAAAAATTGCTTTTATTGTTAGGAAGTAGTAAGTTTTCTTCATAAAGATGTTAAATGTAGTGAAGAATTATAAATATTCTATGTAAATTTGCCGAAATCTTCATTATTCGAGTGAAGAACGCAGTATTACTAAAATCCTTATAAGGATGGGCAAATCATTGAGTGATATTGCAAAATTAATGAAGAGATCTCTTCATTTTGTCCCAAACGCATTCAACGTGCAAAATAAAATGAAAACACGTAGTCATCCATCGATACCCACCCCAGAATTAGACCGACGCTCTATAAGGATCGCAAAATCTGTCCCTTTCAAATCTTCGAGAGGCATTGCATCCGAAGTGGATAATGTAATTAACTCTTCTATATTTAGAAGATCACCACAAATGTCCAAACTACTAGGGTGTATCGTAAAAAGGGTTCCTTTGATGCGTATCTAAAATTTTATGATGAGGCGAAATTTTGCTAAAGACCAAGTCACATATGCAGGATCTGTAAAGGTCAAAAAATGGCGTCATATCCTATTTAGCGAAGAAATCATAATTTGCCTTTCTGGAAATGACTAATCCAGACATGTAAGACGCCCTAAAGGCAAAAAAATTGAACCTCGCCGCACAAAAAGAAATTTAGTCCTGGAGCCGGAAGTATTATGGGGTAGGCGTATTACTCCTGGTATAGAGTAGGTCTGATTTTCCGAAAATCTAACATTAGGAAAGCAGCTAACTACAGGAATATCCTCGAAAATTTTATGCTACCATTTGCAGAGAAAATCATGCCCATGTTCTGGGTCCAGACGATCTCCTGATCTGAATCCTATCGAAAACTAATGCAATGAGCTAAAGAAATAGGCGGCAACAAAAAAAAAGTGTGTACAAAGTACAATTGTGGGACAGCATCGAAAACACTAGGAAGGACATTTTTATAGGGACCCCCCTAATTTCGAGTGACAGGTACGCCCAACCGGATGGAAGAAGTTATAAAAAATAAATGTGGATACACTGGATATTAGTCCAAATATGAAATAAAACTAGAAAGATGGACTAACTTCGGCCGTGCCGAAGTTCGTATACCCTTGCTGATTTTCTCTATATAATTCACCAGAAGCATTATTTTAAATTAAACATACCAAATTTACAAATTCAAAATTTTGAGCTTGAGGAAAAAAATTTTTCATACAAAATTTTTTTTGTACCGATTGTTCCTATAGCAGCTATATGATATAGCCAACCGATTCTGATCAGACTTGGTTGGAAGTATCAAGAAGCATATTAAACTCATAAATATCAAATTTCGTGGCATTCGGTTGAAAAACAACAAAGTTATTGAGGATAAGCCTTATTCATGACCGATCGGTCCTATGGGAGCTATATGATATAGTCGTCCGATTCAGATCAGACTTGGTTGAAGTATCAAGAAGCATATTAAAGTCATAAATATCAAATTTCGTGGCATTCGGTTGAAAAACAACAAAGTTATTGAGGATAAGCCTTATTCATGACCGATCGGTCCTATGGGAGCTATATGATATAGTCGTCCGATTCAGATCAGACTTGGTTGAAGTATCAAGAAGCATATTAAAGTCATAAATATCAAATTTCGTGGCATTCGGTTGAAAAACAACAAAGTTATTGAGGATAAGCCTTATTCATGACCGATCGGTCCTATGGGAGCTATATGATATAGTCGTCCGATTCAGATCAGACTTGGTTGAAGTATCAAGAAGCATATTTAACTCATAAATATCAAATTTCGTGGCATTCGGTTGAAAAACAACAAAGTTATTGAGGATAAGCCTTATTCATGACCGATCGGTCCTATGGGAGCTATATGATATAGTCGTCCGGTTCAGATCAAACTTGGTTGAAGTATCAAAAAGCATATTAAACTCATAAATATCAAATTTCGTGGCATTCGGTTAAAAAACAACAGAGTTATTGAGGATAAAGCTTATTCCTGACCGATCGTTCCTATGGGAGCTATATGATATAGTCGTCCGATCGGGATGATTCCGAGATATACAATGCCTGCAGGAAAAAGGAGCATATGCTGTAGCTCTTATGGTCTCGGAGGAGAAGCTGTTGATCCAGACAGACGGACATGGTCATATCGACTCGGGTATTCATGCTGATCAAGAATATATATACATTATATAGTCGGAGATGCTTACTTCTGTGCGTTGCAAACTTCTGACCAAAATTAATATACCCTCTGCAAGGGTATAAAAAGATTTGAAGTGATTTGAAAATCAAAAAATTAAATATAACTTAGACAATTGAAGTGTATCTATTATTTTCATCAAGCACAAAAAGCTGCAACTTTACTTATTTTTTTATAACTTTTGAAAAACTCAATTTTCTTTCCCCAAATATAGTTATTTTCATAAATATTTGTTTAATAAAGAAACGCGCATTTAAATTTTGGTATTTAAGGTAATAGAAAAAATGTTGTGCTAAACTAAAGTTAAAAAAGTTATACTTTTGGTGGTGTATCTATTATTTTCATCATGAGTGTATCTCCGCGCAGATCACCGGCGTCACAACGTCATATCTTCGCCGTTTAAAAAGCGACATATCTCCGCCAGAAAAATGTACGTCGTCGGAGATATGCCGCAATTGGCGTTGCGCAAACGTTTACTCTCGCTGAAGCTGTCGAGTGAGATGCCACTGCTGACCTTCTTCAACATTTTTGATGAGTTAGTCAGTGAATTGTTAGCTGCCGATGCAAAATTAGAAGAAATGGATAAGGTGTCGCATTTGTTGCTTACGTTGCCGTCATCTTACAATGGAGTGATCACAGCTATGGAAACTCTATCAGAGATAACCTTACATTAGCTTTTGTGAAAAATAGGTTATTAGATCACGAAGTTAAACTCAATAACGACAATAATGATACGAGTAAGAAGGTGATGAAAGCAGTTGTGCAAAATAAAAGCAACAACTATAAGTACACACGCACACAAGTCAATTTTAAAAATAGGGTGACCAAAGCAAATAAATATTTCAAGGGCAAGCAGGGAAATAGTTTCAAGTGTCATCACTGTGGAAAGGAAGGTCATATAAAGAAAGATTGTTATGCATTTAAAATAATCAAGCGCAATTGGCAACATCACAACCCAGCATTGCATTCATGTTTAAACAAGTAAAAACAAATTTAAATAAAAATGAATTCATATTGGATTCTGGAGCGAGTGACCATTTAATAAATGATGAGTCATTGTATTCCGATTCCGTAAAGTTGGTGCCACCTCTAAAAATCCCTGTGGCTAAACAAGGGGAATATATATATGCCAAGCGTGGTATTGTGCGGCTGCAAAATGGCTTCGAAATTATACTGGAGGATGTCTTGTACTGCAGGGAAGCTGCAGGTAATTTGGTGTCAGTAAAGAGACTTCAAGAAGCTGGAATGTCAGTGATGTTTGAGACTGATGGAGTTTCCATAAGCAAAAACGGAATACTGCTGGTGAAAAACTCAGGTATGTATGTTGAATAATATTCCAGTGCTTAAGTTTCGCGCATATACTTTAAATGCGAAAAATAAAAATAAATATAAATTGTGGCATGAGAGGCTTGGGCACAATAGCAATGGCAAATTACTTGAAATATAAAGAAATAATATGTTCAATGATAATAGCGCTCTTAATGATTTAGAGTTGTCCGATGATATTTGTATAAATGGAAAACAAAATAGACTACCATTTAACAGATTCAAAAGCCATATTAAAAGACCATTATTCGTAGTGCATTCAGATGTATGTGGACCAATTACTCCAGTTACTCTGAATGATAAAAACTACTACGTAATCTTCGTAGATCAGTTTACACATTATTGTGTTACTTATTTGATCAAATATAAGTCAGAAGTATTTAATATGTTCAAAGACTTTGTAGCGAAGAGTGAAGCGCATTTTAATCTGAAAATAGTTAACTTGTATATATATATAAATGAGATGCGTGTTTTTTGTATAGAAAAAGGGATATCCTATCATTTAACTGTGCCACATACACCACAACAGAACGGTGTATCTGAATGAATGATAAGATCTATTACTGAAAAAGCTCGGGCTATGATAAATGGTGCAAGATTAGAAAAACATTTTTGGGGTGAAGCTGTTTTAACAGCAACATATCTTACTAACAGAATTCCAAGTAGAGCTCTCGATGAAAGTAGAATTACGCCATATGAGAAGTGGCACAGCAGAAAACCCAATCTGAGTCATTTGAGAGGGTTTGGCTCAACTGTGTACGTACACAATAAAAATAAGAATTGAAAATTCGATGAAAAGTCATTTAAAAGTATCCTTGTGGGATATGAGCCAACTGGATACAAATTGTGGGATGCTGTCAATGAAAAGTTCATCGTTGCAAGAGATGTTGTCGTTGATGAAACTAACATGGTTAATTCAAGGGTTGTCAACTATGAAACAGATTTGCTTAAAGAAAGTAATAAAAGTGGTGATGAATATTTTCTGAATGAAAGTAAGAAAAGAAATTACCTTGATGTCCTGAATGAAAGTAAGGAGTATGATAAAACTGAAATCCTGAAAGATAGTAAGGAATCTGATCACATAAATATTACGAATGAAAGTAGGAAGAGAATTAAATCTGTTGTCCTGAATGAAAGTAAGGAAGCGTGTTTCCCGAATGAGAGTACGAAACATGAAACAATCGAAGCAATAACCAGAAAAAGTGAAAGATTAAAAGGGAAACCACAAATATCGTATAATGAAGACGATTGTCATATAAATATGTTTATATTAAATGATCACACTGTTTTAAATGATGTTCCAAATACATTTGAAGAGATAAAACATCGAAATGAAAAACATCTTTGGAAAGAAGCCATAAAAATTGAGTTAAATGCTCACGAAATAAATAATACATGGACCATGACGGAAAGGCCAAAGAACAAAAACATTGTCGATAGCAGATGGGTATTTTCCATTAAGTATGATGAACTTGAAAATCCTTTGAAATACAAGGCTAGACTTGTCGCACGAGGGTTTACCCAAAGATATCAGATAGATTATGACGAAACATTTGCTTCTGTTGCTAGAATTTCTAGCTTTCGGTTCACTTTATCTTTAGCTGTGCAATATAATTTGTATATTCATCAAATGGATGTGAAAACAACTTTCTTGAATGGAAAGCTAAATGAGGACATATATATGCAACTTCCTCAAGGTGCATCAAGCAATGGTCATAATATTTGTAAATTGAATAAGGCAATTTAAGGACTCAAACAAGCAGCAAGATGCTGGTTTGAGGTTTTTGAGCAGGCATTAAAAGATTGCATGTTTGCGAATTCACCAGTAGATCGTTGTATTTACATTCTAGACAAAGGTGACGTTAAGTTAAATATATGTATACGTACTGCTGTATGTTGATAATGTTGTCATAGTAACAGGGAATATGACAAGTATGATTGATTTTAAAACATACTTAAAGAATAAATTTCGAATGACTGATTTAGAAGAAATACGACATTTCATTGGGATAAAAATAGAAATGTTACCTAATAAAATTTGCTTAAGTCAGTCCTCTTATATTTCGAGAATTTTAAGTAATTATAATATGGAAAACTGCAATGCACTATGGGCGATTTTTCATAATGGGCGGTATAAAGTCATAAAATTTATGGTGAAATATTAAGAAAATGTTATTTTTTATTAATAATAAACACTTCAGTTAGCTGAAAAACAATTTTTTTTTTATCGGGTGGCAACTCTCTTTTTGTGGCAGCCCTTCAAACCAGGTGATCTGTTGAAGCTCGCAATTATATAAATTGGCACGAAAAATTTCATGCTGTTGAAAGTGCTTAAATTATTATTGGTTTCGTTTAAATAAATAAGTGTAATATGGATAGCAAAGCTCAAGGTATTTAGAATCTTTTATTTACGCTAAATGTGTATAAATGTTCGTGGTGTTTTTAATGTCCAGTGTTATTGTTGATTGTATTTTTAGCAAAAATCTAACAATTTTAATTTAAATAAATGGCAAGTTACTAACGGATGTGTCTAGTTTATTGTAGTAATCATTTTTTTTGCTCATTTTTGTTCCTTTAAAAAAAAATTGCACTTGAAGTTTCCTTTACGTTCAACAACAACACGCTTGTTGATATTTGGAACAACAACAATCGCAATGCTGATGCTGTCGCAGAGTACATAATGGAAGAAATAAATGAAAATAATTTGAACAAATCAAACATACAGCAAATTAAGGCAAAAGTGACCAATTTTGAATATTATATAAAACGATACTTGCGCAAATACAATCGAAATCTTGAGCGATTCAAGTCAATTCACTCAGAATGGTTTGCAAAATGTATGGAAATAAAAATTGAAGTGGAGGATACTGCTAAGCCATCACCATCGAAGATGGGTCGTCCAAAAGTAGGATATGCCAAGGCCGGGCCTAGACTACGAAGGCAAATGGCATCAGAAGTTGCCGTTCAAAATGATTGCTCTACTGCATTACTTTTGCATGCCGCCTCTGCGTCTGCCCGTAAAAGTAATGAAAATAAATTGGTTGTAATGACTGAGGAAAATGTTGTAAATCCTGAAATAACAAATCAAGCGGGACCAGATCGCATTTCTAATATTGAAGCATTAGCTTTTTTATTGGAGAATAATTTAACAAAGCAGCAACATATCAGTTTTGCACAACTCAACAAGGCGCACGGCTGCAATATATGTTCCGGTACGACTTAATAAGATCTACAAAATTGCAATGCAGACCGTCAGGAATTAGTATTTCCTGAGCTGAACGAATATTGACCTTACAAAATGATGTTTTAGAGAAAATGGAAAATATAACGGACTGCACCCTTATTATTAGCTATGGGTTTGATGGATCGACGGGTCAAAGTTCATATAAACAAAAATTTGATTCAGATGAACCTGATTTCTTAGATCAATCGCTGTTCGTATCCACTGTCATACCAATACGTCTAATTGATTCTTTAAATCGCGTAATATGGTTAAATAGAGGCCCACAGTCAGTAAGGTTTTGTAGGCCTTTAAAAATTAAATACGCGAAAGAGAGCTCCACAAAAATCTTATGCGAAAAAGAAAATTTAGATATGCAAGTAGCGAAATTGGAAAAGTTCAAATGGCAACCTAAAAATATTTCTGTGGATTTTAAAACATATATGTCATTAATTGATGGAAAGGTATTAAACGTCATAACTGGTACAAAATCCAATCAATGTTGCCCAATCTGTGCCGTAAATCCCAAAAAACTTATCGAAATCACAGATTTTAATTCTGAAACCTTTCAACCTCAGCCTGGCTCTTTAAAATACGGCGTAAGTCCATTACATGCATGGATTCGATTTATGGAATTCGTCTTGAATATATCGTACCGTATGGATATAAAGACCTGGCATATCAAAGGCGATGATAAAAATAAAATGATGATAAGAAAGAAGGAAATTCAGCAAACAGTATGGAAGGTGTTTGCATATTAGCATACCAAAACAGAACGGAAGTGGTAACAGCAATGATGGTAACACGGCGAGACGAATCTTTGGAAATACAAAACTGTTTGCATCCATAACATTGTTTGATGAGGTCATTTTGAATAATTTTTACTATATATTAATAGCAATATCGTGTGAATTCTCGATCAGCCCAAAAAAGTACCGACAATTTTGTAAAGACACTTTTAATCTATATATGGAAACATATCCGTGGTACCCAATGTCTCCAACTGTACATAAAATATTAGTTCACGGAGCAGACATTATAAATTTGTGTATAGTTCCAGTTGGATGTTTGGGTGAAAATGCATCAGAAGCTTGTAACAAACATTATAAAATGGACCGACGTTCTCATGCCAGAAAAAATTCTAGATTAAGTAATATGGTTGACGTTTTTAATACAGCCATGGGCTCATCTGATCCATTAATATCAAGCTACTATATAAATAAGAGGCTGCAAAATTTGAAAAAGAAACCGCTTCCAATAGAAGTTATAAACCTTTTAGAGTATCCAACATCAGAGCTGAGTTCATACAATTTTGGAAATGATGAAGACACCGAATCAGACAACGAAAGTGATGACAAACATGAGAATTCTTTTGCTTTGGATGAAGAAGATTATTAATTTTTTAATTTTTTAAGTTTGGAATATTGTTAAAACATGGTAAAATATTATTTTTTCTATTTTTATGCTTTGCTTTATAATAAAAATTGAAATTTTTGTACAGAAGCCGGGGTTATAAAGGGGCGGAAAATAAAGGCGTGGTCAAATTGACTAAAAAAAAATCCGAAATCAAACTAAAATATTAGTAACACTTAAAAAATTAAGCTCCTAGCTCTATGTGTGGACTTTATGCCGCCAAAATCAACTAATCGCCCATAGTGCAATGCCAGTAAGTACCCTTTACCGAACAAGATGAATTATGAATTGCTTAATTCAGATGAAGCTTATGGAGCACCCTGTCGAAATCTTATCGGGTGTTTAATGTATGTATATCATGCTGTGTACACGCCCTGATTTGTCTACTGCAGTAAATATTCTGAGTAGATATAGTAGTAAGAATAACTCAGAGTTATGGCAATGCTTAACGAAGGTCCTTAGATACTTAAAATGAAGTGTCGATATGAAGTTGGTTCTTATTAAGAATGAAACATTTGAAAATATTCTAGTTGGATATGTAGACTCTGATTGGGATGGGAATGAGATTGATAGAAAGAGTACTAAAGTTTTTTTGTTTAAAGTATTTGATTCTAATCTGATCTGTTGGAACACCAAGAAACAAAACTCAGTAGCAGCTTCGTCTACTGAAGCTGAGTATATGGCCCTGTTGGAAGCTGTAAGAGAAGCGTTATGGCTAAAGTCTCCAATAAACAGCGTAAATATTAAACTAGAAAAACCCATAAAAATTTATGAAGATAATCAGGGATGTATCTCTATAGCCAATAACCCCTCATGTCCCAAAAGAGCTAAGCATATAGACATTAAATATCATTTTGCTAGAGAGCAAGTGGAAAATAATACCATTTTTCTCGAGTATATTCCTACAGAGAACCAAGTATCCGACATCTTTACAAAGCCGCTACCAGTCGGAAAATTTGTATAACTCCGAAAGAAATTGGGACTCTTGGAAGACGACTAAACAAATTAACTGTTTTTCGATGGCAAAGAATTTTTTTTGTTTTGTTTATTTAATTTGCAAACTTTTTGAGTTGTTAAAGGTTATGTTAATGAATTTCTTAATTTAAATTGTAAACAATTTTTATGTTGATCCGATACAGGTTTTTCTGGGTTTTCCCTGTATCCTTAGAGTGAATGCTGGATCACATAAGACTTCCCAGATGGCACACCAACCACAGCAATTAGTAGATAAGTTTTTGAATTAATATGTATTAAAATTATGTTTAATTCGTAATGTAATTTTTAAGGGGGCCTGTTGGAATACCCCTATTCCACTTACAAAAATTACACTTTAGAACACTAGATTAAGTACTTTAAGTAACATGAAGTTTGGTCACACTTAACATTATATTCTTTCTCTTTGATCTGATTTTGTAAGCGAATAAGACGTGGTCGTTGGTGTTTCCAAAAATAATAAATAAGTATAATATGTATAAATAAATAATTAAAAAGTTTGGCAAAATGATATTTGAGCCACCAGGCTCAAATACCAAGTGCCTGTGGTGGTGGAACATTGAATTTGTCTGCTCCCAGCAATCTAAACAAAGTGGATCCAGAAAATGTGCTACCATCGCATTGCTTTCCTCTGCCCCCCAAAAAGAGCGACTGGAAATGTTGAGAAATCAAATCGGAAAAGAATGAATCAAGCAAGTCATCCCTGCCGACTTGGAGTATACCCTGTACCGAAAAAGGATATTTCATTTAAACAGACTCCTTCGCAATCCTCATTAATTGAATAAAATTTTTCATAAAATTCTCTTAATAAGCCAAAACAACAAATTCATGCTTTCTCGCTCACTCCTAACAGTGAACGAAACTAATGCGTCATTCGGTATAAAGCAACATGAGCATGCTATCTCGCTCACACATTTCAGCTGCTGCTGCCCATAGAATTTCAGTGCAAAACATATATACGTATTATCTCCGATATTTATTGACCGATTTCGGTCAAAATCGGTCAGATGGTACATATTGGCTATATAATTGGGTCTGCCAAAAAGAAATTCTGTAGCCTTAATACAATTCTAGTTATAGTTTTTTCTAATTTGCGGGGGCGGAAGTGGGCGTGGCAAAAATTTAAAATAAACTTGATCTGTCTACACTCTAGACGGATGTTGACACCAAATTTGGTAGCTCTATCCTTTATAGTCTCCAAGATCTCGATGTTCATACAGACATACCAACAGATGGACGGACGGACAGACAGGCGGACATGGCTATATCGACTCGGCTGTTGATCCTGATCGAGAATATATATATCCTTTTGCCTGTTACATACATTTTAGCGACTTTAATATACCCTTGAACACTATGGGTACAGGGTATAAAAAGAAGCAGAGAAAGAAAACAAAAACCAAGATTTATTATTTTTTAAATCACTTTTGCCTTTCTTTGAAAAATTTACCGACATTGAAAAGTTCGAGATTAGAATCGAAATACAAAATATATGTTGGCCAATTTTTCGGCCAGTTGATAAATTAGGAGATTCGATGCCTCATAAGTTCTCTTGCCTATATTTCCACAATTTTCCCCGAAAAGATTATTCGACGTTATTCCTTTATACATTTATTTTGCGTCCGTCGCATTCAAGTTCTCATGGTACAGTAAATTCTTAAAGTTATATGCTACGTGAGAGAGCAATTCAAGTACAATGTAAAGAGAAACGCAAGAGGAGACCAATTAGTGATGCTAGATTGGGCATTGAAAGAGCATTGAAATCGTTGGGGTCATCTGAAGTAGGTGCTATTGGCCTTGAATTAAGGATAGCTTCCACATCCGAGAACACAGTGAGTAGTTCCTCGAAAGTAAGATATGCGTTTGAAATATTCTTCAGAGCCAGTGTCTTCGCTGATTTTACTGACGCTTCCCAGAGGCCGCCAAAGTGTGGTGCTCTAGGGGGAATAAAGCAAAAGTTAAATCCTTTAATTGAACTGTATGTTTTTATGTGATCTATGACGTCTGAGGTAAACAATTTTGACTTGAACTCAGCTAGCCTTGTAGCAGCGCCAACAAAGTTTGTGGCGTTGTCGCAAACCATGCGCAATGGTACACCACGGCGCGCTACGAATCTACGTATACAAAGTAGAAATGCATTGGTTGACAATTCTGAGAACTAATTCAATATGAATCGCCTTTGAAGCGAAACATACAAAATTGCCGCATACGTTTTGTACGGCGGCTTTCCGCGAATCCTGTAAGACGTAAAAATGGGCCGCAAAAATCAACTCCTGTTACAAGGAATGGTCTTTCAGCTCGTAGTCGATCAGCTGGTAGATTGCCCATCAGTTGAGTCATGAGGCGAGGTTTAAAGTGAAAGCAGCGGATGCGGCTTCGCACAACCTTTCGAATCAACGCTCGTGCGTTAATTACCCAAATTCGTTCTCGTAAAAGGGATAAAATAAACTTTGGGCCAGCATGAAGATTTTTGTTATGTAAGAATTCGATGTATAGCTTGGTAAAACGATGATTTTGAGGTAGCAGGGCCTGGTGCTTGGCGTTAAATGGAAGTTCTCCGTTTGCGAGACGTCCTCCGACTCTCATCACACATACTGCAGTTTGTCCAAATGTCATTGTGTGCATTTTTTGCATGTTTTGTTTGTTTTTTAGTAAAGATATTTCATCAGCATAACATTCTTGTTGTATTAGTGCAACAATTTTCCAAAACGATTGATACATTTCTGTTTCAGTAATGCGAATATCGGCTATTGATGAAGAACTTAGAGTGCGATCAGGCTTCACTCTGTTCACGCTGCGATAGAGGTACGAAACAATTCGAACGATTCGAATATACGATGAAGAATTATTTATGATCATATTTAGAATAGATTGTGAATTAGCGTTGTCTGCTCTGCAACAAAGAAGTGGTGACTTGGTTCTTACCTCGGTAGGCGGCGGAAGTGCTTTCTTAAGAATTGGCCATTCGGCCTTAGGCAATTTTAAGAATGTTGGCCCTGTTATCCACATGCTTGATTGCAGCTCTGATATCCGACAACCCCGAGAAACAATGTCTGCTGGAGTCTTAGTAAAAGGAACGTGCTTCCATATTATTTCTTCCGTGTGTTGTTGTAACTCTGATACTCTATTTGCTACAAAACAATTTAGTGTTGATGCATGAAGTTTCAGCCACTGCAAAACAATTTTGTGAATCGGTCCAAAAGTATACCTTGTCGATCTTTAATTTTAATATCCTTCCGAATTTGCACCAAGTCCGACTGAGCAACAATGCTCCGCACAGTTCTAACTTGGGCAATGACTGTGTCTTAGTAGGAGCTATCTTTGATTTCGCAACGAGTAAAGTGACCTTGCCTCCACTAGGGAGTTCTGATCGAACATAAAGACAACATCCATACGCTCTTTCGGATGCGTCAGCGAATCCGTGTATTTCACATCGATACGTCTTTGATGTGTTCACATATCATGGTATTTGTAGATTTAATAAGTCTGTGAGATCCTGTAAAAGTTCTTTCCATCTTTCCTTTATTTGACCATCGACAGGCTCATCCCAATGTAGGCCCTTGAGTGTCAAGTCTTGCATAAGAATTTTGCACCGAACAATGACCGGACTTATGAATCCCAGCAAGTCAAACATTCTTGCTACTACTGAAAGAATTGATCGTTTAGTAAATGGTTCTTGGTGTAAATGTATCGAAAGGTAAAGATGTCATTGCTGGGCATCCACGTCACTCCCAGAGTTTTGGTAGTGTCTTGATCTTCCATGGCGATAAATACTTCGTCCTCTGAAGTTTTCGTAATTTCCTTGCAGTTACTACTAAATTTTGTAAGATGCAATCCAGCCTGTGCTAAGATGCGCACTGTATCATTTTTAATGTGTTGAAGCTCGATTATGCTATCAGCTCCGGTTAGCAAGTCATCCACATATAAGTCGTTGCGTATTGTTTCAGCACCTAGAGGATGATCGTGTGCATACAAATCGGCAATATGATGAACACCTCTGATAGCTAAGAAAGGTGCTGCTGACATGCCATATGTCACGATGTTGAGCTCGTATGTTTTTAATTCTTCTGATTTTGTTGGTCGCCATCCAATTCGGTGAAATCGCCGGTCTCTTGCATCTATGACAAATTGACGATACATCTTGGCTATGTCGCCGGTAAGTGCATACCTGTTCAGACGAAATGATAGAAATGTTATAATTAGGTCTTGTTGAACTGTGGGGCCAATCATTAACAGCTCGTTTAATTATTTTCCCGATGATGTTCTAGCCGAAGCATCAAACACAACTCTAAGTTTCGTAGTAACGCTGTGCGGACGCAATTCGCAATGATGAAGTATGTAATAATGCGGTTCGTTCTGGCTTGCAACAGGTTTGAGAGACATGTGGCCAAGTTTTATATACTCGTCGATGAAATCCACATGTGCTTGTTTTAGTTGATCGTCGCGGTCGAGACGACTTTCTAAGGATTTGAAACGCCGTACTGCGTTGTCGTAAGACAATCCTAATTTCTCTGGGGGTTCCTTAAATGGAAGTCGAACTTGGAGTCTTCCATCAGATTTTACAATTACATTTTTACAAAAATGGCTTTCGCATTCCTGTTCTTCTTTGGTTTGACGGTTACCAACAAACTCACAGTCTTCAATTTCCCAAAATCTTTTAACTAGAAGATCAAGAGATGGGTTGACGTGCACCAATAGACATTGCTGTCGAGGCCTTTCGTATGTGGTTTCCAAATTTCCACCAACTATCCATCCATATTCGGTGTTGATTAAATATGGCATGTTTTCGCCCAAGCTATGCCGACCATTGAGGATTGCAAACAGACCATTCGTCTTTATTAAAATGTGTATTTTGTGGGGCTCGTTGAAATACGGATCGGCTAGATTGATATCAGTAGGTATGGTCCAATTTGATGTATCTATATGTCAATTTGTCAATAACGAAGTGCTTTGTGAATTAGCTATTGGATTATCAGATTGAACCGATGATGATAGGTTATTTATTGGGGTGGGGGCGAATTGATGTAATAACGTGTGATGAGCTGATCGGCACACTTTGCACCGGGAGAGTGAGGGACAATCTTTGACGCGATGTCCAGTGCGCAGACAGTTAAGACATGCATTGGTCCGTTTCACTGTTTCGAACCTTTGTTGTAGCGATAACTCTCTAAATGATTTACAATTATTAACATAGTGCGCCGTCGAATGGCATTGTAAGCATTGAGAGTTAATATTGAGGAATGCCTTTGTCGTTGATGGTCGTTTTCCTCCTAATGAAGTATTGCGCTGGCTGAGTTGACCTGTCTGATGACTTTCTAGGAACTGGCAGCGGCGATTAAAAATATTGCAGAATTCCTCCCACGTTGAAAGCTTGTCGAAGCTTTGCTTTTCGTCGTAGACTCCTTTGGTCTCAGAATCAACCTTCGTAAGAAGTATGTGAATCATGATGTTATTCATTATTTCCTCAGTTGATCCTAGTGTAAGAAGTGATCCACGTATAGCGGACGCATTATCGATGAGCTTCTGCAAAAGTCTTGCTTCTGGTTGCTTGACTAATGGTAAATTGAACAGACTTGATATACAATCATTGAAAATTAGAACGTCGTTGTCGTATCGAGCTTCTAATCTTGACCAAGCTTGACTGTAGTTTTATTCGGTGACTTGGAACGACTGCACGACCTCAAGTGCAGGTCCTGATAAACATTCGAGAAGATAATTGAACTTATCAATTATTGGCATGTGGTGATCGTTATGAATTAGATTCAGGAAAGACGATTTGAATCTCTTAAACGCTGAATATTTGCCATCGAAACTGGGTAATTTCAGTTTAGGCAATCGTTGACTGTGAACCACTGTAGGAGACATTGAAAAACTCATGAAACTCATATCCGATGCGTTTACTGGTCCCGTTGAACGTTTTCTCCATAAAAGAGACAACAAATATACCTTGATCTTTATGTACATTTCATCCAAATTACTGCGCTCTTTATCAATTACGTGCAAATTTTCAATTTGTGTTTGAATGTGAGTAATTTGCCTATAATGAGATTCAAGTATTTGAAGTCTGCAGTCTAGTGTATCGGCATCTTCCTGGTCGCTAGTAGCAATGATCTTTTCATGTAAATTTCGAATATGATTTTCAAACTGAGTCCGCTGGGATCTAAGATTTGTTAATTTGTCTGTTCCCTTTGAGCTTACGGGAGTATTTGAACCGTCTTTGCCCATAATGCCTCGATAAACGCTAGCAACCCCTCCAAGTAACAGAACCAACGCGAATGTTGAATAATTATATATGTATATGTATACATATGTTCACAAACTTAACTACATACCATAGCTTGCAAATAACTGTCGACCGTTTCTTGTTGTCTGCAAATAAGTGTCGTTTCCTGACTTTTTTCGAAAAGACTCAGCGAGCAACCGATTTATCGGTTCTTAAAAAAGCTCGCTCGCGCTCGGAGCGAAACCGTTTTTTTCTATTCTGTTTTGTTCTGGTTGATCCAAGACCGTTTCGTCGTTTTCAGTGAAGATAAAAGTCTTTTGCGTATGTATTGGTATTCATTCACACGCATAGGCAAGCATATCGTTAAGCGTATGTTTTGCAGACGAAATATGTACATTGTATGTACATATGTATATTAATTGGGATCGTGAATTGAGTGTATAAAGTTGTGAAATATTTGTTGTGCAAAATGGGAAGGGACTTGAATAAAAAAGTGCACCAATTCTTTAAATTTAGTTTGGAGGAGAATAAGTCAATTTGTAGTGTTTGCGGTATTAAATTGGCCGGTAATCATTCAACTAACTTAAGACGGCATTTAACAACGAAACATACAGACATTTTTGATGAGTGGAACAATTCTGGAGATTCTAAATTAACTCAAAGTGAAGAAAAACGAAAAATATCGTATCAAACGAGCGAAGAAGCAATTGTTTCTTCTTTGATTAAAATAGTAACCACTGACGGAAAACCATTTATATTTCTAGACAGTGAAGGGTTTAAAGAAATAATGGATCCAATATATAAAGCACTTGGCATGAACCCTGTAACGTCTCGAAATATTATGAATTTTGTGTTAGTCAAAGAGCAGTTTGTCAAAGAAAACATAAGGGCTCTCGTGAAGGGAAAGCTGCTGTCGCTGGAAATCGATGTTGCCACCAGAATGGACAAAGCCATTCTAGGAATAAATTTGCAAATTATCCACGCAAGCCTGGCTAAAACCGAGATCATTGTTAAGACTTTAGCCATGATTGAGCTCGGGGAATCTAACACTGGAATATACATGAAGAACAAAATTCTGGAAATCTTAGATGATTATGGAATATCACTAGATCAAATCTACACGTAAAAATTTAACGACATACAATTTTTAGTATATGTGATTTTAAATCATTAAATGCACACAGCATTACGTCTGATAATGGGCGAAACATGATAAAAGCCGTCCAAGTATTAAATGATGCCACAGAGGAATCCCTTTTTGAAGATGACACAGAAAGTGAGAATGTTCTGAATGAACTGGATAACATAGAACTTGCTAATATACATCATGTGAGATGTGCAGCACACACTCTGCAACTATGCGTATTCGATGTGAACAAAATAAAGGAGATCTCCGATAAAATAAGTTCCTGTCGCACATTATGCAAATCGCTGCGCATAGAAACATATAGGTAAGTGATGAATAGTTATATATATATATATATATAAATATATATATATATATATATATATATATATATATATATATATATATATATTTACATGTTTGTATATATATATATATATATATATTTGTAAATATATAAGTAGATATTTATATATATATACATACTATTTATAAAATCTATGCAGACGTATTTTAATGGAGAACAAAAAAAAACATACCATCACTTGACGTTGTTACAAGGTGGAATTCGACCTATTTAATGCTTACAAAATTATTTGACCTAAAGGATTTCCTGGCTTCGCAGTCTTATATTTGTGTAGATGCCGATTGGGATTGGATGGAGACGTACATTGACGCTTTTAGTGATACATATCAGGCAACCCTAAAGCTACAAGACAAACATTTAGTTTATAGTGAGTTCTTCGTAGTATGGATGGAGCTAAAATTAAAATGCGAGAATAGCCATAATTTGATTAAAAAAAAACTATCGGCACAGATAAAAATAAGGGAAAGTAAATTGTTAGAAAATGAAGCATTGTTGGCAGCGATTTACATGGATTCACGGGTAAATTGCATGTTGACGAACTATCAGAAATCATTAGCAAAGGTTAATTTAAAAAAAATAGCTTTTCGTATATTTCAGATGAAACAAGTAAGCTGTATGTCGTAGAATGTTTGTAATTGGGGTCCTGTTTTGTTTATGTTGTAATTTTGAGAAACTGTTAATAATTAAAATTGTCTTTGTCTAAAACTAATACTTTTACTAAAGTAAAATCCGAAAGCAAATTTCATACTTATTATCGCTTTATTCTTCAAGGCACAAACACAGAATGTTCCAGCACTCGAAACTTCTGTGCGTGAAGAGATGTTTGACTCCTCATTCTCGTCAATTTGTTCAACCGCATCCTCATCTGAAGAAAAGTCGCTCTTCTCGGCATTTTTGGACGATTTTCAGACAGTGTCAGAAGGCAAAAAAGACCCTATTTCTGCAATACTTGCTAAAATTTATGCTGACATCGAAAACTTCGACGTTACATATGGTCGCTTGCCATTAAATTCAAATATATTGGATTTTTTTTAATGACTTGCAGCTTAAGTTTTCTCACATAAGTGCACTAGCGCAGATTGTGCTGGCTACACCTGCAACGCAAGTTTCCGTTGAACGGGCATTCTCAGCCCTACACTTTATATTAAGTGAACGAAGAAGTTCGATTAGTCCGGAAAATCTGAACGCCTTACTAATCATTAAGCTTAACACTTAATATATAAATAATAATACAAAAAAATATGTATGTATGCATGTATATGAATAGTTTAAACTCTTTTGTTTACTAAGTATAATTTCAAATGGAATATGGAATCGAAATAAAACTTGTTAACAAAATATCATTTTCTAAATAAAATATGATAAAACCAAAAATAAATTAAATTAAATTTAAATTGTTCTGTTAAAAAAATATATTACTTCTCTTTTCACAACAACAAAAATAAATGTGAAGACCGTTTGCGTTGAGTTTTTCGGTCAATCGGTTTTTTGCTGAGTCTCATTGTGCGAGCGTTTCTCGTTCCGCTCTTTGCGCACTGCTCATTGAAAGAGCGATATACAAAGAGCTCAACGAAAACCGCTCAACAGAAAACATAAATAAAGACAGCAAGAGTCTCTTGCTCAGAGCGAGACCGCATGAAGAAAAACGGTCAACAGTTATTTGCGAGCTATGCTACATATGTACATATGTATACTTAATGTATGTACAATTGGCGCAGGCACTAACGCTCGTGTGTGTATATACATATGTATGTACATATGTAAAAAGTGGAATGACAAACGGCGAAAATAAAACTGTTCGGTTTCCTATTATTGTACATGTGCTAGTACAGTAATTGTTTGATTGAATACTTGCGGTTTTATTCCAATGACTTTACTGCAGTATGAGGAGAGTTTAAACGTGGTATCCGATGCAATTATGATGTTGACTTTCTTTCCTAGATGTCCCAACCGATGTTTGATGATTGATTGCCTCTTGCAATGAACAAAAACTTATTTAGCAACAAGTTTCAGTCCTGTCACGGTCTCCAAAATGTTGGCCAATTTCTCGGCCAGTTGATAAATTGCTTCCTCGTTAGGAGATTCGATGCCTCATAAGTTCTCTTGCCTATATTTCCACAATTTTCCCCGAAAAGATTATTCGACGTTATTCCTTTATACATTTATTTTGCGTCCGTCGCATTCAAGTTCTCATGGTACAGTAAATTCTTAAAGTTATATGCTACGTGAGAGAGCAATTCAAGTACAATGTAAAGAGAAACCCAAGAAGAGACCAATTAGTGATGCTAGATTGGGCTCTCTTTGAGCTTGCGATGTATCGAAAGTTTAGCTATTTAACATAATTATTAATATTTCAGAATAACTGAATTTAATGAGTTTAAATTCAGGAGTTCTCCTCCAACATGCTCCCCCTGTTGAAAGAACCAACTTTCAAATAAATGATTCTGGAAGCGGAGCGATCTTGTGAATTGGCCTTTTGAAGGTTTCTTTTGCAGTCCTTAGTTCGACTACTAATATAATTATTAATATTTCAGAATAACTGAATTTAATGAGTTAGTCTCCTCCAACAATATAATTATAGCTAAGCTTAAAAATAAGGAATAAATACAACTTTAAAGAACTAATTATGTTATCATCAATATTATAATACTCGTATTTACTTGCACTTACCTTAATAATAACACCAATCGTTCTTCAGCAGAAATTGTTGATCTCCGTTTATTTATTTTATTTTCGATCGCACTTAACAGCAAGTCAAATGAATCGATTGAAATCCTTAAATATTGCCAAAATTGATCTGGTTGGTCACGAAGGTTGCTGTACAGGTGATGAAACTCGCCATACTCTCTTCTCAATCGATTTATGGGATGAACGCCAAACCTACGCCTTTGTATTTTTTTAATTGCCTATATCTGCTATAACGGCTGTCAAGCAGATTTTGTAGAACTTCTTTAGAATAAGTCATTTTTACAACTAATCAACTCGAGCAGTGTCGCTTAGTGCGTGGCCACCTCAGTCAACGCGATCGCTCATTAACGTCGTTTCCATTTCATCTGAAGGTGTTTTCCACATAAAATTTAAAGTGGATGTTTGAAAACGATCGGGTAAAAAAAAAGTGAACATCTTTATCCTTATTTTGTGAGGCGTTTGTTGTATTAAGTGAGTCAACTGAACAACTACTGTCAAATGAAAATTGGGACGCGACATCCGAAATTGGAACACATGGACTTGCCAAAGCAGAAGATGAGCCTGATGGATTTATATCAAAATAGTTAATTTGTGAAATGCAAAAATCTTTAATTTCGCTTTGATCAGTTGATTGCATGTTTAAAGCAGGTGAAAATAAAAAAAAACACTGTTTTATGCCCGATATTTGGGACCCAGATTTCATTAACATTACTAAGAATTTTTTATATTGTACCAAATATCGACAATGGACTTAAACATTGCGAAGTTTGAGTTCCATCTTGTCGGGCAATGGTTTTTCAGCGATGTTTGCAGTTTATGCTGCAAGTTTGTTTTTTCAAAATAGCGAACAATTTTTTTACATGCCTCCACAAGTTCAGCTACCTCCAATGAATCATTAAAAGCATGTTACAAGACGTTGGCTAGCAGATGACTGCTGCAGTTCAATCGAACGTTTCCTTCCAAGGCTTTTAAAATATTGCTGCCTCTGTCCGTTACAAACTTTATTTTCTCCAAATTATTAATGCCGAACTCGCCAAACAGTGTGTGTAACTTGCTAAAAATGTTTGCAGACGTTGAGCGTTGGAAATCCATGGATTTGACGCCCAAAATTAAGTCGTACAACTTTTCCTCTTTTTGGAAGTGTATAGTCACTCCTAGAAAGTTTCTATGGACATAGTTGTCAGACCACAAATCGATAGTAGCAGTTGCTCCACCGTGATGAACAATGTCGGCTAATTCATCCTTTATTTCATTTTTTTATCGTCCGCGATCTTGTGCGTTGTTCGCGACAACGTTGTTGCATTAGGCAGCATGTCGTCAATGTCCAGATCTTCCCCATATTTTGCTCCAATAGTAATTAAAAATTTTGCAAGTTTTTTAAATCCCAGTTCCATTAATTGCAGAAAAGGGTTGGCAATCTTCAGTCACCCTTGCTACACCCTCCGGTGTTACACTTTTTAACAGTTTCAAGTCTTTAAGTGACTTGCAGCACTTATGTCGCGTTAAATTGGATGACTGTTTTGCAGAATATTTAAAATATTACGATCGACAGTACAAAAAGCCATCTAAAATAGTGCCATCCACCTTTATAATTTCGTTTAGAATATTCCACACAAAGCTTTTTAACTCAACAGTGAATTCGCGTGTATATGCAAGTTTGATTGGTTGAGTCGGATGAGAATCCGAAAACTGTTTTAATGACAAGGGATATAAAGGATGAAATATTTAAGCCAAAGCCCCTCAGTTTGAAATATGGCGTGAGTTCATTACATTCATGGATACGGTTTCTCGAATTTGTTTTACATGTTTCATATCGGATCGGCATAAATAAATGGCAAATAAGAGACCCCAATGAAAAATTGCTAATGAATGCTCGGAAAAAATCATTCAGGAAAAGCTGTGGCAGCAAATGGGTCTTCATGTATGTACCAAAGCAAAATGGTTCCGGTAATACGAACGACGCACAGTGGCGCCATCGCTCATTTCGCTTGTCAAAAATCATATCTTCTAAAGTAGTGAAGCGATTTTCAAAATTTAAAAAACAATTGATAGCGAATTCCTTAAGCCGAAGGTGCGTGGGTTACATTGATATTCAAGGTCAAAGTTGAAAAATATTTCTAGGCATATTTTACCCCTATAATTCGCTTAAAAAAAACTTTTTGATCACAAATGAACTTTTTTTTAATTTTAATGACTAAAACAGATTTTTTAATGTTTTGTTTTAATTTATTATTAAAATTGCGAAAAAAATTTTTTTTATGATTTTTTTAGGTTATTTTATATTGATGGTTCATTTTCATTTTACACATGCTACTGGCAAATTTGCATGCGCTCTTGTACCTGGAACGCGTTTTTTACGCGAGGTTGCATTGGTTTTCTCGATTTTTGGCATATTTGCGCAAAAATGCACAAGACTGCACTATATAGGTCTGAAAGGTGAATGTTCCCTCTATCACGTGTATATGGTTTCATCGTGTATCTAGGTGTATCTCTGTTGATTCAACTCCACCAAAGTTTAAAAAATGCGATAATTTAATGTTTTTTTGAAACATCTCCAATTTACTCAATATTTCAAATTTCATTAAATTTTTTACAAGACATAACTAAAAAATTGATCTACTTTTCAAATATAGTAAAAATATACAAGATTAGTTGCTTAATTCGTCCAATATCCCGTTCCAAAGTTGCAAGTTTTCCTAAAAATTGTACATTTTTTTTAAACTTGGAAAATGTCTCCACTTTGAGACGATGTAGCACCCACAATTCTTATCCGATTTCAAAAATTTTTTGGATCTATAAGTTCTGAAGTATTATCTGTCGATTTCATTATTCACTTTTCCCCAACGCGATAGTGAAAAAAATGATTTTTGGTCAGCTATTCGGGCAGAGGCCCCACTGTGCGACGGCAATGCAGCTAGAAGGGCATTTTCCAATACACATTTGCTTTCATCGATTTTGGAAATAAATGAAAATGTACTTCAATGCCTTCGGACACTACTAATTGCCATTTTATGTGAATACGAAATAAGTCCAAACAAGTTTCAAGATTTTTGCAATAAAACTACACATATATATTATCCGTGGTATCCAATGTCGCCCACGGTTCATAAAATATTGGTGCATGGATCCGATATTATTGCAGCTTCTGCAGTTCCAGTTGGATGTTTAGGCGAGAACGCGTCAGAGAGTCGAAATAAATTTTACAAACGTGATAGAATCTCGTATGCTACAAAAAACAGTCGGGTCAATAACATGAAAGACATGTATCACCGTGCAATCGACTTGTCAGATCCATTGCTTTCTAGTAAATATTTTTTTAATAAAATTTATAAAAAAACAAAAAGAATTCCCGCCAAATTTCGTTATGAAAAGTTTTAATTTTTGTGCATGACTTATATGGGTGGTATGGGTGTTCGTGGTAAGATCTGTCTCAATTTTTTTCCGAAATTTCCGAAAATGGCTATGATCAAGTGTACCAAATTTCAAGTCGATGTGAACCATAGTTTACTTTCTGCAGCTATTTGCGTAAAATCTGCTACTGAGCGATGTAACAAAATTGCTTATTATTCAAACAAAAATTATAAAGGAACACAGATTCTTACATTTTTCGTATTACATATCAAATTAAGTTGTTAGGCGCGAATTTTTTTGTTATACAAATTAAAATGGTCTGAGATGGCTCTGACAATGTTTTTAAATTACTTTTTGTGAACAGTAATCCTTTTTAAGGATTTTTATTTAAAGTTTCTTTTATAAGTTTTCATTAAATTAAATTCGGAAAATAACCTTTTCACGTTAGCACTGCTGCGAGGCATTTTTATAAATTGCATTTTACAATATGTATTTCTTAAAAAATGCGTAGATTTTGGGACTCTGTACGTAAATACGTAGATAAGGGCTGAAAATACGTAGATTTCGCAGCACTGAGTCCAGCGTTGCCGTTTTACTATTTAATAGCATTTTCAGCAATTTCCAAGACCCGAAAGCTATACAATTTTTGAAATTGTTGTTAGATATTAATCTAACTATTAAAAAAACAAATGCTATTAAATTCTATTTCAAGTTTTTATCGAAATCTAAAAGAATAAATTTACTACGACTCGTAAACATATGAAAAGTATCGAACACGACTCTAGCAACCATCACCAGTTTCGTACTTACCGATCTAATGTACCATCACTGCGCGCTCTTCTACTGACAACTTTTAAAACGTCAAAATGGCAATGGTTTATAAACAAAAGTTTCGTGATATCTGGCTTAAATGCTCAGAGTTTAAAGATTGGATTCGCAAAGATGAATCGGATGATACTCGGTCTTATTGTGCTTACTGCAAATGCAAAGAAACACATAAGTGCGGTTGGCGCTGTTACGCAAAAAAAAATAAAATTGTGTTCAAACCAGTTGCGAGTAATAAAACTGTAACAGAGGAAGCTGGCCTTTGCTTATTCATATGTGGCAGAGCACACGGCTATTTCCCATATTGATCATTTGAGTCAAATTTTCAATAAATTTAATGATGCGGAACAGATAAAGTTGGCGAGAACTAAGTGCACCAACATTATTTGTAATGTTTTGTCGCCCTATTTTAAACAGGATTTGCTTTTGGACATTGGGCAATCAAAATTCAGCCTTTTAGCAAGCGAATCTACTGATATTAGTGTAACAAAACTAATGGATATGTTTTCTGATATACATATACTTATGTTATGACTATTATTGTTATATTTCTTGTGTAATTTATGTTATGTAGGAGTTGCCATAAGTTACTTCAGCTTAATAAAAAAGGAAATGGTTTTCACATATTTAGGTTTAATCCCGGTTGAATCTGGAGATGCTGTATCCTTGGCTCAAGGTATTAAAAACGAGCTCATACGGGGAAAATTAGATCTTAAGAATTTAATTGGATTGGGCATTGATAATTACAATGACAGGATCAAAAATGAGTGTTTATACAGAGTTAAAGAAAAGTAATTCATCGTATTTCAATTGGCCGTAAGCCATTGTTGTCACAAATCAATGCCCGACCAATTAGAATATTTAGAATATTTAGAAACTTACAACTGGTTTGCGAAAAGTTCTAGCTGGCATATTAGTTACAAAAAGATATACCAATGTATAAATAATGATGAGGTATGGTTATTTATGTGTTTTTTAATTGTGATTGTGCCAGTTATTAACATCTACTTAACCCAAATGTATTTTGTGACTTGTCCATCTATGTTCTGTGTAGTTTTATGGACAAAATACAATATTTTAAGCTAAACTTTATCCTCCGAAAACTCCGAGGGCATGCGATACCAGATGGCTATCAATAGAAGCAGTATCGCGGATTGTCACTCAGTGGGAAGAGTTCAAAGTACACTATATGAATTCTATTGTGACGATACCAATCTGTTATACATGATGTTTCTAAAACCTATCTTTGGCGACATGCAAAAACTTAACAAGACCTTCCAAGCCAGCAATGAAGATGCTACTAAATTGTTAAATGACATCAGCAATGCAATGGAATTTTGGAAAGTAAATCTCATTGCACCTCATACCAATATAAATTTATTAGAGGACGAATTAGGCAATATGGAGGATAACGTGGATAGAGACTTATATTTGGGATATTCGTTTGAAAAAAAATTGAGGAATTAAAAGGTCAATCGGAAAATTAATGTGTAATTAGAAATGTGTGCACAAATTGTATCATTAAGTTGATCAAACAACTAAAGAAAAGGTATTCATGTATTATTTGTGCTTAGCTTTCACTTATTATTTTTATACCCTTGCAGAGGGTATAATAAAATTGGTCAGATGTTTGTAACGCATAGAAATAATCGTTTCCGACCCCATAAAGTATATATATTCTTGATCAGCATCGAAAGCCGAGTCGATATGACCATGACCGTCTGTCCGTCTGACCGTCTGTCTGTTTCTTCGCGCTTTTTCGAACTTAAATTTTGAGCTACGTTAATAAAAGTCATATCATTCTGTCCGTTGATGATGCAAGGAAATCAAGTTTCAAGATTGGTAGGATCGGACAACTATAAGTTATAGAAAAATAGGAAAGATCAGAGGTACCTCGGTCAAAATGTGAGTTGTTCAAAACAGTTCTTGTGAGTTCTTTTGTTTTTTGAGATATCTTAACCAAATTTGGCACATAGATAACAATTTTACTTTTACACCTTACCAGCAAGTTTGATTCAGATCGGATAATAAACCCCCATCAGAAAAATTAAGTTTTTGTGAGAAAGACTTTTTTCTTTTTTAAGATATCTCAACCAAATTTGGTGGATGAATGAGAATTATATTTCTACATCATACCAGTAAGTTTGAATCAGATCGGATAATAAACACCGACATAAATCAATAAAATCAATGAATCAACCCCCATCAGCATCAGTATGTATGTATGCATATGCAGCCAATTAAATACATACGTTTATATTTGCTTTTATATATGCATACACAAACAACATACATGCAAACATACAAACATACATACATACATACATATACAGTGAAGGAATAAAGTCAACATACACCACCAATTTTGCGATATTTCGTGTTTTCGCGAAGAAACCCAAAAAAGTTGGTATGCCATTATTTAGGACACTAATAGTTATCATTATTTCAAAAAAAAAAATTATTAAAAAATTATGTATACCAAAGTTACAAGCAAAAAACATAAAATGGGCACGGAAAAAAGTCTACATACAGGCTTCATGCCTTGGTTTAGGGTTTGATAAACATTGAAATATAAGTTTTATTTTTATTTTTAGTATTTGGTTGGGCCACCATTGGCATCTATGACAGCCTGGAGTCGGCGTGGCATCGATGCCACCGAATTTTCTGTTGTGGTGGGCGGAATTTCTTCCCAAGCTCGTAAAAGGGCGATTTTGAGGGTTTCGCGACTGCTTATATCCTTTTGCGCACCAATCGTTCCAAAATATCCCAAAGATGTTCAATTGGGTTTAAATCTAGCAATTGGAGTGGTGAATTAAGTTGCCTTGGGGCATAATAAAGCAGCCAGTCTCGCTCAACATGAGCAGTGTGTTTTGGATCATTGTCCTGTGGGAAGATCCAGCTGCTTCCCAGGTTTAATGCATCCACCGACACCTTCAAATGGCCTTCTAAAATCTTCTTAAATTGGAAGCGATCCATGTTTCCTTCCACAAACGCCAACTCGCCGACTCCAGACGACGCCATAGCGCCCCAAACCATGACACTACCGCCGCTATACTTGACGGTAGGTATAATGTTTTGGGGGGCAAGAGCGGTGTTTGGCTTTCTCCAAACTTTGGAACGACCATCACTTCCAAAAATGTTGTATTTACTCTCATCAGTAAATAACACCCTTTTCCAAAACTTGGCATCCTTATTTAAGTGTCCTTTGGCAAATTCCAGGTACAAAGTCCGATTCCTCTCAAAAATTAATGGTTTCATTCGCAGAATTCGGCTCTTAAAACCATCCAGGTGCGAAAAATTGGCAATTGTTTTAGAATGGACAATGTCTCCTGAACACTTTTCAATGTGTTCCGACAGTTTTGGGAGCACTTATTTTCGGGCTTTTGGTCACTTCAGCGCGGATGCTTCTCTCCGTCCCGACTTGACAGTTTTTTTGGCCTCCTGATCTCTCCTTATTTTTAGTGGGATTGTTGTTGTTGTTGTTGCGAATAATGGTCAGCACAGTGAACAACTTAATTTAACAGTTTCCGGGATTTGGCCATATGATTTGTTATCCTTTCGTAGGCTGATAATCAAATTATACACAGAAGACTGAATTTTCTTCCTTTTTTCCATTTTTTTTGCAATAAGAGGAGCACCAATAATATTTCTGCCACCAGTAGTACACACGTGACATGCAACGAAGCTAGGCGTCAAAATAATCGGGAATTAGCCTTTTTTACTATCTATTTTTTTGAGTTATAAAAAGGGTATTCCCCCCGCTGTATGTAGACTTTTTCCGGGAACATTTTTAGTTTTTTGCTAATAACTTTAGTATACATCATTTTTTAATAAATTTTTTTCTGGAATAATGATAACTGTTAGTGTCTTAAATAATGGCATACCAACTTTTTAATTCTTTTTGCGAAAACCCCAAAAATCGCAAAATTGGTGGTGTATGTTGACTTTATTCCTTTATGCGAACACGTGCTTGAAAAAACTACAAGTTGAGTGCGAAACAGAAAGAGACAAAAAACTATTTGTATTGTGTTGTTGTTTTCTAGAATTCGTCAGAAACTTTAGAGAGCGAGAAGCTGAACGCTTGCAATGTATGTATACCGAAATAGCGACGCAGTGAATTATAAGTTTGGTAGCGCAATAGGTAGAGATCGATTCTAGAAATGACGTAATGAGGTTCAAGTCCGGCCGTTGGCAAACTCGAAGTATCTCTTTTTTGGTTCAAATTTTTTTTAAATTTTATATTTCCAATTTTTAAAAATCTTGAATCCGATATGACGGAGAAACTAACCAATTAATCTGCAAGGGTATACAAACTTCGGCACGGCCGAAGTTAGCTTCTTTGAAATTTTTTTTAAAATTTTATATTTCCAATTTTTAAAATATCTTGAATCCGATATGACGGAGAAAGTAATCAATTAATCTGCAAGGGAATAGAAACTTCGGCACGGCCGAAGTTAGCTTCTTTGATATTTTTTTAATTGAAGTAGATTAATTAAACTATAATCTTATTAATAAGAAAAACAAAAATAAAAATATGTTTCCATTAACATAAAAAATGTAACAAAAATCATCTGCCAAGAAAGTGTTTACACATCTCATTTTTATACCCTTGTATATATTTTTTTTACATTTAATTACCAAAGTTTGCGCGCTCATGTACACGATCTGCAGTTAGACAAAGTAGCAACATCGTCAAATTTTCTAATTCTTTCCGAGACTTGGTTGGATAATGAAACCATTTTTGACATTCCCAATTTTGATATTGTAGTTCAATTTAAAAGACCACAAACGAGAGCAGGCGGTGTTGCAATATACCACAATCAAAATGACGGTGCTCGTATTGTAACACCACAGATAGATATGAATGCAAAGCAACTAGAATCACTGTCTGTTCAGCTCTCTAAAGTGGGAGAAATATGTGCATGCGAAACCAGATTGAGCAATGGAAAAACAGTTTTAATTGTGGCAATTTATATTTCACCGAATCAATCAATAAATAGCATCACGGAATTCATTCATGAAAATTTAATAAAGTATACACCAGAAGTATCGCGGATACTTAGAAAAGATTACGATAAAGTTCCAATGATTTTAAGTGGCGATTTTAACGTAAATTTTGCATTGGACACAGCGGTTCCTTTAATTGACTTTCTCAATACAACATTCAGTTTTAAAATGTGTAACAATCGCACTGAATCAACAACACGATCAAAAACAACAATTGACGCGGTATTTCAAAGATATGTTGACAACATCGAAACCAAAGCATTTGTATCATATTTTAGATATCATAAGCCACTCGTATCATTTGTTGAAATTGAAAACATTGAGGATGAATAATAATAAAATGAAGAAAATAAAATATGACCTTTATAGCAATATTATAATGAACCTATAATTATCCCGCTCCTAATGCTGTTTTCGTCTCATTCTCTCTGTTTGTTTTACGGAAGGTTACACTTCTATCGTGTCTAACCGTTAGACGCACTTTTTATACCCTTGCAGAGGGTATAATAAAATTGGTCAGATGTTTGTAACGCATAGAAATAATCGTTTCCGACCCCATAAAGTATATATATTCTTGATCAGCATCGAAAGCCGAGTCGATATGACCATGTCCGTCTGTCCGTCTGTCCGTCTGTCCGTCTGTCTGTTTCTTCGCAAGGAATCGAACTTAAATTTTGAGCTACGTGAATAAAAGTCATATCATTCTCTTCATTGATGATTTATCTAAATTAAGTTCGAGAGTTGGTATGATCGGACAACTATAAGTTATAGAAAAATAGGAAAGATCAGAGGTACCTCGGTTAAAATTTGTGTTGTTCAAAACAGTTCTTGTGGGAAAAACTTTTTTGTTTTTTGAGATATCTCAACCAAATTTGGCACACAGATGAGAATTCTACTTCTACACCTTACCAGCAAGTTTGATTCAGATCGGATAATAAACACCGACATAAATCAATAAAAACAATAATCAACCCCCATCAGAAAAAGTATGTTTTTGTGAGAAAAACTTTTTTGTTTTTTAAGATATCTCAACCAAATTTGGTGATCAGATGAGAATTATACTTCTACATCATATCAGTAAGTTCAGATCGGATAATAAACACCGACATAAATCAATAAAATCAATGAATCAACCCCCATCAGCATCAGTATGTATGCATATGCAGCCAATTAAATACGTTTATATTTGCTTTTATATATTCGTACACAAACAACATACATGGAAACATACAAACATACATACATACATATATGCGAACACGTGCTTGAAAAAACTACAAGCTGAGTGCGAAACAGAAAGAGACAGAAAACTATTTGTATTGTGTTGTTGTTTTCTAGAATTCGTCAGAAACTTTAGAGAGCGAGAAGCTGGACGCTTGCAATGTATACCGAAATAGCGAGACAGTGATTTATAAGTTTGGTAGCGCAATAGGTAGAGATCGATTCTAGAAATGACGTGAGCGGAGGTTCAAATCCGGCCGTTGGCAAACTCGAAATTTTTCTTACTGTTTCTTTTTTTGGTTTAAATTTTTTTTTAAATTTTATATTTCTAATTTTTAAAATATCTTGAATCCGATATGACGGAGAAAGTAATCAATTAATCTGCAAGGGTATACAAACTTCGGCACGGCCGAAGTTAGCTTCTTTGATATTTTTTTCTTACTGTTTCTTTTTTGGTTCAAATTTTCTTTTAATTTTATATTTTCAATTTTTATAATATCTTGAATCCGATATGACGGAGAAAGTAATCAATTAATCTGCAAGGGTATACAAACTTCGGCATGGCCGAAGTTAGCTTCTTTGATATTTTAAAATATCATTTCTATCAAGAATATATATACATACATACATCTATCAACTGGTGAATTTTTAAAACCAGTATCTTTTAAGGCCTTTTCAAAAACATAAAACCAACATCTAGCCGCCTGCTTGAGACCATAAATTGCTTTATTCAATTTACATATGTATGTACATATGTATGTATGTATGTACTTGGCTGCTTTTGCACTGCAGCCCTTGAGGAACTTTCATATATATTTCCTCCTTTAAGTTGCCATTCAAAAAGGCAGTTTTCACATCCATATGATGTACTCTCAAGCTATATTGGTTTGAAAAAGACATTATTAGTCTAAAACTTGAAATTCTAGCCACTGCATAGTGGTTGCGCCCATAGGGCAAAAATCAAAAAGTCCATCACAACATATTTTGACAAAATGTACACAAATCGTCTCTTAAATGTCCACACTTCTTGATGGCAAACTGGATTTTTCTGGAAATCGAACGGGACTTTCTAAAAATAACATTGAAAGCTTGAACACACTTGTAAGAATGCTGCGCGTAGCATTCGTTTTGTAAAGCGAAAAGCACACTTCAAAGTGATTAAACAATTGAGTGAGAGGTCCCAAATTATTAATAAAAAATAAATTTTGAAGATAAAAATATTTAGTTTAACAAATTCTAATTGTGAAATTAATTGGATCAATTTTTTATTGATTTAACCTTTTTGTTTATTTTGTGTATGTGTTTTTTATGTTTTACATAAAGTTTTAGTTGTGTTCCCCCCCAATCAACCGACTGTGATTGGTATCATTGTATTTCTCAACGCTTTAAGGTAATAAACATGGAAAGTGTAGCTGCCGATAGTTGCCGATGCGATTGTACTCAATAATAATTTAAAGTTGTCTTACTGTATTTCAAGCTCAAAAATGCAACGCAATCAGCTGCTCTTCCTATGTTTTTGCAATTTTGTCTTTGTGATGTTGACCTTGTAATGATGTTTTTGTTTTTGTCATTACTGTTTGTGTTTGTATCAATATTTTGCTTGTTTTTATACCCTTGCAGAGGGTATATTAATTTTGGTCAGAAGTTTGCAACGCACAGAAGGAAGCACCTCCGACTATATAAAGTATATATATTCTTGATCAGCATCAATAGCCGAGTCGATATGACCATGTCCGTCTGTCTGGATCAACAGCTTCTCCTCCGAGACCATAATAGCTACAGAGCTGAAATTTTCAGCATAGGCTCCTTTTTGCTGCAGGCATTGTATGTCTTGGAATCATTCTGATCGGACGACTATATCATATAGCTCCCATAGGAACGATCGGTCATGAATAAGGCTTATCCTCAATAACTCTGTTGTTTTTCAACCGAGTGCCACGAAATTTGATATTTGTGAGTTTATAGGAACAATCGGTACAAAAAAAATTATTTGAGCTTTGGTCTACAGAATAGGGCATAAATGCGGAAAAAGCTGAGAGTGTATTTAATTTGATAGAGGATAGCATCAAAAATAACGGCTACGAAGTCGACAGGATTGTGCTTTACAAGTGTGTTGATTACATTTGCAAAAAAATAAGTCTTTATTGGGTTAAGTGCAAGCTTACTAAGAAATTTTTTATAAAATATGTATCCGATTGGCTGAACGTTAAGGAAGCCCAACTGTCTTCCTCAACAAATAAATCCGGGCAATAACCGTGATTGATTTATTTTACTGAGTCATCGAAAAGGACGAAACGTCGCCGGATCGCCGTGCTACAAAAACACGATGAGTCTGCCGCTAATGTTTTGCGATCATCTGATTTTGAATCGAATGACAAGCCAAACGAGGCAAATATTGAAAATGTTTTGTCGCTTTTAGTGGACACTGGAAACAATCGAAACACCAATACCAGCTTATTCGGTCATTCATAAATTGTGAAGCCACTTACAACTTATTACCAAGTTACGAGAAAATTCTCAAATTTAAAACTTCGAGATATCCCGATAACATCACGGTTATAAATACAATCGATTCTATGGAAGGTACAGGAAATAATTTTCCGATTAGAACTAAATTTGTATAATAAAAAAATAATTTATAAAGGACTTTCTATGAGAGCTATATAAAATAGTGCTCCGATCTGTCCAATTTTTTCACAATATTTTTAAAACATTTTTTTAGAATTTTCATGAAAGTTTCATTGCGATATCGCCACTAAGTATTTTTGGCCGCCGCTCAGTACAAGCGCAACCACAGTGGCACTGGAGCAAAAGTTTCATCATAGTCGATTAAATACTCCTGCGTAAATCCACGCGCTACAAGTCTTACTTTATATTTCACAGGTTTACCAAATTCATTTTGTTTTATTGTAAAAATCCATTTACAATCTACAATATTTTTGTTTTCAGGCATATCAACTAGTGACCAAGTTTTGTTCACTTCATGAGAATTAAGTTCATCAGTGATAGCCCCTTTCCATTGTACCTTATCACTTCTACTGTTAATTTCATCAAACAAAGTTGGGACAGTACTTATATAAGTTTCTGCATGCATTACACAATTTTTAATCATATCTCTATATGACAATTTAGGCTTTTCTTTCAGTCTATCGCTTTTTCGAACACTTTCTTCAGAGTTTCTTTCATTATTTTCAGATAAAACACCTGACATTTCAGGATGGGCATTTTCCACTTCACTAGGCTGTACTTCTGATATTATAGTATCAGATTTCTCCTGAGCCTTTTCACACTCCATAAAATTAGAGTCTTCAATATCCGGTTCAATGTTTTCCACTTGTTCGTGGTAATCCATGTTGTTTTCAACAACCACAGCACTAGTCATGTCCCTGTTTGACTCGTCAAAGAGAACATCTCTTGCAGTAATAAACCTTCTGCCCTCCACATTCCATACTTTGTATCCATTTGGTTCATAACCGACAAGTATACCTTTCCATGATTTGTCATCAAACTTTCGTTTTCTCGTTTTATCGAGAACATATACTGTCGAACCAAATACTCTTAAGTATTTCAAACATGGCTTTTTATCATGCCACATTTCAAATGGTGTTTTTTGCATTCACGTAATGCATTAGTTGGGCTTCTATTAATCAAATATGTAGCCGTAAGCACAGCTTCACCCCAGAAAGATTTCTGGATTTTGCCCCCTATAACTAAGGCACGAGCTTTTTCCGTTATAGATCTAATCATCCATTCGGATACACCATTCTGTTGCGGAGTATGTGGAACAGTTAAATGATAACTTATGCCTTTTTGAATACAAAACACTTTCATTTCATTCGATAAATACTCTCTGCCATTGTCAATATATAAATGAACCAATTTTAAATTAAATAACGTTTCACTATTGGCTACATAGTCTTGAAAGACAGCAAAAACATCTGACTTATAACTCAACAGATATGTTACGCAATAATGCGTATATTCGTCAATGAAAACAACATAATAATTTTTATGATCCACTGTAGATGGTGTGATTGGTCCACACACATCAGAATGAACAACAAATAAGGGTCGCTTTATATGGTCTTTATTCTTAAACTTTTCAAAACACAATCTTGTCTGTTTTCCTTTTACACATGCTTCACACAATTCATCCTCTGGTAGGATTTTATTTAATATTTCGGTATCATTAAACATATTTTTTGCTTTTATTTCTGAAAACTTCCCCTTACTTATATGGCCTAGCCTCTCATGCCACAAACTATAACTACTAAATTTCTTTGCAGTAGCAATACAAGCCAATTTATTAGAAAAGAAATTAATCAACGGAACATTTCCAAATATATTTCCTTTCATTATTTCCAAATTACCTTTTCTAACAATCACACCTCCTGGATGCAATACAATTGTAAGGCCTGCTTCCAGCATCTTCTTAACTGAAATCAAATTTTCTGGTATTTCGGGGCAATATAAAACATCCTTAAGTTCAATTCTTTCATTTGTGTTTGTGAACGGTTCCACTGTGCCTCTCTTGATTGCATAAATATATACATAATTTTTAGCCACAGCAATTTTTATCGGTTCACCCAGTTCAGTTATAGTTTTAAATAAGTTTTCATTGTTGGCTAAATGGTCAGACGCACCAGAGTCCAGTAAGAATCCAACATTATGTCCACTATTTGCGCGTTTCAACATAAATGCAATTCCTTGGTTACTTGCCTGAACCTGTGCATTGGTCATCTGTGCTTGCTTGCCATTTTCATTATTTTCTTTTCCTCGTTTTAATGCAAAACAATCCTTTTTTAGATGGCCAAGTTTGCCACAATGAGAACATTTCTTCTGAGTCTTATATCCATTCTTTTTTACAAATTTACTGTTTTTCTTAATATTATTATTAGAGAATTGAGACTTAAAATCATTCTTTACAGCTTGCATTACCTTTAAACTAGTGTCTTTGCTAATATTTTTTAATTTAATTTCATGATCTAACAGTCTGTTTTTAACGAATGCCAAAGTTAAATTTTGCTCTGCCAATGTTTCAATCGCTGTTATTACTCCATCGTACGGCAAAGTAAGCAATAAATGTGAAACTTTGTCCATTTCTTCGCCAGACGCTTTTAATTCGGCAATGAGATCGTCAAACAAAGCAAAATGAATTAATAACTGAGTATCTCCCTTTAGCTTTAAAGATAGCAATTACTTTGCGAAGCCAAACTCTTCCTTTCATATATTGAGTCCAAATTCTGCAATATTTCTTTTGCAGAATTTGAGCTATTAGCATAACTCAAAAATGAGTCACTTAAATACTCAATAATTACGCTTTTTGCGCGGTTTCCATTTTCTTCCATTCTTCTGTATCCTCTACTTCTTCGTCTATAACCTTCAATGCGTCTATTTCACTTAAAAGTGCTCTTATGCGAAATTTCCAGATGGCATACTTTTCGCCATCAAATTGTTTTATACTATATACGTTTATTTGTTTTTTCCATGTTTAATGTCTATAGAATAAATATAAATTAAAACGTTTACTAAGCTGCAGTAATGGCGTGGTCTGGGCCCATAACCTATAGAAAAATAGTGGAGTCTTGAGCTCACATAAACCAAAGCGTTTTTATTATCCAGCAATGTCGCCACTCATGAATTCGTAGCTGCAGCTTTCCAATATTTACACCCAAACAATAACACACAAAGAACTTGTTTTTTATATATGTATTTCAATTGTATTATTTCTTTCTTTAAAACTCGCGTTGTTGCTTTAATCTTCTTCTTCTTGTTCTAGTGAAAAACTCATATATGAACTTGTTCATTTTACCAATTCTTCAATACTGTTGAGTTGCCAGACTGTTAATGGGCAGAACGCTTTTGCAACTAATATCGGCTGATATTTCAACAAATATAATAATATTTCGAAAGATATGAACATTGACGATATTATTGATAATGTTGTTGACAATGTTGCTTCACTACTTTAAAATTTGTAATAATAAAAATTAAGTAAGCAAGTCGTCCTTGCCGACTTGGAGTATACCCTGTACCAAAAAAGGATATTTCATTTAAACAGACTCCTTCGCAATCCTCATTAATTGAATAAAATTTTTCATAAAATTCTCTTAACAAGCCAAAACAGCAAATGCATGCTTTCTCACGCACTCCTAACAGTGAACGAAACTAATGCGTCATTCGGTACAAAGCAACATGAGCATGCTATCTCGCTCACACATTTCAGTTGCAGCTGCCCATAGAATTTCAGTACAAAACATATATGTGTATATCTCCGATATTTATTGACCGATTTCGGTCAGATGGTACATATTGGCTATATAATTGGGTCTGCCAAAAAGAAATGCTGTAGCTTTAATGGAACTCTAGTTATAGTTTTTTCTAATTTTTTGGGGGCGGAAGTGGGCGTGGCAAAAATTTGAAACAAACTTGATCTGCGTATGGACTAGACGGATGTTGACACCAAGTTTGGTTGCTCTAGCTCATATAGTCTCCAAGATCTCGATGTTCATACGGACGGACAGACGGACATGCTCATATCGACTCGGCTGTTGATGCTGATCAAGAATATATATACTTTATGGGGTCGGAAAATTTTCCTTCTGGCTGTTACATACATTTTAGTAGGCTAAAAATGTAACAGCTATTTTTAAGCCATTTTTAAAACTTTTTTAGCTATTTTCGAGTGTCTGTTTTGCTATTTTCGGCTCACAAAACCTGGCAACACTGTCTGAGTCAAATCGCCTTTTGCTGAGAGTCTTTGTGAGAGCGAAAACAGTGCTGTCAGTTTTGGGAGGAGCCAAAAGCTAGATTGAGGAAAAAAATAAGTAGAATAAGCTAAAAATTCAAAAAAATAAGCTAACCCAAAAAACACAAAAATAATTGATTTTTAAATTTTATTAAAGTAATGAAATTATTTCATCATCTTCATTTGTCGTTTTTATATATTTGGCGGATGATGTAATTTCACTGCGAAAATCGTATTACTCTTTACACTCATTTAAGAGCGTCACACGAATGAGTCAATGCAAAGCGCTTGACCAAAACCGATTCAAAATAAAACAAAGAGCTGAGCGAGATCGTGTCTGCACAATCTTTTCGGTTATCTTTGGAAGCAGAGCATATCAAATGGCTCCAACGCCAAATCGGGCAGACTCAATTATATACCCAATATGTACCATCTGACCGAATTTGACCGGAACCAAGCAACATGCGCATGCTATATCGCTCACACATTTCAGTACAAAGCATATATGTACATGCATATACATATGTACTTATGTACGTACATATATCTCCGATATTTATTGTCCGAATTCGGTCAAATTGTACATGGTACATATTGACTATTATTATATAGTCTGCCAAAAAGAAATATGATAGAGTGGAAAAAATTTAGCCGGCATCCGATATGGTCGGGTTGACGCTCGGGAGGCCCTCCTATCGCCTGAGTCCACCGTGTGCAGAAGCGTGTGGTGGGCTCCTCCAAAGCGGCGACATCCTGCCGAACTCCGACACGACCTTGCCGAGTGCTCGTGGGCCAGACAGTTGGCACAGTACTTATTCACAAGCACTGCCCGCAGCCGCTTCTCCGCACGAAGGTTTAGGAACCTTCGGCACTGCCGGAGCCCGTGGACTCCTCGACAGACGCGGCAGCGGTACGCGTGTCCTCCCGGGGAGTGACGGGAAGGCCGTGCCATCTCTATGTTGTAGAACGAAAAACTGGAACGAGAAGAAATGATTCAAAATTATGTGCCAGGCAACACTGGACATGGAACAACGGAGACGTGACCAAACAGGACGGAAACGGAACGGATAGACGCGATAGTGTCACATTTGAGGAGGAGTTGCTTCATGGTCGCTGGATAGGAGAATCAGCTTTGCGACCGGCCTTTTAATAATGCCACGTGAAGTCCGTACGTCGGCGACACGGACTAAGCCGTCAGCCCCGGTGTGGAAAAGCTCAACTCAACTTCGCTCATAGCCGAAATGGGACGCGAATTCAAACACGCCTCGATCCTACAGGGTGGAGAGTTCCTCGAAGGTGTATCGGGTGTTGGCAGTGGATCGATAAAACAGCTTCTTGAAGCTCTTCACCCCAGCTTCCCACAAACCTCCCATGTGAGGCGCGCTCGGCGGAATGAAATGCCAGGATAGGATTCGTTGGCCAAAACGATTGGTAATACAACGCTTCGTTGCCTCCAAGAAATCCTTTCCTAGGGACTTGGATGCCCCAACGAAGGTCTTGCCGTTGTCTAAATAGATCCGTTGCGGACATGACCTCCGCGACACGAAACGGGAAAACGCAGCCAGGAACTTCTCTGTGGTGAGGTCTGAAGTCGCTTCGAGGTGGATGGCCTTCGTGCTGAAACATACAAATACGCAGACGTAGCCTTTGGTGATGAGACGGGCTCGTCCGGTATAATTTTGACCTCGAAGGGCCTAGCGAAATCAATGCCAGTGTGCGTGAAAGGCCGGGCAAAGGTGACCCGTACTCGGGGAAGCTCGCCCATGAGTTGCGTCTGCTGCCGACGCATCCAGAGAATGCACACCTTGCATCCACGGACGTGGGCCTTCACGGCATTCTTCACCTTCGGAATCCAGAATTTTGCTCGCAGCACTCGCACCATTAACTGGTTACCGCCGTGCAGGGTGATGCGATGTACGAAATCGATGAGGAGGCGGGTCAAACGAGCGTTGTACGGTAGGAGGATGGGATGACGCTCATCATAGTTGAGCGATTCGGAGGCCCGCAGGCGCCCGTAAGACCTAAGGATACCAAGCTGGTCTAGAAATGGATTCAAATTCGCCAGTGAACTGGATGATGGAATCGGACGACCTTCGGAGAGGCAGCGGATTTCTGCAGCAAACTCTCTACGCTGCGCCTGCTGGATCAGGAGTCTTTCAGCTGCGTGCAGTTCTTCACTGGAGAGCTCGGGGGTTGTTGGCCGAGACGATTGTCGACAACAGAATCGACGGACATAGGCTGTCACCCGCAGGGCCCTGCCGAAGTCCGAAAACCGGTCGGTTAGGTCGGCCTCCGCCTGGGTGGCGATGTGACATCGTACCCGTCGTTCAATCTCCGTTTCCAATACAATACCCGGAGATGTCGGCCAGCATTCCGAAGGGAGACGAAGCCAGTCTGGTCCATGCCACCACAGCTGGCTAGCAGCTCGGCTGGATTATCCTCAGACCGCACATGAGCCCAGTCGCGGACTGCCGAGTTGTTGGAGATGGAGGACACCCGGTTGGCGACGAAAGTGGACCAACTGCATGGGAGCTTGTTCAGCCAAGCGAGAAGGATGGTGCAATCAGTCCAGAAGAAAGCTTTGGCGTTACGAATTGGAAGTTCGGGGATCACTGCCGCATAGAGGTCCGCAAGACGTACCGCCCCACTTAGCTCCAGACGAGGCAAAGACACCGTCTTCACCGGGGTCACTCGGGTCTTAGCTGTGAGCAGATGCATACTTACGTGATCTCCATGCTGGACGTGCACATATAGCGCTGCACCGTAAGCCTTCTGGGACGCATCGCAAAAACCGTGAAGTTGCCACGTGACGTCGGGACGAACTTCCACCCATCTGGGAATACGGATTCGGGTGAGGCCTGGATAATCCCGCAAGAACTCCTCCCATTCCTGTCGGAGTGACGTGGGAAGCGGATCATCCCATCCCAGCTCAGTCAGCCAGATCTGCTGCATAAAGATTTTTGCTCGAACCACGAAAGGAGCTAGCCAGCCGTCTGGATCAAACAACTTTGCTATGTGCGACAATACTTCTCTCTTGGAAACCGACTCCTTGACAAAAGGGTCGGTAGAGGCGAAGAAGAATTGATCCTGCTTTGCCTGCCATCGGATGCCTAGAGTTTTGGCAGTGCTTGCGTCCTCCAGCTCTAGAAATTCGGCATTTAGGAGATGCCCCTGCGGGATATCGCGTAACACGTCCTTCTGATTGGAGGTCCACTTACGGAGAGGAAAACCAGCAGAGGCGAGGACTTGCTGAAGCTCCCGGATCGTCGCGCGAGCTTCTTCCGTTGAATGGGATCCTGCCAGAACATCATCTACGTACATGTAGCGACGCAAAATCTCGCTCGCCCGGGGATGTTGTTGCAGTTCACCCCAAAGGTGAGTTCATAGTCCTGCAGGATACCATCTTTGTCTCGACATAAGATACGCTGAAAGGGGGTATGATCGGAGGATACGTGAATCTGGCGATACATTTGCGTGATGTCAGCATTGAATACAACTCGGAAGAAACGCCATTTGAGGATCTGGAGCGTGAGGTCCGCTTGAAGGGTAGGGCCAGGGTGCAGGATATCATTCAAGCTAACACCTCTGGTGGACGGACTTGAGGCGTTGAAGGCGACACGGAGCTTGGTCGTGGTGCTTTCGGGCTTAAACACCGCATGATGGGGCAAATAGAAATTTTTGGAATCAGTAGGGGTTGGAACTCGAATCATATGCCCTAATTCCTCATATTCACGCAGGACTGCCTCATATTGCTCTTTCAAAATTGGAGTCCTCCCTAATCGAGCCTCATTCCTGAGGAATTGGGCCATGGCGACGGATCTGGAATACCCTAAATCGATGTTTTCCGGGTCTTTGAAAGGTAAGGACACTACAAAACGTCCGTCCTCCCTTCGTTTGGTGGTCTCCCGGAAATGAGTTTCGCACTTTCTATCCTCTTCCTTTTCCGGTTTTACTGGAAGATCTTCCACCTCCCAAAATTTGGTGAGCAACTTATCCAAGCTCATGTTGCTTGGGACCACAGTGACCCTTGCGGCCAGAACGGATGACGAAGGAGTGGTAGACTTGGCCATAGGTCCACATAGAACCCACCCAAATATAGTTTCCAGGCCGACGAGGGAACCGCATATGTCCTTTTTGATCCTCTCCCCTAGGATTTGGGGGAAAAGGTCGACACCGATTAGCAAATCAATGCTGGAACTCTGATTAAAGTGGGGGTCGGCTAAGGCTATACCCGTGGGAAGGGAGCCGGCCAGATTCGGCAGGACGAAAGCGGACGTTTCCACCTCTTTTTCTGGTTCCCGAGAAGACGCAAGTCGCAATTGACACAGCTTTTGAGCGCGAGTCGCCACGTATTCGGAAATGCCACTGATTTGCGCGTCGATCACACGAAACGGTGGTTTCACCAGGTTAAACATTCTTTCGGACACGAAGGTGCCCTCCGAACCAGTGTCGATTAAGGCTCGAGCATGGAATTCGGTCCCCAGATGACGGATGGTCACCATAGCGGTCCCAAGTAAAACCCTTGCGTGGGGCGGAAACCAGGAAATTATGAATGGGGTGACTCGAGGAAGAGCTCTCACCGGAATCAGTGCGCGTTGGAGGCGCGGTGGGCTGCGTTCGGAACGGATTCGCTGCTGGAGGAACGGCAGACGGTGCCCGGTGCAGCAGCGTATGATGCCGCTCATTGCAAGTATGACAACTGTGGGCGCTGGGACAGTCACGTAACTGATGACCGCGGGCGAAGCAATTCAAACATAGCTTTTGCTGCTTGATGGCTGTAATTCGATTCGGAACGGACATATTTAAGAATTTTGGACAGATTCGAATCGGATGATTCTCTCTCCCATACAGTTTACAGGACACTGGCGCCACAGTCACCTGAGTGCTCAGTGCTTGAAACCTGGCGGGTGGAGCGGATCTTCGGACAGCGAATGGAAGAGGTTGGGATGTAGAGCTCGATTTTCGGTCTTCGAGGGTTTCTAAGACGCGGTACCGGTCGACCAAAAAATTGTTTAAGTCGGACCACGTGGACAAGTCGGTCTTGTTAGGAATGGATTGTTCCCATAAACCGACGGTGGAGTGGGGTAGCTTTGATGTGCAGAGGGCCACCAACAGTACATCCCAATTTTCCGTACTAACTCCGGACCGTTCCAGAGTCGTCAAACACCCTTGAATGGTTGTTTGCAGATCCTTGAGGGCAGTACACGTCTCATGCGTGACTGCAGACAAGTTGAATAGAATTTTTGTCTGAGTAGCTACTAACTGTCGCTTATTTTCAAACCGAGCCTTCAGATTCTCCCCTGCCGCGTGAAAACCGTCGTTGGTAAGAGGTGAGCTAGACACGATTGTCTTAGCCTCGCCTCTGGTCTTGGATACGAGGTGAAACAATTTCTCCACCGGCTCTAACCTCGGGTTGTCGACGTACATCGCTGTGAACAAGTCGCGGAAGGTAGGCCATTGATTATAATCCCCGGAAAATACGTCGACCTCGCACGGAGGTAGTCGATAGCCTTGGGTGACTTGGCTCGTGGAGTGCGGCGTTGGCGGGGGAGGAGCAGGGGGTGTTTGGAGTCGCTCAATGCGTTCTCCGAGAGTGGTGCCGCAGCGGACATATACCATGTAGGCGTACTCATATTTGAGCTTGACTGTTGAGAGATCAGAGTGATATTCTTCACACGTATCCACGGAAAGCGCTCGCGTACACGTCAGATACTCCGCCTCTACTCTGCTCCAAAGGACCTTATTCTGGTCGAGGTGCATCCGTAGAGCAAACATGGAAACTTCCTCCTCGATCGAGGCCATTGTGTTCACTTCGAACACGGTCAGACTATCGCAGGCTGCGATGAAATGACTTAACGCCATCTTGGATGCGAATAAACGCTTTTGGGACTGGGATCTAGTCAGGACTTGGGCAGTTGGAACCGAGATGGTGATTCGCGGAACCTCGGCGGATTTCTCTGAGCCCGGTAGGGTGGACGATGGCACTCGGCTGGGCAAGGATGCTCGTTTGCGCGGAGTTTGAGAGAGGTAAGGCGATGTCGGAGCGCTACTAGAACCGGACGGACAGCGTTTGATTGTATCAGTGATACGAGGGACTTTACTTGTTGGCGATGACGACGTGGACCGACGCGGCACGGAGAGACGAACAGGCTACGGGAGACTCTTGGCAGGGTCTGTGGGCATAGTCGGATCAGACACCGGCTACCCAATGAAAAATAAGAAATGGATGCGGAACTTGGAGTGGACTGTATTATATGTAGGTAAGAATAACAAAAAAGGAACGGAGCTAAAACACCGCGGAGGACAGTGTTATAGAATGTGGACTGTAAATGTGGAACGTATCAGTGCTAGGATGTGTAAGATTATAAATAATTATATATGGAGGATAGAAATGTTTATGTAATAGTATGTACTAATATAAATGTATATAAATTATATAAAATAAAATGATATATAAAGATAATGCCACTATATGGACTTAGTGCAGGAAATGGATGGAATGTCGGAACGAAAAGTAACGTATGGAAAAACGGACACAACAAATGTTGGACGAGCGGAAGTGGTACCCACAGATTTGGATCTTGAGCGGTATTCGGTTAATTGGTTTTCTCTTTTTTTTACCGGAATACTACCGAGACCTGGCGTCGGGCCGAAAGGATCCTCGCTCGGAATTGCGCGGAATTTTTTGTAAGAGAAAAAACTCGGAATTTCGGGCGCTGGATTGGGGTCGATTATTCTCGGGACCCGACAACGTAACCACTTCGCTTCGGACCAAAAATTAAACTTTTTTTTCCTCGGAAAAACAATTTTTTATCCAATTTATTAATTTTAATGTTGACTCCAATGTTAACTTAAATTAAATTAAATTAATTTAAACTAAATCAAAATTCGAATAAAAAATCAAAATTAATAAAATCGATGATTGTATAGGAATCGGACTTGGACACGGAAATTTTCAATTTATTAATTTTAATTTTAATTTGAATAAAAAATTAATTTTAATTTTTAATTTTAATTTTAATTTGAATTAAAATTAATTTTAATTTTAATTTAAATCAAATTAAAATCCAAATCAAAAAAAATTAAATTAATAAATTCTTTGTTGAGAGTCGGAACCAGTGACTCATCTGAGCATCACTGATTTATGGTCAGCTGTGAAAAAGCTCACTGCCCGTTTTTTGGTCTTTTGTTGTTGTGGAAAAAGAAAAAATAAATTAATCAAATTGCGATTTGATTAATTTACTTTACGGACACCTTTTATTTTTGTAAAAATTTTTTTTTATTTTGGAAAAATCACCACCGGAAAATGCGCGACCGGCTTATATACACAATGTAAATGCAATATAATTATGCGTATGTATGTGTGGAGGTATGTATGTTGCTGTATATAAGCCGCGCCAGCGCACTGTTGAACACTTTGGAAAAGTACAAAAATAAAGAAAAACCGCGCGATTTTCTTTTTATACCCTTGCAGAGGGTATAATAAAATTGGTCAGATGTTTGTAACGCATAGAAATAATCGTTTCCGACCCCATAAAGTATATATATTCTTGATCAGCATCGAAAGCCGAGTCGATATGACCATGTCCGTCTGTCCGTCTGTCCGTCTGTCCGTCTGTCTGTTTCTTCGCAAGGAATCGAACTTAAATTTTGAGCTACGTGAATAAAAGTCATATCATTCTCTTCATTGATGATTTATCTAAATTAAGTTCGAGAGTTGGTATGATCGGACAACTATAAGTTATAGAAAAATAGGAAAGATCAGAGGTACCTCGGTTAAAATTTGTGTTGTTCAAAACAGTTCTTGTGAGAAAAACTTTTTTGTTTTTTAAGATATCTCAACCAAATTTGGTGAACAGATGAGAATTATACTTTTACATCATATCAGTAAGTTTGAATCAGATCGGATAATAAACACCGACATAAATCAATAAAATCAATGAATCAACCCCCATCAGCATCAGTATGTTTGCATATGCAGCCAATTAAATACGTTTATATTTGCTTTTATATATTCGTACACAAACAACATACATGGAAACATACAAACATACATACATACATATATGCGAACACGTGCTTGAAAAAACTACAAGCTGAGTGCGAAACAGAAAGAGACAGAAAACTATTTGTATTGTGTTGTTGTTTTCTAGAATTCGTCAGAAACTTTAGAGAGCGAGAAGCTGGACGCTTGCAATGTATACCGAAATAGCGAGGCAGTGAATTATAAGTTTGGTAGCGCAATAGGTAGAGATCGATTCTAGAAATGACGTGAGCGGAGTTTCAAATCCGGCCGTTGGCAAACTCGAATTTTTTCTTACTGTTTCTTTTTTGGTTTAAATTTTTTTTAAATTTTATATATCTAATTTTTAAAATATCTTGAATCCGATATGACGGAGAAAGTAATCAATTAATCTGCAAGGGTATACAAACTTCGGCACGGCCGAAGTTAGCTTCTTTGATATTTTTTTAATCAAAATGTTGGACTTGGACTTGGAAAAAATCGCGGGACTTTATTGACTTGGATGGTTTTTTATACCCTTGCAGAGGGTATAATAAAATTGGTCAGATGTTTGTAACGCATAGAAATAATCGTTTCCGACCCCATAAAGTATATATATTCTTGATCAGCATCGAAAGCCGAGTCGATATGACCATGACCGTCTGTCCGTCTGACCGTCTGTCTGTTTCTTCGCGCTTTTTCGAACTTAAATTTTGAGCTACGTGAATAAAAGTCATATCATTCTGTCCGTTGATGTTGCAAGCAAATTAAGTTCAAAGATTGGTCGGATCGGACAACTATAAGTTATAGAAAAATAGGAAAGATCAGAGGTACCTCGGTCAAAATGTGAGTTGTTCAAAACAGTTCTTGTGAGAAAAACTTTTTTGTTTTTTGAGATATCTCAATCAAATTTGGCACACAGATGAGAATTCTACTTTTACACCTTACCAGCAAGTTTGATTCAGATTGGATAATAAACACCGACATAAATCAATAAAATCAATAATCAACCCCCATCAGAAAAAGTATGTTTTTGTGAGAAAAACTTTTTTGTTTTTTAAGATACACTTGCTCTCAAATCTCTGCGTACACCCCCCAAAGAGAACTAAATTTCTATTTTCAGTTGGCGATTACATTTGATTGAATGCACTTTTTTTAATGCTTCTTTTTTATATAACTCTTTATTTAATTATAAATTTATCCATGTATTTTTTTTATGCCCTGTACCCATAGGGTACAAGGGTATATTAAAGTCGCTAAAATGTATGTAACAGGCAGAAGGAAAATTTTCCGACCCTATAAAGTATATATATTCTTGATCAGCATCAACAGCCGAGTCGATATGACCATGTCCGTCTGTCCGTCTGTTCGTCTGTCCGTCCGTCCGTATGAAAATCGAGATCTCAGAGACTATAAGAGCTAGAGCAACCAAATTTGGTGTCAACATCCGTCTAGTGTCTACGCAGATCAAGTTTGTTTCAAATTTTTGCTACGCCCACTTCCGCCCCGCAAATTAGAAAAAACTATAACTAGAGTACTATTAGAGCTACAGTAATTATTTTTAGTAGACTCAATTATATAGCCAATATGTACCATCTGACCGAATTTGACCGAAATCGGACAATAAATATCGGAGATATACGTATATATGTTTTGTACTGAAATTCTATGGGCAGCAGCAACTGAAATGTGTGAGCGAGATAGCATGCGCATGTTGCTTTGTACCGAATGACGTATTAGTTTCGTTCACTGATGTGAATGAGCGAGAAAGCATGCATTTTGTGTTGCGGTTTGTTAAGAGAATTTTATGAAAAATTTTATTCAATTAATGAGGATTGCGGAGGAGTCTGTTTAAATGAAATATCCTTTTTTGGTACAGGGCATACTCCAAGTCGGCATGGACGACTTGCTTACTTCATTTTATCTTAAATATAATCTAAATATTAAAAAAATTATTTAAAAAAAACATAACCAAAATATGACGCCTCAAAAGTCTGCGTACACTCCAATTATTCTGCGTACAATGTCAGATTTCGCGATTACCGTTACTTTTTTCATTCTGCTTTATTGTTTTTCGTTGATGTGCATAAGTTGTTATTCCGTTGAAAAAGAAATTAGCACGTTTTTTACCATGGAGCAAAAGGAAGAGAAATCTCTGTAGAAGTTCGAAAACTTATTTTAAAATATAGGTTGGAAGGCAAATCCTATCGAGAAATTGGTCAAATGGTAGGCAGGACACATTCCTCATGCCAAAGAGTCTACGATAATTATGTGTCATCCGGCTCCATATTGTCAAAGCCAAGATCTGGCCGACCACCGTTGTTGACAGAACGGGAGAAAAAACGTATTGTCCAACTGGTGCCTATTAATCCGAGGATAAGTGCTCACCAAGGACGACTCGAAGTTGAAGAACGTTTCTCCAAAGCTGTTTCTGAAGAAACCGTTCGACGAACTTGGAAAGAGGCGGGGTATCATGGCAGAGTTGCTCGCAGGAAGCCGTATATATCTGATATAAATAGGAAGAAGCGTATGGATTTCGCCAATGACCACATTTCTAAGACCCCCAGCTTCTGGAACAAGGTCATTTTTTCAGATGAGAGCAAGTTCTGCATATTCGGCATAAAAGGAAAGAAGTTAATATGGAGAAAAACCGGGACAGCTATGGATAAAGAAAATTTACTACCAACTGTAAAACATGGAGGAGGTGGTGTAATGGTGTGGGGGTGTATGGCCGCCAGTGGAGTGGAAATCTCACGTTTATTGAGTCCACAATGAATCATATAGACTACATCAAGATTCTTAATGAGAATCTACTGGAGAGTGCCCGGAAATTACAGCTTGAAAACGATTTTTGCTTCCAACAGGACAATGACCCGAAGCATACAGCCCATAATACAAAGCTCTGGCTGCTTTATAATGTGAAAAATCAGCTTCCGTCACCTCCCCAGTCTCCAGACCTGAATCCTATTGAGCATCTTTGGGATTTACTCGAGCGTAGGATTCGCTAACACACCATCAGCTCTAAGAACATGTTGAAGGAAGTCATCATGGAGGAATGGGGCAAAATAACTGCCGAGGATACCAGGAATCTAGTCGACTCGATGCCTAGACGTCTGGCAGAGGTTTTAAAACACAAAGGATATCCCACAAGATATTAAATAACTGGATCTCCTTCGTTGTACGCAGAATAATTGGAGTGTACGCAGACTTTTGAGGCGTCATATTTTTGTTATGTTTTTTTTAAATAATTTTTTTTAATATTTAGATTATATTTAAGATAAAAAAAAAATACATGGATAAATTTATAATTAAATAAAGAGTTATATAAAAAAAGAAGCATTAAAAAAAGTGCATTCAATCAAATGTAATCGCCAACTGAAAATAGAAATTTAGTTCTCTTGGGGGGTGTACGCAGAGATATGAGAGCAAGTGTATCTCAACCAAATTTGGTGAACAGATGAGAATTATACATTTACATCATACCAGTAAGTTTGAATCAGATCGGATAATAAACACCGACATAAATCAATAAAATCAATGAATCAACCCCCATCAGCATCAGTATGTTTGCATATGCAGCCAATTAAATACGTTTATATTTGCTTTTATATATTCGTACACAAACAACATACATGGAAACATACAAACATACATACATACATATATGCGAACACGTGCTTGAAAAAACTACAAGTTTGGTAGCGCAATAGGTAGAGATCGATTCTAGAAATGACGTGAGCGGAGGTTCAAATCCGACCGTTGGCAAACTCGAATTTTTTCTTACTGTTTCTTTTTTTGGTTCAAATTTTTTTAAAATTTTATATTTCCAATTTTTAAAATATCTTGAATCCGATATGACGGAGAAAGTAATCAATTAATCTGCAAGGGTATACAAACTTCGGCACGGCCGAAGTTAGCTTCTTTGATATTTTTATATAATTTCCAGCGGGAACCGCACTCGCGTATGTGTAAACGGAGGTATGTTTGTATGTGTGTATTGGATATGGATGTATTTATGTATATGTATATATGTACAGGGATAAATATATATTTTTTTTTGGCAGGAAAAATGAGTGGGACAATAACTCAGGACTGGAAAAACATGTACATATGTATGTCCATACAATTCGGAGTGAAAAGTTGCTATGAAAAAAGTGGGAACTTTTCACTGCCGGTCTGTATGTATGTATTGGAAAAAATGGAAATAAGAAATTTTTCTACTTATCAGAATCTCCACCGGGGCGAATGCTGGGGCGAGCGGAACGAGGGATCCGGCTCAAAGGACCAATGTTTGTAGGAGGGTGGAGCGTCTAAAAGTAGATGGCCAAATTCCTTCTATCTTCTATATATGGGGCCAGTCCCAAATTGTTGCCAAATAGGAAAAGAAAAAAAGACCAGGCGTCGCTTTTCCTTCTGGATTTATATATCGGGGCACTTTTATTCACCAAATGCACAATAAAAAGGCGCGAGATGGAAAATATATGTATGTGTAATGCAAAATGTAAAGCGGAATGTAAAAATATCAAAACTCGACTGAGCGTGATGGCGGCTTCCATCGAACTTGCCCGTCACGCCAGTGTGCCCGTCCGACACCTGGGAAAAAATCTTCCCCGCCGCTGCTCCTGGTCACCGTCGGCGTGAACAGTCTCTGAGATCTAGGTGTTCATATGGACGGACGGACAGACGGACATGTCTATTTCGACTCGGCTGATAATGCTGATCAAGAATATATGGATATCTCTGGGCAGTACACTTTTTGAGATAAGCCCACAAATTCTCAATAGGATTTAAGTCTGGGCTTTGAGTTGTGTGTCCAACATATTTTTACAATTGTAAAGCAACCAGCACCTGACTATATTGGCCTTATGCTTGGGATCGTTGTCCTGATAAAACCGAAATGTAGGCTTACCATCGACAATAAACCCAAATTTGTTGGCACTGGCTACCAAATGTGTGCGCAAAATGTCCAAATACTGTCCAGCATTCATGGTGTTCTCAATAAAAACTTAAGTCCCCAACTCCTTTGCTTGAGATGCACCCCCAAATCATTACCGAAAGTTTTCCGAACTTTACAGTCAGTATTATATTTTTCCTTTCGAGGGCTTTTAACGGTTTTCGCCAAACTCTAGTGGGACCATCGTTATAGTACAGCATCATTTTGGTTTCATCACAAAAAATAACATTGTCCCAATATGAATCCGACTGGTTTCCGTGCATCCTAGCAAAAGTTAGACGTCTTTGAATATGATCTGCCGACATCAATGGTTTTTTACGAGCAGCACGGGATGAAAAATCATTTCGTTTAAACGCGATCCGAACATTTTCCCGGAAAATGGTTATGCCACACTCCTCCTGTATCTCATTGGCAAGCTTCCTCGTAGAAATGGTTGGTTTTTCATCAACCTTTCTCAGCATAAAACGCTTTGCCCTGGGTGTTAATAGGCGAGGCCGTCCAGTTACTGCCTTTGACTCAAGTCTTCCTTCTATTTTGGCACGGTTCAGAATATTATAAACCGTCTTCCGAGAAATCAAAAACATTTTGGCAATCTCCGAAGCAGTTTTACCCAAAGTATGGTTGTAATAGACCAACTGGGTCATATCAAATCCAACAAACTTGGTTGAAGTATTAAGAAGTATATCGAACTCACAAATATCAAATTTCGTGGCATTCGGTTGAAAAACAAAAGAGTTATTGAGGATAAACCTTATTTATGACCGATCGTTCGTATGGGAGCTATATGATATAGTCGTCCGATCGGGATGATTCTGAGATATACAATTTCAGCTCTGTAGCTATTATGGTCTCGGAGGAGAAGCTGTTGATTCAGACAGACGGACAGACGGACATAGTCATATCGACTCGGCTATTCAAGCTGATCAAGAATATATATACTTTATATAGTCGGAGATGCTTCCTTCTGTGCGTTGCAAACTTCTGACCATAATTAATATACCCTCTGCAAGGGTATAAAAATGAGATGTGTAAACACTTTCTTGGCAGATGATTTTTGTTACATTTTTTATGTTAATGGAAACATATTTTTATTTTTGTTTTTCTTATTAATAAGATTATAGTTTAATTAACCTACTTCAATTAAAAAAAATATCAAAGAAGCTAACTTCGGCCGTGCCGAAGTTTCTATTCCTTGCAGATTAATTGAATACTTTCTCCGTCATATCGGATTCAAGATATTTTAAAAATTGGAAATATAAAATTTAAAAAAAAATTTCAAAGAAGCTAACTTCGGCCGTGCCGAAGTTTGTATACCCTTGCAGATTAATTGGTTAGTTTCTCCGTCATATCGGATTCAAGATTTTTTAAAAATTGGAAATATAAAATTTAAAAAAAATTTGAACCAAAAAAAGAGAAACTTCGAGTTTGCCAACGGCCGGACTTGAACCTCATTACGTCATTTCCAGAATCGATCTCTACCTATTGCGCTACCAAACTTATAATTCACTGCGTCGCTATTTTGGTATACATACATTGCAAGCGTTCAGCTTCTCGCTTTCTACATTTTCTGACGAATTCTAGGAAACAACAACACAATACAAATAGTTTTCTGTCTCTTTCTGTTTCGCCCTCAGCTTGTAGTTTTTTCAAGCACGTGTTCGCATATATGTATGTATGTATGTATGTTTGTATGTTTCCATGTATGTTGTTTGTGTATGCATATATAAAAGCAAATATAAACGTATGTATTTAATTGGCTGCATATGCATACATACATACTGATGCTGATGGGGGTTGATTCATTGATTTTATTGATTTATGTCGGTGTTTATTATCCGATCTGATTCAAACTTACTGGTATGATGTAGAAATATAATTCTCATTCATCCAAGATATCTTAAAAAACAAAAAAGTTTTTCTCACAAGAACTGTTTTGAACAACTCACATTTTGACCGAGCTACCTCTGATCTTTCCTATTTTTCTATAACTTATAGTTGTCCGATCCTACCAGTTCTCGAACTTAATTTAGATAAATCATCAATGAAGAGAATGATATGCCTTATATTCACGTAGCCCAAAATTTATGATCGATTAAGTATGTAGAAACAGACAGACGGACAGACGGACATGGTCATATCGACTCGGCTTTCGATACTGATCAAGAATATATATACTTTATGGGGTCGGAAACGATTATTTCTATGCGTTACAAACATCTGACCAATTTTATTATACCCTCTGCAAGGGTATAAAAAAAAAATATATATATATATATGTATACAAAAGCGTACTTATGTATACATATGTATATGCATGCACACTTGCCAGCCGAATATGTACATACATACATATACATATGTGTGTACGCATGCGTTTAAATTAAATTCTGCCGGCGTCGACAAGCAAAGACCAGCCGACGGTGCCCGAACTATCCAATATCGTCGCCGAAACACTTCGGCTACCGAAAAGAATTGAGCAAACACAAATAAGGAACGCTATATAACTCTGTTCTATCTCATTCTCTCGCAGGCTATAAGATCTATATGTATGTCTCTTTTTAGTGTCGCTTTTTCGTTTCATCGAGTCTCAAATCACTCCCAACGATTCTAAAGAAGTTTTCAACTCAAAAATTATTTAAAAATGATGCACACTAAAGTTACAAGCAAAAAACATAAAATGGGCAAGGAAAAAAGTCTACATACAAGCTTCATGCCTTGGTTTAGCGTTTGATAAACATCGAAATTTAAGTTTTATTTTTATTTTTAGTATTTGGTTGGGCCACCATTGGCACCTATGAGAGCCTGAAGTCGGCGTGGCATCGAACTTTTGGATCATACTGCGCACAGAATAATAAAAATGAAAGCCGATGATTTAGATCAGTTTCCAAACAGTTGTGAAATCAAATTAATATGCAGCTATGGATTTGATGGCTCAACGGGTCATTCAATATACATACAAGCAGTAGTTCGCTACTGAAACACTTGACGAACAGCTTTCAGATCACTCCATGTTTGTAACTTCTGTTATACCCATCAAAATTATAGACACTTTTAATCAAAACATAATGTGGGATCCAGCAGCAAGATGCTAAGTAGCAATCGACGTCTAGAAGGGAGAGTGACTTTACTCTCTTTCGTTTATCTCTCTCTATTCCAATTCTATAGTTGGAGTGTACTTTTGACAATTCAAGCGGCCGCATTGAAGCGGAAAATATACATTCATATGTACATGCATATTTGAGTTGAAACTCTTGTGTTTTAATTAAAGTACCGGGATATTATAATGATGGAAAGAACCTTTTAGATTCTCAAATTAATAGTCTTAAGCCTTCTGTTTATAAACTGAATGAAAATCGTGAGATAATAGTTACCTATGAAATACATATGACACTTATCAATGGCAAGTGCTAAACTTTTTAACTGAAACTAAATCTACTCAATACTGTCCAATCTGTGGTGTTTCTCCAACAAAAATCTTAGAAATAACAGATTTTAGTTCTGAATATTTTGTCCCAAAGTCTGGAGCTTTGCAGTTTGGAGTCTTAATGAAGTAAGCAAGTCGTCCCTGCCGACTTGGAGTATACCCTGTATCAATAAGATATATTTTATAAACTCAAACTGCTTCCAAATCCCCATTAATTGAACATAAATTATTTTATAAAATTCTCCTAGCAAGCCGAAACACCAAATGCCTGCCTTCTCGCTCACTTCTGACAGTGAACGAAACTAGTGCGTAGTTAGTCAGCTCAGACCACAGAGTGTTGGCTGCCACTTATGCGGCATTCCTTGTGACGGATGAGTCGCCAACGGTCGCCAGCAGTCTACTGCAAGAGCAGCTTGACGAGACTGTTCGCTGGCTTGCCAGATGGAACATAATGGTGAATCCTGAAAAGTCGACGCATATAACATTCACGCTGAGACGAGGGATCTGTCCCCCAATACATATGGACAACACCATTATACCAGAAGCTAACGGAGTAAAATACCTTGGCCTAACTCTGGATAAGAGGCTAACCTGGCGACCGCATATCATGGACAAAAGGAAAATACTGGATGACAGACTCAAGAAATACCTCTGGCTGGTGGGACGTAGATCTACCCTAAGGCTACGTTCAAAAATACTAATCTACAAAACCATCTTGAAGCCAGTATGGACCTACGGGATCCCACTTTGGGGCACTGCCTCCATGTCCAGTAGAAAAATCATCCAAACATTCCAGAACAAGGCATTAAGAATTATGACTAATGCTAATATTCTCACAACCAACTCCGAGATCCACCACACGCTGGAAATTCCATGGGTAGCGGATGAAATAAAAAGGCTGACGAGGGCCCATCTGGACCGCCTCGACAGGCATTTAAATCCACTGGCCATAAACCTGTTGGATAACAGTTCAACAACCAGACGCCTAAGAAGAATCCACACACTTGACCTGCCGCATGGAATGGACGACTAGACGACTGCTTCTTCTCCAACCCCCCATTTTTTATCACCACTGATTTTATTGTAAAATGCAAAACTCTCCCAACTTTGTGATCATGAATTGTTATATGTACTATTTCTATCTATATGTATAACTTGCTAAATGTCCCGTCTATCATTAATGTCTGCTGATTGTCCCATTTTCGGACAGATTGCAGAAGGAGGGCTCTCCCCGTAATAAAAAAAAAAAAAAAAAATTTGGTACAAAGCAACATGCGCATGCTGTCTCGCTCACACATTTCAGCTGCTGCTGCCCATGGCATTTTAGTACAAAACATACATATGTATGTATGTAATAATAATAATCTTTGATCATGTTACCATCGATGAACACCAGATTTCCGGTTCCCCGAAATAAATTGCAGGCCCCAACCATGGCATTACCACCCCCACGTTTTTTCTATGTGAGCGCAACCGAAAACTCAGGCTGAAATTTGCCATAGATCACTTAAAAGAGGGTCAAAACTGGTGGAGCTTATTGATTTTCCTGGACAAGAGCAAATTTGATTATAAAGCAGAAATCAGGAACAGAGCACCTGTCAAATGCTACATCGCAGTCTTCGTCTGCTTTTCTACGACGGCCACTCACTTGGAATTAGTTCGAGGTCTCTCAACCGAATCTGTTTTAGCTGCGCTGAGGCGATTTATAAGTCTACGGCCGAAGCCACGCATAATTTGGACGGATAATGCCACCAATTTCGTTGGTGGCCGAGCTCAGGGAGTTATTTCTCGGAGATCCACACATTTCGGCTATCACTGATCTTTGCGTTTCTCATGGCATCGACTGGAATTCAACCCGCCCCGCTCTCCGCACTTTGGAGGCTTATGGGATGCAGCCGTTAAGGCTGCCAAATATCATTTTTATCGCATCGTTGGCACCTATATTTTCACACTTGATGAAATTCAAATACTAGTATGTGAAATCTCTGCAATGCTTAATTCTCGACCGCTCTTCTCCCTTAAAGAAAATCCTGAGGACCTGGATGTCTAAACGCCGAGCCACTTCTTGCATGGGCAACCTAATTTCACATTCGAAGAGCCAGATTTGGGTCATCTCTAAACAAATTTATTGAGTCGTTGGCAGCGCTTGACCCAAATGAAACAAATATTCTGGAAGAAATGGACCACCGAGTATCTGTCTTTGCTTCAAGAAAGAGGTACCTGGAGCCGATGGTGTCAGCAGAATAGCCATACTTTGCACGGCCAAGGAGTCTTCCAGAGAGCTGTTAGCAAGCTAGCCGTTCTGCCCCTTCTAGACGAGCCTATTGAAAGCCTGCGCCTTTCAACGGGGGGTAAAATGTTCGAGCAGAACTTTTCTAAGTAGAGGTCTTCTACCTCTACCAACATAAAATTAATACTTGGCCTTAGCGCCAAAACATATGTTTGCTTTTGTTCATCAAATTACAGTGAATAACATAAATATTCGGTTTTTTATTTTGTTCAACTTTAAGCGCAAATAACTCTTCTAAAAATAAGTAAAAGTGAAAATGGTAGGTTGAAGATGGTTGCAATACCTTTTTATAGAGGTACAACACAATATTTATTTTAAACTAGCTGACCCGGCGAACTTCGTACCGCCTTAGCGTTGCAATGATGCACTACTTTATTTTGTATAGCTGACCTTATCTTATCCATATCTTCCATATAAAAATGAATCCATAATTCGCTGGTCTCGCTATACCTGAAAATGACTTTACTAATTTTTAATGAAATAAAAAACAAAATATATATTTTCATAATAGTGTTTATTTCTTAAGATTCATTTAAACACTAAGCTCCCTACTCTTCACTGCTTCTCTCTACTCTACATATATTTTAATGTAGTAAACATATTGTTGATAATTTACCTGTAACTGGACTTATCATCTTCAATGAAAAATGATAGCCGTCTTCACCTTGCCAAAATAAGATAGGATATTGTAAGGCATCATATGATCGATGTGTTTCAGACACACGCTGAAGCTGATCGTTCCGCCGATATAAAACAATGTCTTGGTTTTCTAAATTTTCACCCACAACGACAATAGCCACTTCATCAATTGTTGGCACATTAAAACGTCCAGCATGTTGTCCTGCAGGCGCCTTATCGGCTCTGATAACAATTTTGTAATTATCAGATGGCATGCGGTCTAATGCAGTTGTAAATAATGCAACTAGTTTATTGTGTTGATGGAAAAATGTTTGAAGTTGTTCCACAATGTATCTTTTCACTGAGTTGTTGTGTGCGCAACGCTGATCGACTTCTCTTGCTGAATTGCCCATAAAATATATTTGCAAAAATTTATAGTCTTGATCAGGCACTGGCAATAAGGAACCTGTTCGATGATATATTTGACCCTGAATCTACAAGAATATAAATATATATACAGGTAATTGTATAGCAAATTCTACCACCATGTGGCTCGCAAAATACTTTACACACAATACTTTACATCATTTCAAATTAAAACTACTTTAAACCTCGACATTGAACAGCCTTCAATGACAGCTATAGGTAGAAGACCTAAAAAACTTATTTGCCATAGGTATTAAAACAAAAAAAATTATTTACCATTATAATTAATTACTTTGAAAGTAGGCATAAAATTGTCTCGAATAACCTTTGTTGCCCCAAATGATGTCATTTGAAAGCAATTATTGTACTGCTGGATATGAGTCAAAAATGAAATGAATCTGGTCCAATTCCAGATACCAATGAACGTAGTGGCTCTGGTGGCGGTACCAATGGCGTCAATTTGACTTGGCCGCTGGCGCAACATAATCCAGAGGCTTCATTTTTGAATTTCAATGCCTTGCAATGTGGATACACAATACTCATTTGTCCAAGAGCAACAATCTTCGCTGAACTGTAATCAATTGCCACATTATAACTGAATGCAGCTCTTTGGGGATTAAACACAAAATTTCTATCTTCATATCGATTCCGTTCAAGTTCATTTCGCGCTTCGCGTTGCTCATCAGTTTGATTTGCTCTTAAATTTCTTTGACTTTCCGTATTTCGAGTTCTGCGGCCTAAGCTTGTACGTCTGGTTTGTGGCATTGTTAAAAACGAAAATCCGAAAATTTCAAATCGAGCTTTTTCCTTATTTGACAGATCGGTTTTTTATAACGTTGCTACGGCCACACCAAAGAGATGGTCACATTTAGCCGATCAGATTTTCTTGTATTTCGTGTTGTCTTGCCAAAAATTTAAAGATAATATGCGTATAAAACATGGCATGAGAGATTTTCTTAATATTTTTTTCCGTAGGAACCTTCTCCTAATAATAACAAATACATCTCCTAATAATAACAAATACAACAAAAAAAGAATTAGTGAAATCAGTCCATCGGTTCACGCGTGATGCCGTGACCAAGGAAAACGGGTTTCATTTTTATATATAAGATTAAAAAAGAAAATTAACAAAAACAAGAAGAAACCTGGAAATTCGTGCAACATTAATATTCGGTTTTTTTCTTATATAGTACATTGCACCCACATTAACTAGAAAACGAAAATTATTTAATATTAGGTGTAATACCCATCCTTGTTAATGATATCTTTAGGACATTTTGACATATTTTGCATTATAATAATAAGGATGAAAACTGATGAAACTTATTGATTTTCCTGGAAGAGATCAAATTTAATTTATTTGGAAGCATTGGAATGACTATTGTTCGGCGGAAACCCAATGTACAACTCCAGAAGAAACATTTACGGTCAATCGCGATAAGCGGGGGGTCGGAAATCTGGTGTTCATCGATGGTAACATCATCCAAGATTATTATTTGAAAATTTTATCAGAAAATTTTAAGCAATCGGCGGAGAAAATGGGCATTTCCCAGAAATTTAAGTTATACCAACACAATCACCCACTCCTTGGAGCCCATAAGGAGAGGCCTTGGTTACCCTTTAACTACCCAAAAGATATGGAAACACTGCTCCAATTGCCTGACCTCAACCTTATAGAAAATTTTTGGAGTTAGTTGGACCGCCGAGTGGGGAAAACTCCAATATCATACATATCCGACCTAAAACAACGGCCTTAGGAAGAATGGGCCAAAATTGGCAAAGAATTTACTAAAAAACTAGAAAGATGGACTAACTTCGACCGTGCCGAAGTTCGTATACCCTTGCAGATTTTCTCTATATAATTCATCAGAAACGTTATTGTAAATTAAACATACCAAATTTACAAATTCAAAATTTTGAGCTTGAGGAAAAAAATTTTTCATACAAAATTTTTTTTTGTACCGATTGTTCCTATAGCAGCTATATGATATAGCCAACCGATTCTGATAAAACTTGATTGAAGTATTAAGAAGTTTATTAAACTCACAAATATCAAATTTCGTGGCATTCGGTTGAAAAACAACAGAGTTATTAAGGCTAAGCCTTATTCATGACCGATCGGTCCTATGGGAGCTATATGATATAGTCGTCCGATTCAGATCAAACTTGGTTGAAGTATCAAGAAGCATATTAAACTCACAAATATCAAATTTCGTGGCATTCGGTTGAAAAACAACAGAGATATTGAGGATAAACCTTATTCATGACCGATCGTTCCTATGGGAGCTATATGATATAGTCGTCCGATTCAGATCAAACTTAGTTGAAGTATCAAGAAGCATATTAAACTCATAAATATCAAATTTCGTGGCATTCGGTTGAAAAACAACAGAGATATTGAGGATAAACCTTATTCATGACCGATCGTTCCTATGGGAGCTATATGATATAGTCGTCCGATTCAGATCAAACTTAGTTGAAGTATCAAGAAGCATATTAAACTCATAGATATCAAATTTCGTGGCATTCGGTTGAAAAACAACGGAGTTATTGAGGATAAAGCTTATTCCTGACCGATCGTTCCTATGGGAGCTATATGATATAGTCGTCCGATCGGGATGATTCCGAGATATACAATGCCTGCAGCAAAAAGGAGCCTATGCTGAAAATTTCAGCTCTGTAGCTCTTATGGTCTCGGAGGAGAAGCTGTTGATCCAGACAGACGGACAGACGGACAGACGGACAGACGGACATGGTCATATCGACTCGGCTATTCATGCTGATCAAGAATATATATACTTTATATAGTCGGAGATGCTTCCTTCTGTGCGTTGCAAACTTCTGACCAAAATTAATATACCCTCTGCAAGGGTATAAAAATTATGCAAAATATGTCAAAATGTCCTAAAGATATCATTAACAACGATGGGTATTACACCTTATATTAAATAATTTTCGTTTTCTAGTTAATGTGGGTGCAGTGTACTATATAAGAAAAAAAACCGAATATTAATGTTGCACGAATTTACAGTTTTCTTTTTGTTTTTGTTAATTTTCTTTTTTAATTTAAAATAAATATTGTGTTGTTGTACCTCTATAAAAAGGTATTAAAACCATCTTTAACTTACCATTTTCACTTTTTCTCTTTTACTTATTTTTAGAAGAGTTATTTGCGTTTAAAGTTGAACAAAATAAAAAACCGAATATTAATGTTATTCACTGTACATCAATTGTCAAACCCATTGCTTGTCTGCTCTAAAACTGTTTATGCTCTCATCGGTTGCTGCCGAATACTCTTATATGCAGAGTTCGGCGCAGCGCTCAGAGAACCACTAAATACCCATGTAAAGGGCAGGCAAGAACACACAACATATCAACTTTGACCTGGAACACAATAAACTATTTTTCGTTAATTTTATTTGCGCGCCGTGTGACTAATTCCTTTAAAACATTTTTAATAAAAATTATTCAGCCGGCCAATTGGGGAAAAACGAAAATCTCCACAGTAGAGTTTTGTTTTTATTATTTAAAATGCCTGACAAAGCTTACAAATTAAATTTGTAAGGGTTGTATCATATAAATTTACATAGCATTTAGTGCAAAGTGCACTCTTACACCTAGTGCAGTGCAATTTAGATGTACTCCCTGAACAATGCAGGCAACTGGTTAGTACTGCATCACTACATTTCAAACGAATTCCTGCCTCCATTTCATTCGAGATATTTTCCTTTTACTCTTTAAGCTTTGTGTCAAATGCATATCCCAAATAACAGTCGTGGATTTAGTATAGCATTTAGGGGGATACAGCATTCGCGTCTAGGCAGAGGATAACCGGAGTACTGCTCGCCAGTAAAGCATCCATATACAGGAAATCCCTCGCTGTCAATTCAGCTTGTGCATGGCAGTACAATGAGGTCAGATAAATTGAGCCAAACTTACCTGTGACCCTCACGCATACTCCAGCCTCGGTGATATGCGACTGGTAGGCAGATGACATCTGGATCGTCGATGATGACGGCAGCGTTTCTCCTCCGACCCTCAAAGATTCGGCTACCGTACACTCTCATCCTGGCTGGGAATCCAGTAATACGGCCTTCCTCATCTGTGTAGGGCTCCTGCAGCAGCGCAAAGGGTGATCGGGAATCCCGCATACGCACACCGACATCGATGCACGCAACGCGACCCCGCCCACAATTGGCCTGGATGAGACCAAACATATTAATGTCTGGCCTGCACCCTTTCCAACACTCCTCGGTAAATCGGGCACGATCCCGAGAGCATCAGATGCCCTGAGGGTTGCCCTTTGAAGCGACAGTTCCGGCAGTCCACCGGATTGCTGCACTTCGCTGCCTTGTGCCCAGCCTGACCGCACTGTCGATACACATCGGACTTCAGGCGGCATTCAGACACCTTGTGGTCAAATCCGACGCAACTATGGCAAGCATAGGTACGGACAACCGTCCGGTCTTCTCAAGTATGGCCAGCGCTGCATCGTCCACATCAAGCGTCAGATTAATACTGGCGCCATCTGTGACGGACCAAGGCTTTGTCTCCAAATGAACCGCCTTTTTAAAAACAACTGCCGTCATCTCCTCCTGAAAGTTGTTCACAAACAACTCTTCCATAAACGTCTCGGGGACGATGGTCGTGTCCACGTCGAACACCGTCACCCGTGGCCTCACGCCCTGGCTCTGTTGGACTGTCAGTCCAACCTCTGCGAACTTTTTGTTCGCCACCACTCGCTTCATCTCGTTCGCCGACGGCGTACGAATTACAGCACCGCCGCGCTTCAGCTCCCGCACCTCGTGGACACGCACTCCCAGTGCCGGTGCGACTTCCTTCCTTATCCGTTCCGCCACTTGCTTGCCGGACACGCTCGGATCCCGACTCGTGATCACCGCGGACCACGTCTTAACTGGCTTGTTGAACCGTGGGGCGGGGATCGGCAGTCCGGGGACGGGGACAGCGGCGGCAGCAATACCAGTGACGGCTGAATAGGCAGCGTAGTAAGCTGCAAGGCTTGCGGTGACTGGAACAGGCAGCGGGGGTGCAGGCTGTCCACCCGAGATGGAGCTCCACCTTTGGATCTGGTTGCCAGACGTTTGGCAATCAGTTTCAAAGTCAAGCGTGCCCACCCGCTGGAGGAAGGCGATTGGCTGTACGGTCTGGATGTGGCAAGTCTGGATCGGAGGCAGATGAAGGCGATGCTGGACGAGCGTATATGCTGCGAGTGGCAACGCAGGTTGGATAACGATGAGCACGGTCGACCGACTTATCAGTTTATCCCGAACGTACGCTTCGTCTTCGGCCGGAAGGACCAAGGATTTGGCCTCCACGCTGGATTCCTGCTGACTGGCCATGGATCGCTGAACGCATTTCTGCATCAGAGAGGTCTGAGTGCGATGCCCGCATGTCTTTGCGGTGCCGAGTGCGAAGACTGGCGGCACGTTCTAGTTGCCTGCCCACTCTATGCAGATTTGCGAGACCTCGACGGACTTGGCGTAAGGATGGAAGTTGCCCGTTGGGACTTTTCCCGGGTCCTGGAGACACAGGAGCAGCAGCAGAACCTGGAGACGTTCGCGAGGGCGGCGTTTTCGAGGCGGCGAGGGATGAACCACGTGGAGCAACTAGTGCCGGGCTGATGATAGCCGAAACTGGTAGTAGTGTGGAACTCGTTCCATGCTACGGGGCTTGACCAGAACGCCTAATCTGGTAGGTGAACCTCTCTAGGGGGGTAAGCCGATGGATCACCCAATCCGTGTTTGTCGTGAACAAAATGGTTAGTAGCTTTCGCAGCAATGCGTTCCTAACGGCCAACGACATTGCCAGTTCCTCGAAGAGCCTAATTGCTGCTGAGATCTCGCGGGCTGCTTCAAGCTCCACACCCACAATGGCATTGCGGGTGCCCTCGGCAGCAGCTGAGATCTCCGCCAGGATTGCCGGCGTTCCACTAGCCACAATGCGCTATGCTGGGCAATGCGGCGCTGTGGCGATGTCGGCAGCGGCTGCAACATCGACGTTGACATCAACAGCATCGCTGGCTTCGGCAAGGGCGGCCTTGCGTTTCACCGGCTTCGCGGCGGGCTTCGCGAATTGAGCGCGTGCTTCGTCTGGGGCGACTGAGGCCATGGACACGCTGTCCAACGCTACCCTCTTGGCGACCGTGGCCTCGCTGGCCATCAGGTCCGGCACCGAAACCGTGCGGCCCTGCGCCTTGCGCCCCTTTCGACGGCTCCCGGCGGCACCGACAGCAGCAGCCAGACTGGCCGACGACTCGGCATCTGACTCCACGACCGAATCCGCCGATTCCGCTACGGTGGAAACACTCACCATGCTGGTCGTGCTCCCACAACGGCTTCTCGTGATGTTCATATGCTGTCCTTTGCAGCGAGTGTTCACTGTATCACACACACACACACACGCACACTTGTTTTTGGGTCTCTGCCCGCGAGTATGCTACACTTTTAGGCGCTACCTAAAAGTATGCCACACTTCTTAGGCGCTGCCGAAAAGTATGATACACTTTATATTATGCTCTTCCACCTGATTGGCTGGCCAATCAGAGCAACCGTACGGTATCTGGCACCAAACTTGTAAACAAGTTACCGTAATTCAATTGTTTTTAGTCACTGGTAATTTTCCACTCGCTTTCGGTTTCTGTTTTACTCAGAATTTTCGCGATTTGATGCGCTGGCACGTCCGCACTGGTCAGCAGTCCAAACAACACTGAGCAGTAAGAGAACAGCATGCACAATAAAGTTTGTTAACCATGCCTCATTTTTAAAGTTACAATATCTACTGTGCTATATATATATCGAGAGCTCACTGTATTCAGCACTATGTGCAGTTAGAATTCATATAACCCAACAAACATAAATATAGGAAGTTAGTCATAATACATATACCCCAACAAACATATATATATCGAGAGCTCACTGTATTCAGCACTATGTGCAGTTATAATTCGTATAACCCAACAAACATAAATATAGTAACTTAGTATAAGCAGCAAGTACCGTTTATTAATATAACGGCATACTCTCTGCTTATACATAAGAAACATACATACATACATATGTTCGCTTTACTTATTACATATAAAACCAAAAACATGTAAAGAAGGCAGCGCTGCCACTGCAGTCCGCGCCGTCTTAGTTTAAGTAATATTTAAGATCAATAAGCATAAATCAGAATAATAATAGAATAATAAAATTGATTAAATCTCCACCATCCTTCAAAGAGATCCAGAAGCTGGACAAGAAATGCCCCAACGACTGTGAGGGTCCGTTAAACTCGCCATTCTGCGAGTACACCTGTGCAGCCAGCACCGGTGCCCCAACACAAAACGAAGCCTGTGCAGCCAGCACCGGTTCCCCAGCATAAAAACGAAGCCTGTGCAACCAGCACCGGCACCGTCCGGCGCATCAAGCTGACCACGGGAAAGTGAACCGACAGCGCTCCCAAGTGCGCACAACTTATCTACAATTTTATTAAATGCACTGCGTTGCATTACTTAATATTAAATGCACTGCGTTGCATACTAAAATAACTAAAATTTTTGTAACCAATTGTAAAATTGAGCGACATAAAAGTTGCCCGATTAGAGTGTGGCCTGAAAACCATACGCAAACATAGGCAGGGAAATATGTTAAAACAATACAATAAAACTTGATCTAAATTAAAATTTAAACTTACCATAAAAAGAAAATTTTTTAAAGAAAAAAGATAATATAAATAGTCAAGCCATTTTAAATATATGTAAATATATATATATATATATATATATATATATATGTAAATAAATGTATAATGTAAAGTATATGCCAGATAATATTAAAAATTAAAAACCGAGAATAACAAAACATTATGAGGTCCAGAGATAATATACAAAATCTTGTCAAAAAAATGTATAGAAGATATGGAGTGGCAACAAATACATACCACATTGCTAGAAATAAAGGAAAATTTCAACAAGTCGTATAAAGGTATCTCGCAAAATAGGAATATTCTTGAGGACACTGTTAGCGAACACGCGAAGGCATTAGTTGCATGTTTTAATGATGCGAGAATACTAATACATAACAATAGGGAAAAACTAAATCAAAATCAGTGGTCATCAGTGTCCAAATTATTGCTTAAATTTCGATCAAATTTAGTATCAGTCCAAAAGAGGTACAATTTAGAAATATCAATCCCAACTATTTTAAATACCCCATTAACAGTTGAATCTGATAAAGACCAGGAAAGTAAAGATTCCTCAGAGGAATATGATTCAGAAAGCAGCATCGGCCCTGAAATAAAAGAGAAAGATTTACAAGACTTAACAATACCTACTGTAATAAAACTATCCGAAACAATAGAATCAGATTTAGGGTCAACTTCGAGAATAGTAGAACAAAAACTAGTAATCATGGCGGAAACCAATATTGAATTTATAAATACTGCATCAAGGATTATACCGGATTTCAACGGTAAAGCAGAAAACTTACGTAGTTTTCTGGATGGATTGGAGATTATAAAAGTACAGGGTGCACATGAACTATTAGCTGTATCTTTAATAAAAAAAAACTAAAAGGACCAGCTAGAAATATAATAAGCAATGAGAACACAGTTAAGCAAATAATCAACAAGCTCAAAGCCAATGTTAAAGGTGAGTCAGTTAACAATTTATCTGCAAGATTATTAAATCTTACCCAAAAAAACAACACACCTAACGTATATACCCAGGAAATTGAAAAATTAGCTAAGTCTCTAGAGGGAGCATATATCGAAAACGATTATACCCTAGAACAAGGAAAATCACTTAGTACCAAACAGGCGGTATCAGCAATGAAGAAAAATTGCTTAAATAAAGATGTTAAGACAGTTATGCGTTCTCGTCAATTCAACGATATGGACGAAGCAATAGCTGCCTATATTGAAACATTTAATGATATAGCCGAAGAAACTAATACTATAATGTATTACAATAACTACTCACAGCGCGGTGGAAACCGCGGTCGTGGTAGATATATGGGCCGTAACTATAACAGAGGCGGCCAACGGTATAATAATAATAATAATAATAATACCAACTTTAGAGGCGGCTCGAGAAGAGGCGGCTCAAATAGAGGAAACAGAGGCAACAACCAGGTACGAGTTACACAAAGTACCTCGGAAAACTCCCAAACCCCCTTGAGCAATTAATAACGAAAGTCTTTAAAATAAATCTAAATCTCAGCAGCATAATAAAAATACAAAATCAAAAAAATAATAAACCTTTAACTTTATATAGTGGATACTGGAGCTAACATACCAATACTAAAAGATAATAGACTATGTTCTGAAATAAATCAAAATTTCAAAACAAACATATCAGGAATTGGTCAGGGAACAATAAAATCAATTGGATTAGCCACAATTGATCTATTATTCGATTATTTCATAATTAGTCACGACTTTCCATGTGACGGAATTCTGGGACTTGATTTCATTCGAAAATTTAATTGCATAGTAGATTATCACAATGATGAGTTAATAATAAAACCACAATCTCTTAAGTACCAAATACGTGTGCCATTATTAAACAACGAAATAGACAATTCCATATTGTTACCGGCAAGGTCGGAAGTTTTAAGAAAAATCACACTTCAGACAAACGAAGATACTGTATTAATACCAAATCAGGAAATTCATCCTGGGGTATTAATAGCCAACACCATCGAAACGAGTAACAATGCAATAGTTAGAATTCTAAATACAACAGGTGAAAACATAAATATCAAAAATCCAAACATTAAATTTGAACCAATAGAAAATTACGAATTTAAATCATTTAACAATAACAAAACCAATAGAATAAATGAAGTCTTAAATAAATTAAAGTTCCCAGATCATGTAAAACCAGAACTTACTGAATTGTGTACCAAATACAGTGACATATTTGGTCTCGATTCAGAAGCAATATCAAGTAATAATTTTTACAAGCAAAAATTAAGGTTAGCAGACAAAACCCCAGTATATATAAAAAACTATCGAAATGCAGAAACAGAAAAGCCAGAAATAAATAGACAAGTAGAAAAATTAGTAAAAGATGGCATAAATGAACCATCTATATCTGAATATAACAGCCCACTACTTTGGCCACTAAAATGGCGTCTAGTAGTGGATTATCGGCAAATAAATAAAAAACTTCTAGCAGATAAATATCCATTACCTAGAAGAAATATTAGATCAACTAGGAAGAGCAAAATATTTTTCGTGTCTGGACCTTATGTCTGGATTCCATCAAATAGAACTAGAAAATAAATCTAGAAATATAACATCATTTTTTACGAGCACTGGCTCATATCGCTTCACGCGATTACCCTATGGTCTAAAAAGTAGCCCCCAATTCATTTATGAGAATGATGCAACTTGCTTTTTTGGGTCTAGAACCATCGCAAGCTTTTCTATATATGGATGATTTAGTGGTTATCGGCTGTTCTGAACAGCACATGTTCAAAAATCTTACAAGTAAATTAAATTAAATCCGCAGAAATGTTCGTTCTTTATGCACGAGGTAACATTCCTTGGCCATAAATGTACAGACCATGGTATCCTTCCGGATGATAAAAAATATGATGTAATTAAACTCTATCCAACTCCCACAGATGCAGATAGTGCACGACGTTTTGTCGCTTTTTGTAACTATTACAGAAGATTTATTAATAACTTCGCACAATATTCACGTAATCTAACAAAATTGTGCAAGAAAAATGTTAAATTTCAATGGACTAAAGAATGTGAAGAATCATTTCAATATCTAAAAAAGGCATTAATGAAGCCAACATTATTGCAATACCTTGATTTTAGCAAAGAATTTTGCATAACAACAGATGCAAGTAAACATGCATGTGGTGCGGTACTATCACAAGACTGCAACGGTGCGCAACTACCAATTGCATATGCATCGAGAACTTTCACACAGGGAGAAAGTAATAAATCAACTACAAAACAAGAGCTAGCAGCAATACACTGGGCAATAAAACATTTCAGACCCTATATCTATGGAAGGCATTTTTTAGTAAAAACAGATCATAGACCTCTAGTATATTTATTTTTAATGAAGAATCCTACTTCAAAGCTGACAAGAATGAGATTAGACTTAGAAGAATATCAATTTACGGTTGAATATCTCAAGGGGAAAGACAATCATGTTGCAGATGCATTATCTCGCATAAACATAGAAGACTTAATACAAATAAATAGAAATATATTGATGGTACAAACACGATCATCAAAAAGACAGGAAAACATCTGCGCGGATGAAAAAATTAAAATGCATGAAAAAATAAATGAGCCCAATGTCTACGAAGTCGTTAGCAATAGCGACGTAAAGAAATTTGTAAAAATAAAAATGAATAATTTCAAGTGTTTACTCAAAAGAGGAAATCAAATTATCTCACAAATTTCGGTTAAAGATTTGTATTCTAATGAAAAATTCGATTTAGATAAATTTTTTCAAAGGCTTATTTCAGAAGCCGGGATACACAAAATCATTAACTTACAGTCTGTCGTTTATAAGCAATCTAACTTATCCCTGGAATTCCCACAATGGCAACTTCTGCAATTATTTTGGTTTCGGCATAGCTCGCAAATAACTGTTAACCGTTTCACACTGTCGCGAAATAAGTGTTCTTCACTGAGACTTTGAGCAAAAGGTCTGAGAGCAACCGATTGGATTGTTCGTAAATAAATTTTGCTCGCGCTCAGTCAAAGATGACTTTTTTCTGTTCTCTTGTGCTCTGCTCATTCCGGGACCGTTTGCTTCTGAATGACAATTCAAAAAAGTCTTTTGCGCATGTATGTGTGTATGTGAAGTTTCGTAGGTTTCACGCGTCAATTTGCTTTGTGAGTTTCGATTGAGCACATTGGTTAGGACAAAATGGGACGTGAAACTAATAAAAAAAGTGCATCAATTTTTTAAGTTTGATGCAGTAAGCAAAAAATCAGTGTGTAAAATATGCGACGTGAAATTAGCTGGCATTCACAGTACAAATTTGAAACGCCACTTGACAACTAAACATTTTGAAATATTTAGAGAGTGCGACAGTGAAGAAGACACCAAAATAAAAGTAGTAAAAAAATATCAAAGAAGCTAACTTCGGCCATGCCGAAGTTTGTATACCCTTGCAGATTAATTGATTACTTTCTCCGTCATATCGGATTCAAGATATTATAAAAATTGAAAATATAAAATTAAAAGAAAATTTGAACCAAAAAAAGAAACAGTAAGAAAAAAATATCAAAGAAGCTGACTTCGGCCGTGCCGAAGTTTGTATACCCTTGCAGATTAATTGATTACTTTCTCCGTCATATCGGATTCAAGATATTTTAAAAATTAGAAATATAAAATTTAAACCAAAAAAAGAAACAGTAAGAAAAATTTCGAGTTTGCCAACGGCCGGATTTGGAACCTCCGCTCACGTCATTTCTAGAATCGATCTCTACCTATTGCGCTACCAAACTTATAAATCACTGTCTCGCTATTTCGGTATACATTGCAAGCGTCCAGCTTCTCGCTCTCTAAAGTTTCTGACGAATTCTAGAAAACAACAACACAATACAAATAGTTTTCTGTCTCTTTCTGTTTCGCACTCAGCTTGTAGTTTTTTCAAGCACGTGTTCGCATATATGTATGTATGTATGTTTGTATGTTTCCATGTATGTTGTTTGTGTACGAATATATAAAAGCAAATATAAACGTATTTAATTGGCTGCATATGCAAACATACTGATGCTGATGGGGGTTGATTCATTGATTTTATTGATTTATGTCGGTGTTTATTATCCGATCTGATTCAAACTTACTGGTAAGGTGTAGAAGTAGAATTCTCATCTGTGTGCCAAATTTGGTTGAGATATCTCACAAGAACTGTTTTGAACAACACAAATTTTAACCGAGGTACCTCTGATCTTTCCTATTTTTCTATAACTTATAGTTGTCCGATCATACCAACTCTCGAACTTAATTTAGATAAATCATCAATGAAGAGAATGATATGACTTTTATTCACGTAGCTCAAAATTTAAGTTCGATTCCTTGCGAAGAAACAGACAGACGGACAGACGGACAGACGGACATGGTCATATCGACTCGGCTTTCGATGCTGATCAAGAATATATATACTTTATGGGGTCGGAAACGATTATTTCTATGCGTTACAAACATCTGACCAATTTTATTATACCCTCTGCAAGGGTATAAAAAAAATAACATATGAAACAAGTGAAGAAACAGTTCTGAATTCACTTATTAAAATTGTGACAACTGATGGAAAGCCGTTTGTATTCTTGGACAGCGAGGGATTTAGGGAAATTGTTGATCCCATTTATAATGCCCTTGGTATGAACCCAATCACATCGAGAAACATTATGAGCTTCGTGTCCGTAAGAGAACAGGCCATCAAAGACGGCATAAGGGCTTTAGTCAATGGAAAACTGTTGTCGCTAAAAATCGACGTGGCAACTAGAATGGACAAAGCAATTCTAGGTATAAATCTGCAAATTGTTCACGCAAATGTAAACAAGTCGGAGATTGTTGTCAAGACGTTGGGCATGATCCAGCTCACTTATTCACACACTGGAGTCTACATTAGAGACAAAATTTTAGAAATTCTTGACGATTATTGGATAACTCTGGATCAAATCTTCAGGTAAAAATGTTATTTTAGATAATTTTTAACATGTTTATTACTACAGAAAATGTATACACACAGTGTTACCTCTGACAATGGGAGAAACATGGTGAAAGCCATAGAAATTCTTAATGACGACACGGAGGAGTCTCTTTTTAAAGATGACACTGAGAGTGAAAAATTTATGGATAAGCTTGATGACCTGAATTTGGCAAATATTCATCTTGTACGATGTGCTGCGCACACTCTTCAACTATGCGTATATGATGTAAACAAGCTGGATGAGATTAGCGAAAAAATTAGTATCTGCCGTAAATTATGCAAAACATTGCGCACTGAAACTTATAGGTAAGAAAAGTTCAAATATACATGTTTTTTTTTATGTACATGTATAAATGATACTATATGTAACTTGTGCAGACGTATCTTAATCGAGCACAAAAAAAATATACCATCGCTCGACGTTATCACTAGGTGGAATTCCACATACTCAATGGTGAAAAAACTACTCGAACTAAAAGAGTTTGTGGCCACTCAGAGTAGTATTGATAACGATATTGAATGGGACTGGATGGAGACATATGTCGACGCATTCAAGGACGCATATAATGCGACTTTAAAGCTGCAGGAGGAAAAACTGGTATATAGTGAATTTTTCATTATATGGATGGAACTGAAGTTGCAGTGCGAAAACAGCAAAAATTGGATTAAAAAAAATTATTGGCACAAATTAATGTGCGGGAAAGTAAGTTGCTCGAAAACGAAGCATTATTATCTGCTATATACATGGACCAGCGAGTGAACTGTATTTTAACAGATCACCAGAAATGGTTGGCAATGCAGAACCTTAAAAAAATTGCTTTTCGCCTGTTTAAACTGAAGCACGTAAGACGGAGTATAATTGAAGTTTAGGTCCTGTGTCCTTTATGTTATAGATGCTTTTAGATACGTGTTCTTAGTTTTAATAAGTAAAATTGTCCTCGTCATACATTAACACCTGTTTTAAGCCATAATTGCAAACAATAAATTTTAACATATGTAATTTTGCTTTATTATTAAAGGTTGACTCCGATCAAACTGTTGCATCGCAAACAATTGAGGAGGTCATCCATACCAGAAGAAAAGTCACTTTTCTCGGCATTTTTGGATGATGTGCAAACTGTTCCAGAAGCAAAAGAAGAGCCGGTTTCTGACGCGCTTGTCAAGTTATATGCTGAAGTGGAGGACTTCGACAAAATATATCGCCGCTTACCATTAAACCAGGATATATTACATTTTTTCCAACACGTGAAGCTTAAATCGCCACACTTGAGTGCTCTGGCACAGGTTGTATTAGCCACTCCAGCTACTCAAGTCTCCGTTGAAAGAGCATTTTCAGCTTTGCACTTTATTTTAAGCGAGCGACGTAGTTCACTAAGTTCCCAAAACATAAATTCATTATTAGTTGTTAAGTTTAATTCAAAATAAAATACTTAAAAAAATAAAACTATTCCTGTTTTAAACAAAAAATTAGTCTGAAATACATACAATTTTTTCAAGAAGATCTTAAGTTAAATTTAATGTTGCAATTTTACACAACGTACCACTGTGCATCGAAAAAAAGACAAATAGTTGAAAAGACCGTTTGCGTTGAGTTTTTCAGTCAATCGGTCTGTTGGTGAGCCTCACTGTGTGAGCGTGAATCGTTTCACTCTTTACACGCTGTTCACTCAAAAACCGATAAGCAAATTGCTCAACTGTCATCGCTCCACCGAAAACCTAATCGAAAACAACCAAAGGGTCTTGCTCAGAGCGAGAGCGAGAAAGTATGATTTCTTTCGGTTGTTCTCGCGAACAGAGCGTAAGGAAAAAAACGGTTGACAGTTATTTGCAAGCTATGCTTACAGATGTCACCAAGTGAACAGATCTTCGAATTTGTTACTTTAAATGAATTTAAAAATAAGGGCAATAAAAATTTAAAAAATATAAAAATAGCGCTATTACAAAAAGTGACACAACTAGACAAAAATGACGAAAGTCAAATTAATGCAATCCTGTTAAAATATCATAACGATCCAATAGAAGGTGGACATACAGGGATAACGCGTACCCTATTAAAAATAAAGAAACTATACTATTGTCCCAAAATGACAAACAATTTAAAAGTATGTAAAATGACTTGTGCAAATACATACATATATGAAAATCAGTAATATATTATCAACAGCACACCATCACCAGACATTAGGCACAGTAGAAAGAAGTCATCGAACATTCAACGAATACATACGTTCATACATCTGAATTGAAAAAGATGATTGGGACGAATGGTTGAATTACTTCACATATTGTTTTAATACTACTCCATCAACGGCACATAACTATTGTCCGTATGAACTTGTTTACGGTAGATTACCAAGGCAATTCACAGAATTTAATAGTTTAACGAAAATAGATCTTATATATAATCTAGACGATTATGCAAAAGAGTTTAAATATAAATTACAAATAGCATATAAAAGAGCAATGTCTATAATAGAAATAGAAAAACAAAAACGAAAGATAGAATACGATAAACAAATTAATGATTTAAAATTAGAATAAATAAGAAGTAAGATAATTTTTTATATATATACATATGTATATACAAAAATTTCAAATTTTACTATTTTTACCTTTATCCAAATATATAGACATACATTTCAAAAAAAAAAAAAAAAAAAAAAAAATTAATAACTAAGTCAAAAATAACTAGAAAGATGGACTAACTTCGGCAGTGCCGATTTCGTATACCCTTGCAGATTTTCTCTATATAATTCACCAAGCATTATTGTAAATTAAACATACCAAATTTACAAATTCAAAATTTTAAGCTTGAGGAAAAAAAATTTTCATACAAAATTTTTTTTTGTTCCGATTGTTCCTATAGCAGCTATATGATATAGCCAACCGATTCTGATCAGACTTGGTTGAAGTATCAAGAAGCATATTAAACTCATAAATATCAAATTTCGTGGCATTCGGTTGAAAAACAACAGTTATTGAGGATAAACCTTATTTATGACCGATCGTTCCTATGGGAGCTATATGATATAGTCGTCTGATTCTAATCAAACTTGGTTAAAGTATCAAAAAGCATATTAAACTCATAAATATCAAATTTCGTGGCATTCGGTTAAAAAACAACAGAGTTATTGAGGATAAACCTTATTCCTGACCGATCGTTCCTATTGGAGCTATATGATATAGTCGTCCGATCGGGATGATTCCGAGATATACAATGCCTGCAGCAAAAAGGAGCCTATGCTGAAAATCTCAGCTCTGTAGCTCTTATGGTCTCGGAGGAGAAGCTGTTGATCCAGACAGACGGACAGACGGACATGGTCATATCGGCTCGGCTATTCATGCTGATCAAGAATATATATACTTTATATAGTCGGGGATGCTTCCTTCTGTGCGTTGCAAACTTCTGACCAAAATTAATATACCCTCTGCAAGGGTATAAAAATGAAGTAAGCAAGTCGTCCTTGCCGACTTGGAGTATACCCTGTTCCAAAAAAATAATATTTCATTTCACTCATTTCAGTGAACGAAACTAATGCGTCATTCGGTACAAAGCAACATGCGCATGCTGTCTCGCTCACACATTTCAGCTGCTGCTGCCCATAGAATTTCAGTATAAAACATATATATGTATATCTCCGATATTTATTGACCGATTTCGGTCGAATTCGGTCAGGTGGTACATATTGGCTACTTAATTGGGTCTACCAAAAATAAATACTGTAGCTTTAATAGAACTCTAGTTATAGTTTTTTCTAATTTGCGGGGGCGGAAGTGGGCGTGGCAAAAATTTGAAACAAACTTGATCTGCGTAGACACTAGACGGATGTTGGCACCAAATTTCGTTGCTCTAGCTCTTATAGTCTCTGAGATCTAGGTGTTCATACGGACGGACGGACAGACGGACATGGCTATATCGACTCGGCTGTTGATGCTGATCAAGAATATATATACTTTATGGGGTCGGAAAATATATAGGTATGACAATTCTTATTGCATTATATTTGTAAATTAAGTCGAAAATAATTATTTTCAGATTGCCAAATAACTTTGAAATTTTGATAAGAATAGAAGCATTTTCTGTTCAAAATATTTTGCGAGCAAGTAAAGATCCAATGATTCAAATATTGGAGTATTTGCAGTCAATGGCGAAGAAATTGAAAAAATTGTATCCCAATATAATACAGTTCACCTTGTCCAATGGAAAAATCAATAGGATACCGTATCGTTTTGGACTGTGGTCAATAAGCATATGGATTCTGCAGGCAACAAACAATTTAAAAGTTTGTCTTTATTTGCAATAATTTTACTTTCGTTGACATGGTCGAACGCGCAAGTCGAGCGAGTGTTTAGCCAAGTTAATTTGGTCAAAACAACGCTAAGAAGCAGGTTTTCACATTGATACATCGAATTCGATTTTAACAGTTAGGTAAGTTTTTATTTGATAAGAAATATTTTTGTGCATATATATTGTAATAAAATTACAATGTCTATTTGTATTCAGGTTCGGATTACGTCGAAGCGGCACATGTTGCCAAAATTATCAACTTCCCGATAAATATCTCAGTATAATCGGATCAAATATTTATGAAACGGATTTTGAAAATGAAACTCTTGACTAAATTTTCTATAATTTAAGTGAAAATATATAAATTCATTGAAACTTTTTTTGGTTTTTTTTTAATTGTTTGTCCGTTTTTTTTGTCCTTTTTAAAAAATTCTGTAGGTATTTTTTCTTTTTTCTGGGTTCAACCGTCCTTTTTATACCCTTGCAGAGGGTATAATAAAATTGGTCAGATGTTTGTAACGCAGAGAAATAATCGTTTCCGATCAGCATCGAAAGCCGAGTCGATATGACCACGTGCGTCTGTCCGTCTGTCCGTCTGTCTGTTTCTTCGCCCTTTTTCGAACTTAAATTTTGAGCTACATACGTGAATAAAAGTCATATCATTCTCTTCTTTGATGATTTATCTAAATCAAGTTGAAAGATTGGTAGGATCGGACAACTATAAGTTATAGAAAAATAGGAAAGATCAGAGGTACCTCGGTCAAAATGTGAGTTGTTCAAAACAGTTCTTGTGAGAAAAACTTTTTTGTTTTTTGAGATATCTCAACCACATTTGGCACACAGATGAGAATTCTACCAGCAAGTTTGATTCAGATTGGATAATAAACACCGACATAAATCAATAAAATCAATGAATCAACCCCCATCAGCATCAGTATGTATGTATGCATATGCAGCCAATTAAATACATACGTTTATATTTGCTTTTATATATGCATACACAAACAACATACATGGAAACATACAAACATACATACATACATATATGCGAACACGTGCTTGAAAAAACTACAAGCTGAGTGCGAAACAGAAAGAAACAGAAAACTATTTGTATTGTGTTGTTGTTTTCTAGAATTGGTCAGAAAATTTAGAGAGCGAGAAGCTGGACGCTTGTAATGTATACCGAAATAGCGAGGCCGTAAATTTTAAGTTTGGTAGCGCAATAGGTAGAGATCGATTATAGAAGTGACACGAACGAAGGTTCAATTGCGGCCGGCCGTTGGCAAACTCGAATTTTTTCTTACTGATTCTTTTTTTGGTTCAAATTTTTTTTAAATTTTATATTTCCAATTGTAAACTCTCTATTATCTCAGCTTTTAATCTGTTGAGATTGTCTTTATATTTTCGGATTTTATTCTTTATTTAAAATTAATTGCACATGTGATCTTATTGCCTATATTCGAGAGAGTGTGCCCGTACCCCGCCTCAGTATATTATACCCAAATTCAATTATCGGGGAACTAGATAAAGCGGATCTTAACGTAACAAATGCGTTTTTAGCGGTTTTGTTCATCGGAAATGGGCCACCTTGTTTAAGCAACTCAGTTAACGGTTTGGCAATGCGGGAGAAATTCGGAACAAATTTGCGAAAATAAGAAAATAGGCCCAAGCAGGAATGCAATGCTTTGCTGTTAAGTGGTTCTGGGTATTCTTGAATAGCTTTTATATGTGTATTATTTGGTAAAATTCCCTTATCACTGACTTCATATCCTAAATAATCTATTCGCTTCTGTAGGAAAATGCTTTTCTTCAAATTGAGCTCTAAATTGTACTCAATAAAACGATCTAACAGTTTTGCTAACAACTTAAGATGCTGATCCACGGTGCGAGTGGCAAGAATAATATCGTCCATATACACCACAAGTTCTCGGTCTCTAATCATATCACTAAGTATGTTCGATATAAATCTCTGAAATACAGCTGGTCCGTTCTTTAGACCAAAAGGCATTCTCAGATATTCGAACTGCCCATCGGGTGTAACAAATGCGGTGTATTTAATTGAATCCTCTTCCATGCCTACATGGTAAAAACCACTTTTCAAATCTATGACGGAGAATACGGTCTTGCCTTACAGGTATTCTAGGCAATCTTCTATTAAAGGCAACGGAAAATTATCTCTCACAGTCTTCTTATTTAAACCTCGATAATCAACGCACATTCGTGTATTGCCATCTTTTTTTCGCACTAGGACAATGGGGGACGCATAGGGGGAATTGCTTGGTCGGATTACATTATTGGCTAACAACTCACTAACTGTTTTAGAAACGATTCCTCTTTCACGATATGATAATCTTCTAGGACTACTATGAAATGGTGTTGTATCCGTCAGACATATTCTCATCATATCTTTGGGCGAGCCGTAATTAATTGAAAATCTGTCAACGTAATGCTCACTCACAATATCTCTGCACTCACGCATCGCACCTAATCCAAATTCACTACCAACAGTAATATTCCCAGTATCTGACAGCGTTGCACAAACAGTTTCAAACTCTGTTAGCCATTCTCGAAACGGGGATGCATTCGTGTTTACATTAGGGTTATTACAATTATTATACAGATCGGTGGTGTTAATATTAATGGTATTATGCTTATGATATTTAGTAAACAGGGATGCACAGAAGGATTTGTAAACAAAATCAATGGTACTCTTTAATGATGCGGAATTCTTTTTATACTCTCTTATATTTTCAATCAATGAGAACTTAAGGCCTATTTTATTCAAGGCATCTCTACCAAAAAGTAGTTGCGTCGGCATAATATTATCGGGAATAACTAAAAATTGAATTTCATAATATTTTTCGCAAAACAGAAGTAAACATTTGACTGTTCCAAAAGTCAGAATAGAGCCACTGCTTAGTCCATGAAAAGAACTTTTAACTAATTTATCGCAATTCAAATGCGGCATCAATGCTCTACTGGCAAAACTTACTGGGCTTCCGGAGTCTAATAGGGCAAAAATATTATTAATATCGGTGCACCCCCCTTTACAAGATATTCTTAAACTTACTAATTGAATAAATGACTTATTATCAATGGTGTCCGGGTCTTCACTAGCGCTCATAGCGGCGATCTGGGTTCGCATTGGACAATTCCGGTATTGATGGCCCATTTTGAAGCACCGAAAACAACTTCCTTTCAGTCTCTCGGGGCGTGGACAGTCGGTGCTGAAGTGACCAATCTGGCGGCAATTGTAACATTTAATCTCCTTTACAGCTGACGTAGTGGCCTGCTTACGGTCTGAAGTCGGACGAGCTTGAGGAACGTAGTTTATTGCTGGTGGCTGAACTGTCTGAAAACGCATCATCTTCTCTCGCAATTCGTTGAGAGAAGTACAATAGTACAACGGTGCGGACAATCCGGTTCGATCTCGTAGTCCGTCAACAATGTACTTGATCACATCTGTGTCTTCAAAATTACCCTGCTGAGCCATATTTCGCATAATGATGAAATACTGCAAGAGTGACTCTCCTTTGCCAATCGAACGCTTTCTCATTTGGTTAGCAATCTCGTGGTTTGTCATTTGAAGGCCAAATACCTTCACAAGGGCATCCTTCAGCTCCTTCCACTTTGTCGTCTTTTCGAATATCATATATGCTTTAGCGGATCCCTCCAGCAGTCGGTTGCCCAACGACCAACATTGGGCATCACTCAGTACATACACACTAGCCGCTTTCTCCAGCTCACGAATCCATACGTGAATGGACAGATCACCATCACCAGAAAACTTAGGCACAGTAGTTTCGACATCCTTCAAGTTCATGCGGCAATTATATTCCGGTCTGTTTAAGTTCTCCTCCAGCTCCATAACACGCGTTTTTAGCTCAACCAGGTTCTTACGTGCTGTATACAATTCGATGCTACTAAGAATCGAAGCCAATTCGTCAGATTCGCTCGCGTGTGCGCTTTCACGAACATGCACGTTCGCGTCTGGTCCTACAGACGTCTCACGAGACATCGTAGGCAACTGGTTAACACCCACTTGATCCGGTGTACTCGGCTGCTCACTGTTTCCTAAGCCGCGCTGCTCCGGACCAACATCCACAAGTTGTCCGGCAAGCACATTCGCACATGGGCTGATTGCCTGCTCTTCGGGTACATCACTTTCTCCAGACGCTTTCAACTGATTCTCCGACATGACGGCTTTTACCAATGCTCGCAATTGGTAAATTGACGCTTCTTTGTCACAAGGTACTTCTTTGGCCGCTAGCAACTCAAACAATGCGGTTTTATTTAATTTAATGATCTCGGTGTATTTCATAAAAAGACTTTCTTTAGGGCAAACCCCACACCTGATTTGTAAACTCTCTATTATCTCAGCTTTTAATCTGTTGAGATTGTCTTTATATTTTCGGATTTTATTCTTTATTTAAAATTAATTGTACATGTGATCTTATTGCCTATATTCGATAGAGTGTACCCCGCCTCAGTATATTATACCCTTTCAGTGTGACCAAATTCAATTATCGGGGAAATAATCGCTGAGGAGAGGAGCGGGCTTATTTAAAATATTCTTAATGTTTACACAATTTTTAAAATATCTTGAATCCGATATGACGGAGAAAGTAATCAATTGATCTGCAAGGGTATACATACCTCGGCACGGCCGAAGTTAGCTTCCTTGATATTTTTTGTATAGAGGCGCCGGCAACACTGATGAGGGTGCAAGTATAAGTTTACAAAGAGGTAGAAATATTGCCAGATGTTAGATGCCGTAAAGTCACTTCGAGGGAAAGTAAGAAACCTGTGATGAATGGCGAAAGGCCTCAAATGTAGCATACAATATTTTTAAACCATATAACGGAAGCTCTAAGCACTACCAAGCGGTAGCAATAATTCGAAATAAAATCAAAGCCAAATCAAAAGCCAGCAGACAACGTATTGGCATCATTCAACACTGTGATAAATTTTGATGCGATTATTGATAGAGTAGATTTTACCTACGCGAATAAGCGACCTTTATATCTCCTTCCAAATTCCCATTAATTAAATGTAAATTATTTTATAAAATTCTCCTAGTAAGCCGAAACACCAAATGCATGCTTTCTCACTCACTTATATCAGTGAACGAAACTAATGCGTCATTCGGTACAAAGCAACATGCGCATGCTATCTCGCTCACACATTTCAGCTGCTGCTGCCCATGTCACTTCAGTACAAAACATACATATGTACATACGTATATGTATACATACATATATGCCGACTGTACGTATATCTCCGATATTTTTTTTTGGTCAGTATAATTGAGTTTGCCAAAAATAAATACTGTAGCTTTAATACAACTCTAGTTATAGTTTTTTTTATTTTGCGGGGGCAGAAGTGGGCTTGGCAAAAATTTTGAACTTGATCTGCGTATACACTAGACGGATGTTGACACCAAGTTTGGTTGCTCTAGCTCTAATAGTCTCTGAGATCTAGGTGTTCATACGTACGGACGGACATGGTCATATCGACTCGGCTGTTGATGCTGATCAAGAATATATATAATTTATGGGGTCGGAAAATTTTCCTCCTGCCTGTTATATACATTTTAGCGACTTTAATATACCCTTTTACCCTATGGGTACACGGTATAATAAGTAAATACAACTTATTCTGATTTGCTAATATGCTTCTAATCAGGGGCGTAACTACTTCTGATTTCGATGTGTTCCAGGGCACAAAATGGGCCTCCCCCCCTATAATGAATTAATTTTTTTTGTTATAAGACTCCCTTCTCTTTGAATCCGGTTACATAGTAAAAAAAAAAAAAACGTTTGGTTAATTCTGTAACATCTGTTTTATTTTCAAATTTTTTATTTTTTTTTTTACATCAAGAATGCGACGAGAGAAAACAATTTTCAAATTTTAGTGAAATCCTTTCTCCGAACTTTCAAGTTTGCAAATACATCAATGAGTTTTGAAATGTCAAGATCTCTTGCTACTTGGTTTTCTATAGAAATTATAGCTAAAGAGCTCAACCTTTCTTGTCCAATGGTATTTCTCAAATAATTTTTTATCAACTTTAATTTTGAAAAGGATCGTTCTGCGCCCGCTACCGTGACAGGAATCGTAAGAAATAAATAACAAGCGGTTATTATTTCTGTATAGCTACTGCATGAAGAATAGTTTTTTTCACTTTTTTTCATCAGATGTCAATAGAATTTTCGTCAAAACTTTTAGAATGTCCATATATTTAAATCTAAGAGCTCTTAAAGAGTCATTAATTAAATGAAAAAATTTGAGCGTTCATGAAGCGTGAAAAAAATTTTGTTGATGAAAAATTTCCCAGAAAATTTCACAAGTCCGACATGTTAACCGATGAAAAAAAATGTTTGTATATATATATTTTTTCATTCTCATTCTCCGAAGGGCCCCCCAAAGCCGTGGGGCCCGTGTTCCGTGTAACACACTGAACACCGGTAGCTACGTCACTGCTTCTAATCAGAGTGTTAAAATACTAAACTGTCAACAGATGTTGCTCCCAATCTATTCCGCTTTTCAGTTATGACATTGCCTGCTAATGAAAATAGCGTTTCAGCCGGTGCACTACTTACAGGTATTGAAAGAAACTTCAATACCACCTTTGACTTAAAATAACCCTTTCTCTACAATATTGTTCTATTTCTTCTGTTGGAGATTCTCTAGATTTGTTATTAGATAGTGCAGCAACTATTGTTGGGAAAAAATTCTGGTTTTGATACAGATCTTAAGCTTGGTGACGGCTCTGATAAAGTGGAGCTTTCTGTGCTTGATGAATATGGACATGTTGTGTTGTATCACTTTCTTTTGAAATATAAAATTTTAACATTTCTGAAACACACTGCTCTTTAATATCGGCCAAGTCTGTATTCTGCATATGTGCAGCCTGAGGAAACAGTAAAAACGCCACCTTGTGCCTTAAGTTCAAATTTGTTGTCCATATGACAAAAATTTTTGTTTTTATTGTTTCCTTTAATCTTGCAATTGATGAGATGTCTGATATATTGGGCTCGCATAGCATACAAATTTTTGTAATTGAAGGCAGCACAAAGCAAATTGAAGCAGAGCTGCAAGTTTGAAGTTCTTTAAAAATTCTTTCCAAGGATTCCAGCAACTCAACTAACATTTTTAATGTTGGTCTATTGACATCCATCAATCTTTCGGTCCCTTTCTCGCTTAATATAGTTTTGACAGCCACCTAATTATCGTCGATAGATTTCAGCATTGCGTAGTTTTAGTTCCACCTTGTTGGCCATGAACTCTTTAAGGAAGTGTTTAACTTATGCTGCAAATTGGCTTTTTTGAAGAATCTTAAAATTTTTTTGCATATCGTCATTGTTTCGACTAGATCCGTTGTTTCTGTAAATGATCGTTCTAAACAATTGTTTAAAAGATGACTGCTGCAGCTTTGCCTGATGTTGTTTTCTAATGCTTTTATAAAGTTACTGCCTCTGTCTGTTACAAATATGATCACGTCAATGTTTTCAATATTAAATTTTGAGAAGACACTTTTAATTTTAGTTAAAATGTTTGCTCCGTTGCTTTTCTCTGAATCCATTGACTTAAGACCCAAAATTAAATCACAAAGAACATTGTTGTTTTGATAATGAATTGTGATATCTAAGAAGTTTCGTTGTAGATCTTGGTTAGACCACATATCGACGGTGGCAGCTCATCCTGCAGTATCTGCTGCTATTTTAATTTCCGATGATATCAACCCTATTTTTTCTTTAGCGTCTTTGTTTACCTTTCGACTTAACGTTGATGGACTATGCAGCAAGTCATCCACATCTATGTGATCCCCATAGGCGGCACCAATTTTGATAAAAAAAACTGCACCATGCTTTTAAATCCGGGCCCGGCTACCGATGAAAACAGCTAACACTCTTGGACAATCCATTGACAGCTTCTGCTTTGAATGTTGCCGACACTTTCGTCAATTCTCTTGGTTGTCTTAATGTCATGCAACATTTATGGCGGGACAAATTTGATGTGTGGCCAGCCACAAATTTTAGCACTTTTCGGCAGGTGCTGCAAAATAGCCACCCTTCCACGGCACTTTCGTCTTCTTTAACAATGTAAAGTAAAATGTTCCACATACAGTCACAAATCAACTCTCATTGAGACCAGACGTGCCTAAAAATCTACTTGCGAATAACTCCAAACTCCACAACTCCGGATTTACTGCAATTTACAACAGACAATAACAAACATATAACGCACTCTTCACCTGGACCAAAATTCTTGATAATCACAAGAATTGAAAGTAACGATGGCCTTGCCCACGTCTCTCCTTTTCTTGTCCAAAAAGTCATAGACAACATCTGCTCAGGAAAAGTAACTAAAGTCTCAACTAACTTCCAAAGTGGAACTCTGGAAGTCGAAACCTCCAACCTCTTCCAAGCCACCAAATTAATTACGTTGACATCGTTCTCCAACAACATTAAAGTCGAAGTCAGTGAACACAAAACAAGAAACTTTTCTAAATGTGTCATCGATTGCAATAGCCTTCGAGATATTACTGAAGACGACATTACTAGAGAACTAAATAGCCAAAATGTCATTGAAACAAAAAAAATACTAAAAAAAGACAAAGACACAAACTCACTAAAAGAAAAAGGCCTCATTATCTTAACGTTCGCTTCTCCACAATTACCAGAAGATCTCTCAATTGGATACCTCAAAGTCAAAGTGCGCCCTTACATAAATTGCGGAAGATTGGGTCACTCCACAAAGCGATGGCGAGGAAACAAACTCTGCCTTCATTGCAGCAACCAATTTCATCTAAAGATCGACGACCCAAATGAAAAATGTAATAACCTGATTTGCTGTATTAACTGCAAGGAAGGCGGCTTCAACAACTACCATCACAGCTGTACAGATCGTAAGTGTCAATCCTACATCAAGAACAAAGACATCTTAACTATCAATACACTGGAGAAAACAACATTCAAAGATGCCATCAAAATCTACAACGAGAGACACCTCAACACATCATACGCCTCTGTCACTCGAGACTCCAACACTCCCCAGGTAAAACCCAGTAATCCTCAACTTACCGAACGTACAAACACAACACGCAATCCTATAGTCGACTACTCCGATATCTTCCCCCCTACTTCAAGTACCCCCCAACCAAAAAACACAAGGGAAAACATCACCGACACAATTGAAGCCCCCACGGACTCCGAAATGGATATTGATGCCATCATCTTACCTAAACCTAACCTCCAAACAACAATATTAACCGATACAAAAATTAAGATATATCCAAAATCAGACAACAATCTTAAAACACCACTAAAAGACAAACACACTCTTAAACCTAAACCAAATAACACGACATAAAGCCTTTCCCTTTCACACCACAGATTATAATTAATAAGTAATTGAACACTACCTTTAATAGCACCTCCCAATACTGAATCATGTATTTAAAAATTATCAATGGAATTGCAATGGATACGTAAATAACTACGGTCAATTACAAATTCTAATAAAAAAATATTCTCCAAAAATTATATCACTACAAGAAACCCATCTAAAACCCCAAACTAACATTCAAACACCCATTAACTACAAAATCTATGCACTTAACTCCTCCCAAGGATCTTCCGGTGGCGTAGCCCTGTTAATTCACGAGTCAATTGAACATACGATTCTATCTCCAATCCAAAACTTCGACACCGTAGGCGTAAAAATTAAATCGAAAATAACATTCAATATATTCAGTTCACACATCGCTCCTTACAAAAATTTCTCCATCCGCAATCTCAGAGATACATTCGACTCACTTAATACCCCCACTATCATCACTGGCGACTTTAATAGTTGGCACGCTCTTTGGGGCTCCCCTGTTAACAATCGTCGAGGAAATACTATTTGTAAATTCATTTACCAATCACCCCTAATTCTCCTTAACGATGGCTCCCCAACTCATTATTCCACCCACCACACATTCACCCACATTGATCTCACCCTCTCTACCCCTTCCATTGCCATGGAAACCTCATGGAAAGTTGAATCCGACACCTACGGCAGCGACCACTTCCCTAATTTAACATATCTTTTTGAGCCAAGTCCACCACCAAAACTTACACCGAAATTCAAAATTGATTCCGCAGATTGGCCCAAATACACGGAGCTAAGTCTTTCTATCCACTCTCTCCGTCCCCCCAGCCAAAACTTAAACAAAGAGGCAGCTAACCTTATCAAAATAGTACGCGAAAGCGCCAGTCTTAGTATCCCCAAACCAACCCTTCTCGTCAAAATAATCGCACTGTTCCTTGGTGGAACTCCAAACTATCCGCCCTTAAAAAAGAAAAAAAGTCCGTTGGTCACGCCTTAAAACCTTCGACAACATCGTCAACTACAAGAAAGCTAATGCCCTCTTTAAAAGAGAAATAAATCAATCTAAAAGAAAATCGATTGAATCATTTACTGCTGAGATTTCTCCAAATACACCTTCTTCTAAAATTTGGTCAAAGATACGTAAATTCTGTGGCCTCAAACAACGTCTCCCAATACACTGTATCCAAAAATTCGCCTCTCCCACTACAACAATCACAAATAGCCAATTAGTAGCTGAAGAATTTTGCTGCTTCTAGTCTTCCGAATCAGAAAATTCTAACTTCTCAAGCACTTTTTCGAACAACAAACAATCTACATCCGTATCGACCCATTCATACTCCCCCTCCTCCACCGCCATCCAAATTGAATTGCCGATCTCATCCATTGAACTCTCCATGGCCTTATCTAAACTTTCTGGCAAAACCCCCGGACAAGATAGAATATCATACCCTATGCTGAAGAACTTACACTCTACAGTCAAAGACAGAGTAACACAACATTTCAACAATATCTTCAGTAATTACATTCCTCAAAATCACAAACTAAGTAAAATTATCCCTATTCACAAACCCAACACAAACAAAACCAACCTTAATTCCTATAGACCAATCTCTCTTATCTCCTGCTTTGCCAAAACCCTCGACAAGGTTATTGCAAATCGACTATGGTGGTTTGTCTCAGTTAACAAACCTATCAATAGCCGACAAAGCGGCTTTAGGAAATAAAATCTATATCAGACTCTCTACTATCTACGATCTGATATCCTCCGCCCTTTCCACCAAAAACCATTTATCAATAGTCTCACTCGATTTTGAAAAAGCTTTTGATAAAATTGGCATACACTCCGTCATAGACGAACTAAAACTTTGGAAAATAGGTCCCAAAATCATAAAGTATGTTTACAACTTCATGACCAACAGGAAAATCGTAGTAAGTGTCAACGGACACTTGTCGTCCGTCCGCCCTCAACACAATGGTATACCCCAAGGCTCTCCCCTCTCAGTCATTCTTTTCCTTATCGCATATAATGAACTAAATAGAACAATTCTTGCTCACAAAAAAATCGACTTCTATGCCTATACAGACGACTATCTGATAGTCAAAAAATTCAACAAACTAAACAGCTTCTCCCTAGACTCTCTTTTTAATGACATACTCAAATGGTGCAACAACTCTGGAGCCAAACTCAGCATACCCAAATGCAAAAATATACATTTTTGCAAAAAAAAAAAAGGTGTCAAGCTATTCTACACACATCCCTTGCTAACATTTCCAATGTCCAATCCCTAAAGATTCTCGGAATAGTCTTCAACAACAAATACAAATGGTCCGATCACATTTCATACCTAATCTCCTCCCTCTCAAAAAAGCTAAACATTATTAAATGCCTATCCAATAATAGTTATCGTTGCAACCCCCTCTCCGTTCTAAACGTCATTAACCTCATATTAATGTCCAAAATCGACTATGGAATATACCTCTACGGAAATGCCCCCCCATCTGAAACAAATAAACTAAAATCCATATACCACTCAGCCATTCGAATGGCACTGGGAGCATTCAGAACAACTCCCACCCAAAACCTTTTATTTGAGTCGAACATATCTCCCTTTGAGAACAGAAAAACTTTAAATGACTACAAACTCATCAAACCCATCCTACAATCTTACTCCTCTCAACTTGCCACCATTGTCAATAAAATTAATAAATCTAAAAAACCACCACCAAGAATATGCTCCGCACTACAAAGAGCTATAATTTTAAACAAATCCCTTAATTTCCCTACTACACCTCTACAACCAGCGCGGGAAAAGTCTGGGCAAATATCGACCAGTACATAGACTACTCACTCCATGCTCTACCCAAATCCTCCACAACTCCCGAAATATACCGTAAATTATTTAAAGAAACCCAACATCTGAAATACCCCAACTATAACTTTATTTACACTGACGGATCCAAAAACGACAACTACACATCCTTCAGTATTGTCAGCACCCACTATACAAAACAATACCTTTTACAAAATCATAGCAGTGTTTTTTCCGCCGAAATTATAGCAATCTTCATTGCAACAAACTTAGCCAAAGTCCTTCCACTTCAAACTGCCATCTGCACTGACTCACTTTCGTCTATTCAAGCTATAGCTAACCCCAACAATCTATTTTTTTATCCCTTCCAAATTAGGCAGACCCTCTTAAGCCACTCAAACAAATTAAAAATAATCTGGATCCCTGGTCATTGCCAGATTCTGGGAAATGAGAAAGCCGATGAAGCGGCCAAAGCCGCCAGCACTCTACCCCTTATATTTACAGAAAATTATAATGTCACAGACCTACTAAAACAAATTAAAAAAACAAGTAATCTCACTAAACTAACACTATTTTCAAAAACAAACACCTTTTATAAATCTAATAACACAGGAAAAAACAACATAACTAACTACGCCAACTACAGCTGTCTCGACGAGATCTCACAAGAATTACTAGGCTTCGCCTTGGACACACAAACCTCACCCATTCCCACCTCCTCAACTCCACCACCAACGTCTCATGCCAACACTCTATTTCTTCTATTAACCACATCTTACAAGAATGTCCGAACACTTTAAGCCTCAGAAAATCCCTTTTTCCATCCTCCAACCCACTCTCAGCCATATTTAACCCAACTTTAGAAAACCTATCTAAAGTTATACAATTTTTAAAATCATCAAACTTGTACGAGTTCATCTGAAACACCCTAATATTCAACTGTACATAGACTATTATTTCCTTGCATTGTAAATATATTCACATTTGTAACTCCCTTTTCTGTTTTTGTATATATGTATATATGCTAAGGCCTCTGCAGCCACTAAGCTAAGTTTACTAATAATTTTACATTATAAGTAACCTGTATATAATAATAATAATAATAATGTTCCACATAACACTACTTCCTTTATGTTTTTGTGTTAAAGTGTACGTTCCACAATCAATTTTACTTTTTATAGAGTCCGGCGTTTCAGTCATTTTGCTTATTCCTTCTAAGGCATCAATTAACAACTGAAATCAAGCGATTAAAAAACAAACCAGCGATCAGTGCTCAATGCCCTGCTCACGAATAAAAGTTGCAGACACTCGAAATCATAACTGTAAAACATGAGCGTTTCGTTTTTAGCGCCTTATTGCTCATTGCTTTTTGTGATCTATCGTTGATGTTCGTACATTTGCTTTGAGTGCACGATGCCGTTCACTTATGTACGCAAAATTTTTGGGTGTTTCGTGAAATAGAATCGACGCTTACTATTTGAGTGAGTGACGAAGTGCAAAAATACGAAACACGGAAAGCGATTTGTGCGTTTGAGTGTGTTATTCTTTTCTTGCTGTTTGTGAGTGCGACAAGCACTCTAAATTTATAAGTGTGATTCGGGTGTCAAAAAATGACACCTTGACGTTCTCTGATTACAACATGCTGACATTTTTAATGAGTGGAGCAAGAGCGGGGACTCCCAATTACAAGAAAGTATAAAAAAAGGAAAATATCATACTTCACGAGAGAAGAATCCATTGTTTCCTCAATTATTACAATAGTGACTACGGATGAAAAACCATTTCTTTTTCTGGTCAGTGAATGCTTTAAGAATATAATGGATCCAATTTATAGTTTACTAGGTATGAACCCAATAACCTCGCGCAATGTAATAAATTTTGTAAAAGTCAAAGAGCAGTCAATTAAAGAAAGCTGTTAGAAACATCACCTATTTATTTAATAATAATCTAATTATTCTTTATGTTTTTATTATTTTTTTATAACACACTAGCACCACATGCACACGCTTTTACTTTTCAATAAGAAGGAAGCTATAGTTCAAGTGTGACCAGATAATGTTAGACTCATAAAGCTAAATGTTATTGTTTGATTGTTGAATGGGCACATTCCAACAAAAGCATAAAGACTTTTGTTAAAGATAAACTGGTTTCGCTCAAAATCGATGTTGCTACTATAATGGATAAATCCATTTTGGGTGTAAATTTGCAATTAATCGATGCAAGCCTTTATACAACTGAAATCCTTATATATAAGTATATATAAGGTATACATAAAGCAGAAAATTTTAATGGATTATGAAATAAAGGTGGATCAAATTTTCAGGTAAAATTTGAATTAAAGAAAATTACTGTTATCAGTGCAATCTTTTAGTTTCTTATAAGCTTTAATACTATTTCTCTATTAAAAAGCCAATAAATACGGTAACTCTTCTCAGTTACCAGAAAAAATCTATTTCAGATTTGGCAACGTGAAGTCAAAATACTTTTGTCCACCATTGTATATGTATGTTTTAAATTAAATTACATTTATGCATACAGCATAACATCTGACAACGAAAGAAATAAGAAGAACTAGACGCCATTGATTTGGCCAATATTCACCTAGTGAGATGTGCAGCACACACGTTGCAATTGTGTGTAATTGATGTAAATAAGGTGAACGAGATTAACGATCAAATTTGTTCTTGCCGCACATTATAATATATATATATATATGTTGGGTTGTCCTTTTGAAATTCACTTTGCATTTTATTTTACCTTACTTCACTTATTTCACTTTTCAGAAATGTTACGTTTGCTCTAACACGAATTCCCCGTTGCTTGGGAAATCTGAATGCCATTCCCAGTGCTGCGAAATGAAAATTTTTCTTATGCGTAGCTCAAACCCAAAATCTACGTATTTTTACGTAGCCAAAATTTGTCTAAAATACGTAGATCTACGTATTTTTTTTAAGTATAATTATGGTCTTTTGACCAATGTTTTTGAATTTTAAATAATTTCTGAAATATTAAAAGAAAAAAGCCTGCATTTTAATGGTGTAACAAAATGGCTTATTATTCAAAAATTATAAAGAAACATTTCAAATAAAGTTGTTGGCGCGAATTTTTTTGTTATATAAATCAAAATGGTCCTGAGATGGCTCTGATAAACATTTTAAATTACTTCTTGTGAACAGTAATCCTTTTAAGTATTCTGTATTTAAACAGTTTCTTTTACTTGTTTTTATTAAATTGATTTGGGAAAATAGCCTTTCCACGTTAGCACTGCTGTAAGGCAGTTTTGAACAAATTCGGACAAAAGTGGAAATAATACAGGACCATCTCCTTTTTTTATTTTAGAAATATGAGACCAAAGCTCTAATTCATTAATGTCCTCTTCCCCAGTAAAGGGTAGTTCAGTGTTCCTTAAAATACGCCACTCCTGTCAAGCTCTGTAAGGTTGTTGGTGCACAGTCCTTAAAAAAATAGTTTAATTGAAAATCATAAAAAAACAGTACATTTTAAAGATTTTACCTTGAAATAAAAGTGCAACATGTGCAATTGAAGCTATATTACGTTTTAATTTTTTGGTTCAAAATTAAAGCAGGACTAATAAACTGTAAAGTTTTAACTTTTGCACATGCTCATCCTTAAATGGAAAGCGCCTTTTAATTTGGTTAAGGCTCTCAATATAAAAGTTAAGACATTTTTGTCGAAAAATTATTAGACTGTTTGCGTCAACATTTTTGTGTTTTTGTATAATTAAAGCGGCCACATTGCCTCCGAAATAAATGTCGTCAGGTGCTAAATGCAGGTCTATATTCTGATATTTAATATTCAATATTTTCGTTTCGAATGCATTTTGATCGCCATTATGGTGTAAATCCTCATTGGTTGAGTCTAAATATTCTGCTTTTATGAGACAATCCAAAATTGTTTTATAAGCATCAAATACAGCTTTGGACTCTCAGATTGCATTTCTAGGTTGAAATCGTGAAAAATTGGCAATACGAATTTTAAGAATTCCAGATACAACTCCGTTTTTGGCTCAAGGCACATATTCCGAATTCGTTCTGCGGAACGTATTCCATCATTCAAAGCAGCACCTTGGAAATATAATTTCAATGCCGGTAGTTGTTCCAAAAGCCTTTTAATGACTTGCATCAAGGAAAGCCACCTTGTTTGACAAGGCTGTAATAATTTATGTGGCTTAACATTAACGAAATGCTGAAATTCCTTATAGTCCGCAATTCGTTTTGGACTATTCTGTATAAACGTATACACGTCTCGAGCAAAGTCCTCAATATCGCATGAAAGCTCCTTACAGGCGTATGAGGCACAAAGGTGAAATGAATGGCAAATGCATTTCATAAGAAATACATCTGGAATGTCGTCTGCAAATAATTTCGCAAGAGAGTGGTTTTGGCCGAACATTGAATTTGTCCCATCTGCTGCAAAACCAATCATATTTTGTTTATATGGAATGTTCTTTTCCTCAAAAAATTTTGTGCAATCGCTGTGTAAAGCCGATGCAGTGCTGCTACTAACTTCTATTAGGCCTAAAAAGTTGTCTTCGACTTTAAAGTTTATTGCAGTTCTGTATATGAGCGCCAAATGCTTTGTTGTAGACCTGTCCGTGCTCTCATCTACAATAAGTAAAAACTTATTGCATTGGAGCTGCCTTATTAAATGGTCTTCTGCAACTTGTCCTGTTACATGAGTAACAATAGCATGGGCCTTATCCCGTCCAAATTTTAGGTTTGCTGCAATTTTGGAACTCTTGTCGACACTTTGAATAAGGCTTTGTAAGTCGTCGGCCAAAGAAAATGGCAGGTTACTTTTTGCCAAAAATAAAGCCATTTTGATCTCGGCGCCCTTCACATTATTTTTAAATGTACTCAAAGCATTGTCTGGCAACAACGATGTAATGGTTGGTTGATGAACACCTTAAAATAAACACACATAAAAAGAATATACAAAATACAGACTTCTAATGTTGTTCTTGTGTTTTACACTATCCGCATGATTGTCCAAAACCCTCGTGCCTGCTCCACATTTTAAGTCAATTTTGCACGATTTGCGATGAAAATGGAAAGCACCTTTCGCGCTTTTCTTTAGCCAGCCACAATATTTTTTATTTGACTCCCAATTTTCATTGTACTTCATGTCATAGTGACGTTTGCGTTTTTTTGTGGGAGTTGCACATTGACCCGTGTCGCTCTCGCTACTTACATAATTTTCTTCCATTTTTGTGAAAAAATTGATGCTAACTTTTAAACTAGAACAAGTCACCGCGAATTTAAAGCGAAATGTAGTGCTGCAAAGCTTTTAAAAATAGCTAGTGTTGCCCGACTTTTTTTTTTTGAGTTTTTTAACTTTACACCACTTATTGTTTGTAATACTACATACATAAAACCAAATTTTCTTTTTATAAATTGCATTTTACAATTTTTCTTAAAAAATGCGTAGATTTTGGGGCTTTGTACGTAGATACGTAGATTAGGTCTGAAAATACGTAGATCTACGTAAAAATACGTAGATTTCGCAGCACTGGGCATTCCTGACGTTTTACGTCGTCGTGTAATAGATAGCTTTTCTTTTAGAATAGGAATCTTAACTTTATTCTCAGTCTTATGCTAGCATGTCCGTAGCATTACATTTTCTGTTCTTTCACAATATGAGTCTCCTTCTTACATAAATCAATTTTTCCATTCATACATCATTCAATAACTACTTGTAAGAATATTACTCTCAAACAGCACATGGGTCTTCCACTAGATTACCATTCTCGTTCGCTTAAGCCGCAAACTCATCGTCTCACCTAGACGGATAACACTTCGTCCCACCTGGATGGATAACACTTCGTCCCACCTGGACGGATAACACATCGTCTCAACTAGACGGATAAGCATCGTCTCACATGGACGGATAACCATCGTCTCTCATAGACGGATAACCATCGTCTCTCATAGACGGATAACCATTCTGACATTCACACATCCTCGTGTAATGACCAAATATCAAGTTCAAAGACACCTTTTGTGTTTCATAACATAAACTGAACTTAAGCTTTTATTCTCAACCATAACATACATAGTATCTTCTTCTTTTTTTTTTTTTTTTTTAACAAAATTCATAAATTCACTTAAATTTTAACACAACAATTAATCAAATCAAACAAATCAAAACAACAAAGTATTTGCTTAACTTTCAAATGAACGTGTGCCAGAAAATGAATGTCCAATATATAAAAATTGCAAATAAAACAAAATAATAAATTTAATTCATCATCTCACTTGGACGGAACACTCTCAGTCTCAACTATATTCTCTGATAAGCTCTGATTTTCATTATCAATATCCAATTCATCAGGAATTTTACCATCTGGAATTCTTCTAATGTGTTCGTGACAGTATTTGTAAAGTCGTTTATTTGTTAACGACTTTACCATATACCTGTCCCCTTCCAGGACTTCAGTAACCAAAAATGGGCCCTTAAATTTCGGGTCTAATTTCGTTTGGTGTCTCTCCTTGTTTCTTAGCAGAACATAATCTTCAACATTGTGCCTTACAACCATGGCCTTGGTTTTGTCAAAGCGTTGTATATCATAATCAGCCAAACTCTTCATCTTATCACTGGCACGAGTCCCAACACTGTTTAAATTAATTTCGATTTCTGTGTCCACTGGTGGAATTAACCCTATCGGTCGATCCTCTTTTCCTATCAATATTTCCAACGGTCTCGCTTCAGTTGCACGACTAACTGTGCAATTTAATGCAAGCTGAACCTCGCCAAGTGCACCTTGCCAGGATCTTTGGCTCGATTCGACAGCAGTTAGCAAATTTTTGAGCGTACTCATAACACGCTCAACTTGACCGTTTGCACGACTTGCCCCAGTTGCAATTAGATGATGTTTTATATTTTGTGAGGAACAAAATTCAGAGAATCGAGAACTTGAAAAGCACCTTCCCTGGTCAGCTACGATACGATTGGGTTTCCCAAATAGGGTAATTGAGGCTTTTAAGGCCTTAATGCAGCTTTCTGTGTCTATTTTAAGGGTGTGATAAAGGTGTACAAATTTCGTGAAGCCATCAATCTGAACGATGACATATTCTTTTAGGTCGCTTTTACCGCTCAACTTTCCGGAAATGTCTATGTAAACAGTGTGCCAACGGATGTTTACCTTCGCGATTGGATGGAGCTCAGCTTGTATTTTCCCAGAAGGCGACTTGGAAGTCATACAAGTTATGCAATTGTTTACAAACTTGCCAACATATTTATTCATGTTATGAAACCAATAATACTGCTAAACCTTGTCAAGAGTTTTCTGCCAACCAAGGTGCATAAATGACTCGTGTACCTGATTTACCACGGACCATCTAAATGTTCGTGGCACCACCGGTAGACAACGTGTTCTACTGTTTCTTTAAATCTCCTTAAATCATAGGATTTAATTAAATCGTCTTGTTGCTCATTGAAATTGAGCTTACGAACTATTTCTACAATCTTTGGATCTAATTTCTGTTCCGTAAGAAGCCACTCACTTGAAATCTCAGCTAAGTTTACTCGCTTCTCGGTGATTTTTTCTAACACGAGTTGTGGCTTTGAAGGAACTAGATTCCTGGAAAAGACGTCTGCATGAGCCATGCGTTTTCCCTCTCTATATTGGATATCAAAATTGAATGATTGCAGATAGGTCCACGAGCGATGAACTCTTGGTGTTAAGTCTATCTTTGTCCGTGAAGCCTTAAACGAATTACAATCGGTATATACCACAAACTTTCGCCCAAGCAAATAATGACGAAAGTGTTTTACAGAAGCAACCACAGCCAATGTTTCCAACTCGTTTGAGTGATATCTAGCCTCAGAGGGCGAAGTTGTTTCGCTAAAATATTCCACCACATGAGGACTACCATTAAAACGGTGTAGGAGTATTGCACCATATCCACAGGAACTGGCGTCAGTGTGTAACTCAATGGGGTATTGTGGGTCAAAAATTACCAAAACAGGTTCCTTTGTAAGGACAGTTACTATTTTTTTTCGAATATTCTCGAGTTCAACATCCCAGACAATACTTCCTTTTCCTGACGTAAGAGAATAGAGTGGCTTCATTATTTTTGCGAAATCGGGTACAAACTTGCGAAAGTAGGAAGCCAGACCAATAAACTGTCGCAAACTGGAAACAGTCTGCGGAGGTGGTAATAAAATTAATGCAGTAGTCTTCTGTGAGTTTGGCCTAATCTCGCCTGCTTTCACTTCGAACCCCAAATACTGTATCATTGATTTCAGAAAAGAGCATTTCGAGATATTGAAGATGAATCCAGCCCTTGTCAGAACGTTCAATACTGTTCTCAATCTTTCCAACCCTAACTCAATTGTTGGTGACACGATCATAATGTCGTACATATAGACAATTACATATGAATATGCAAGATTGCCTAAAGCTTGCATAACTGTCCTTTGATAAACGGAAGGCGCATTTTTGAGTCCGAAAGGCATTGTACGAAATTCGTATTGGCCATCCGGAGTCACAAATGCAGTATATTCAACGGAATCGGGGTGAATCGGAATTTGGTGAAAACCACGCAACCTATCAATCTGATCACTTATGAGCGGCAAGGGGTATTTGTCAGCAACGGTATTTGAGTTTAATTCTCTGTAGTCAATACATAAACGATCGGACACATTTTTCTTTTTTACAAGCAACATAGGACTTGCATACGGAGAACAACTTGGGCGCATAATGTTACATCTAAGTAACTCTCTTAACCTCTTCTGGACAGAGCCTATACGGCCGACGTTGCACAGTTTTGTTGGGGTCAATTAATCGAGTTCTCATTTCACCTGTATTAACTCGTGTGTTTGGAATCCCTTTAGAAAATGCTGAGGTATAATTTTTAATTAAATCTATTAATTTGCTTTTATCAGCATCGGCCAATTCAGTATCAATTTCGTCAAGATTAATTGGAGAATCAGTAGCGGCACAAATATTTACAGATTTTGAATTTACAAATTTAAACACATTTGGTGAAAGCACACCATTGAAACCCTGATTAAGGACTTCACGTCCAATGATGACATCGTTCTTCAAGTCCTCATCTCGAACAACGTGAAATAATATTTCTATCATGTTTTCATTAATGGTAACCTGACTGAGAATTTGCATAATACTATAAATACCTTTTAGCTTTACAATATTATTCATGCGCTTTCCAGACAATCTGTCACTTCTCTTTTCTCTTATCAAGGAACATTCGGCACCAGAGTCGAAGCAAATTACGTAGCTCTCACCTCGATGTAACATGACTCCTGTTGGCTCAGACACAAAGCCCTGGTTTACATTCTTTTGTTTTGTTGTGACGTCACTTCCAGAGCATCGGTTCGCAAAATGCCCGGGTTGGCCACACTTAAAGCACGGTCGTCATCTCTCGTTGGGTTTTCGCCTCGGCCTCTCGTCACGCTTTTTTCCAGCATTCTGCTATTTTGTGTCCGACTTGTCCGCAGAAATGGCACATCATGGTTGACATTTTCGCCTTTTATTGTCAGGTCCAGGGCTGATATCACGACCGGTATCGCGATGCTTTTGAAAGTTGTAAGCCTTCAACTCCGATTGCAGATCACTTCTTGTTTGCACCCTTGAAGTGAATACAATTCGTTGGTATGTAAATTAAACATACCAATTTACAAATTCAAAATTTTGAGCTTGAGGAAAAAAATTTTTCATACAAAATTTTTTTTTGTACCGATTGTTCCTATAGCAGCTATATGATATAGCCAACCGATTCTGATCAGACTTGGTTGAAGTATCAAGAAGCATATTAAACTCATAAATATCAAATTTCGTGGCATTCGCTTGAAAAACAACAGAGTTATTGAGGATAAGCCTTATTCATGACCGATCGGTCCTATGGGAGCTATATGATATAGTCGTCCGATTCAGATCAAACTTAGTTGAAGTATCAAGAAGCATATTAAACTCATAGATATCAAATTTCGTGGCATTCGGTTAAAAAACAATAGAGTTATTGAGAATAAAGCTTATTCCTGACCGATCGTTCCTATGGGAGCTATATGATATAGTCGTCCGATCGGGATGATTCCGAGATATACAATGCCTGCAGCAAAAAGGAGACTATGCTGAAAATTTCAGCTCTGTAGCTCTTATGGTCTCGGAGGAGAAGCTGTTGATCCAGACAGACGGACAGACGGACAGACGGACATGGTCATATCGACTCGGCTATTCATGCTGATCAAGAATATATATACTTTATATAGTCGGAGATGCTTCCTTCTGTGCGTTGCAAACTTCTGACCAAAATTAATATACCCTCTGCAAGGGTATAATAAATATATATATAAAATGCTGCGCACAGAAATTAATAGGTGGTTATGTTTAGTTATTTCATAAATATATACAAATACATCTTTCTTAATTTTTTTCTTAATCGAACACAAAAAAAAGATACCATCGCTTGACGTCATAGCAAAATGGAATTCAACTTATTTGGTGATGACAAAATTGGTTGATTTAAAGGAGTTTCTGAATACGGAGTCTTATATTTATATTGATGCTGACGCCTTTAAGGAAACATACGAAGCTACCTTAATGTTACAAGATAATGAAGCAAGCAAGTCGTCCTTGCCGACTTGGAGTATACCCTGTACCGATAATAAATATTTCATAAAATCTGACTCCTTCGAAATCCTCATTATTGGAATATAAATTTTCTTTATAAAATTCTCTTAAGCCGAAATAGTCAACGCATGCTTTCTCGCTCACTCATATCAGTGTACGAAACTAATGCGTCATTCGGTACAAAGCAACATGCGCATGCTATCTCGCAATCGAAAATCAAAGAAAGATGTTAAAATTATTATAGCTCTATTATTACAGACAGCACAAAATGTTCCAGCGCTTGAAGCTTCTGCATCTGAAGATATGAACTTATCATTATCTTCTATAAGAGAAGACGCTCTTTAGCATATTTAGATGATGTCCAGACAGTGACAGAAATCAAAGAAGATAATGTCTCTGCAAAATTTATAAAAATTTATGCTGACATTGAAAGTTTTGATGCAATATATGGTCGTTTACCATTAAACGCCAATATTTTGGAGTTTTTTTAATGATCTCAGACTTAAGTTGCCATATTTGAGTGCACTCGCGCAGGTTGATCTAGCAAAACCGACAACTCAAGTATCTGTAGAGTGAGCATTTTCTGTCTTTCATTTTATTTTAAGTGAAAGACGAAGCTGTATATCTGCAGAAAACCTTAACGCGTTATTAGTTGTTAAGCTAAAACTACTTTTTAAGCTCAACGAAATTGGATTTCGTGAGTATCTAACAAATAGAACTCAGAAAGCTCTTTTTAAGTTTTCTTATTCTAAACGCCTCAATGTGACATCCGTGGTGCCTCAGGGGAGTCATCTAGTTCCGTTGCTCTTTACCGTTTTTATTAACGATCTTCCCACCGCCATGCTACATTCTCGGGGCTAATGTATGCTGACGATGCTCTCGAATTTGTGAAGCGATGGTTAAAAGAATTTGACGCTCCTTACACTACAAAAATCCTCTTACCTCTTTGGTCCGCACAATTTTCGAATACGAATCTTTTATTTGGTCACCTCAATATTAGTCACACCAGATAAGAATTGAATCTGTGCAAAAGTAGTTTTTACTATTTGCTCTTCGTGGTCTGAACTGGGATCACAACGTCAAGTTGCCTCGTACACCAGTAAAAAAATGCTGGATGTACTTTTAATGCACAAGCTCCTAAATGGTGATGTAGACTCGCCTGAGCTATTAACCCAAGTAGAATTTTCTGTATCTTTCAGGCCTAATAAAAACTATATTCCCATATTCCATCCACGCTGTACTACTAACTATTTTTTGCATAAATCCTTTCGAGTCCTTTGTTCTGATTACAATCGTCTTTACCGATTGATCAGTTTAGAGATCTCTCTCATTAATTGTATAAAATGTTTCAAAAAATTCTTTAAACAAACGGCAACACCAAATGCATGCTTTCTCTCTCACTCATATCAGTGAACGAAACTAATGCGTCATTCGGTACAAAGCAACATGCGCATTCTATCTCGCTCACACATTTCAGCTGCTGCTGCCCACGGCATTTCAGTACAAAACATATATACGTATATATCCGATATTTATTGTCCGATTTCGAATTTGGTCAAATGGTACTTGTTGGCTATATAATTGAGTCTGCCAAAAAGAATTATGATAGCTTTAACACAACTCTAGTTATAGTTTTTTCTAATTTGCGGGGGCGGAAATGGGCGTGGCAAAAATTTGAAACAAACTTGATATGCGTAGACACTAGACGGATGTTGACACCAATTTGGTAATCCTAGCTCTCATAGTCTCAGAGATCAAGGTGTTCATGCGGTCGAAAAGACGGACATGGCATGACATGGCAGACGGACATGGCTATATCGACTCGGATGTTGATGCTGATCAAGAATACATATATGTACTTTATGGGATCGAAAAATTTTTCTTCTGCCTGTTACATACATATTGGCGGCTTTAATATACCCTTTTACCCTATCTGTACATAAAGTCGAATTTGTTTAACGTTGCGCGTACCCCTTAGGGGGTTTACTACCACGGTATTCAAATATGTATGTCCATATGACACATAGTACAGTGGGCCAAAATAATGCGACAGCCAACGTCCCTCAAAGATGAAACCACTAATTGGGCTAGCTAATGGGCTACTAGCCCATCCCGTAGTACCAAATAAACAGCTTTGGTCGGCTGTTCGCAGCGAAAGCTACTATCCATTTTGTTCACGGCAAACACCGATTGGTTATTCCATCGGTTTACCACCAAGAAGTTTCACCTATCAGATTAGGTGTTCTGATTAAGCACCGTAGCAACGGGCCTGCAGTTTCGGCTATCATCAGCCCGGCACTGGTTATCCTGACTCCAGGACCCGGGAAAAGTACCTCACACCAAGTCCATCAAGGTCTCGCAAATCTGTATAGAGTGGGCAGGCAACTAGAACGTGCCGCCAGTCAAGCACCTACAGTCCCAGGGTGGATACTGTACGGCACACCGGTAAACATCCTAAGAGCATAGCTCTCTGACAAGAGATGAGGCGCCTCCTGGCACGCGACTCTCTCTTGGCAACGGAATACCACACCGAGGCACCAAACAGTGGACAAGGCACCATGAACCCGGCATAAACATTGCGTCTTGCTCGAGGTCTGAATCCCCAGCCAACTCGTAGGCGCGACTCAATGTTCCGGCGTTTCCAGCTAGCTTACCGCGTAATCCAGCGATGTCCGAATGAAAATTCAAACGCTCGCCAACTGTGATGCCAAGGTACCGGTACTGTGTTAGACTGTGGTAGACTTGCTCTTGTAAACCGTACATAGGGTGGTCGCGATCGGGCCAATCTCCCCTTTAGTAACATGATCGTCGGCCTACGCGCTGTATCCGCACAGGGGCTCCAGTCGTTGGAGCAGCACATCCATCATGGTGTTCCAGATGAACGGCCCACTGATGGAATCCTGGGGACATCCTCGAGTCACCTCCATGGCAACCTCTCCGAATCTGCTGGTCATTTTCGCACTCCTGCCACTGAGGAAGCTTCTCCACAAGCTGACTTCATGGCATCCCGTGTCGAGCAAGCGGCGCATCACGGCGCTCGACTCGATGTTGTCGAATGCACCTTTGATCGATGACGTATGTCTCCTGGAGGCCAAGCTTAACATGTTTCCAGGCATCTTCAATACTGCGCCCAGGTCGAAAGTCGAATTGCAATCTATTTCCATCCGTAAGCACCTCCTTCATCCGATTCACCGTGATTCCCTCCAACACCTTGCCGATAACTGGCAACAAGCATATGTCCATCTACAAAGCTGGGTCAAACCCATCATTATCGGGGGCGATTCTACTCACGGTGGAAATATGCCTCAGCTATGCAGCGGGAAAACAACGCTGAGATGAACTCGGGATTGGCACGCCATACCGCCTTGCACATACCACCTGTGATGCAATCTAGCCCAAGCCACGCATACATCGACCTCGAACGCTTCGAGAGACGGTGCAGCTTTATCCGGAATGGCAATTTCATCACTCATCTCCGCAACTGGAAAGAAGTTACGGTGGAGGAGACTCGCACAGTCGTACCGTGTTACGACTTGCCTGCCAGCCGACCGAAGACATATCAGTTCCGTGGACCGCTTTCGTCCTCGGCATATCCTGTAGACGTGCCCCCATGGGTCATCCCTGTGGTCTCGAACGAAACTTTGCCAGTGATCCTCCTTAGTCTGCAGGATGAGCTTCTTGAACTCGCGGACGGCTGTCCCCAGATGAGTTGCCAAAAGCTGCGCAGATTCATGGCCTCTGCGCCTAGCATCCTGGAGCCTTCGCCTCAGTCTCCTGACCTCTCGGCGTTTGGTACTAAGTTCAGTGGTCCACCACTTCACTTTTCCCACAGCTCTCGACGTCCTGCGGCCTAGCACTCTATCGCACACGGACTGTACGATGAGGCGTAGTGCAGTCACGGATGAATCCACCGGCAAAGCTCTGATGTGCTCCAATTGAGCCAAACTCACCTGTGACCCTCACGCATACTCCAGCCTCGGTGATATGCGACTCGACTGGTAGGCAGACGACATCTGGATCGTCGATGATGACTGCAGCGTTTCTTCACCGACCCTCAAAGATTCGGCTACCGTACACTCTCATCCCGGTTGGGAATCCAGTGATACAGTCTTCCTCATCCGTGTAGGGCTCCTGCAGCAGCGCAAAGGGTGATCGGGAATCCGTCATACACACACCGACATCGATGCACGCAACGCGATCCCGCTCACAATTTGATTCGATGAGACCAAACATGTTAAATTCTGGCCTGCACCATCTCCAACACACCTCGGTAGATCGGGCACAATCCCAGGAGCATCAAATCCCCTGAGGCTTGCCCTTTGAATCGGCAGTTCTAGCACCTCTATATATGCGACAATACTTCTCTCTTGGAAACACACTCCTTGACCAAAGGGTCTGTAGATACGAAGAAGAACTGATCCTGCTTTGCTTGCCATCGGATGCCTAACTTTTTGGCAGTGATCGCGTCCTCCAGCTCTAGAAATTTGGCATTTAGGAGATGCTCCTGGGGAATATCACGTAACACGTCCTTCTAATTGGAGGTCCACTAACGTAGAGGAAAACCAACGGAGGCGAGGACTTGCTGAAGCTCCCGGATCGTCTCGCGAGCTTCTTCCGTGGAATGGGCCAGAACATCATCTACGTACATGTAGCGACGCAAAATCTCGCTCGCCCGCGTGTACTTTTGCTCCACTTCCGCAGCTAATTGAATGAGTACCAATGAGTACTCCCTTTGTTTGGCAGTCTCCCGGACATAAATTTCGTACATTTTGTCTGCTTTTTTTCCAGTTTTGCTGGAAGATCTTTCACCTCCCAAAATTTGGTGAGCAACTTATCCAAACTCATGTTGCTTGGGACTACAGTGACCCTTGCGGCCAGAACGGATGACGACGGAGTGGGGGACTTGACCATGGGAAAAGATCGATGTCTACCTACTTCGATATTTGGATATTTTGTATGCGTCCCACATCGATGTATCGATTTTCTTATCAACATATTTTAATTATTATTTATATATATATATATATATATATATATATATATTTATTTTACTCCTCCGGGAGTTTAAAGTAATATCACCGGGTCCCACTTAGATCAAAATGGGATTAGATGATGTCCCCAGCGGCAGTGCCTCCAGCTCTGCTCAATGGTTCTATGTAACCAAAAGGAAGGCCACGTCATCGCCAGAAGCAGATCGCAAGAAGGGTGCTAAGGTCCCAGCCAATGCGAGAACAAGACACCCATCAACTGACTCCATGTCCACGGACTCTGACACCTTAGGCGAAATGGAGCCTGGTGAAATCAGACGATCGTCTGCTGCTGGTCCAGCATCTTCCACCGCTGCCAATAGCAACAGATTTTCCCTGCTTGCCCCAACCGACAACCCCGTAAGTGGCCTGAGTTTCGAGGCAGAGCCAGCCGTGGCTCCATCACCAGCTACACCAAAGCCGCCGAAAATACCCCCCCATCTTTATTTACAACGTGAGCAACATCACTGGCATGGTTTCCTTCGTGAAGGAAAATATTGGTGGAGATGATTTCACCTACAAGGCGGGCAGAGATGACCAGGTCCGGATCATGACAACCTGTGTTCAGGACTATAGGAGCCTGGTATCTGCGCTAGAGGCTAAAAAGACTCCGTTCCATACTTACCAGCTCAAGCAGGAGAGGGCATACAGGGCTGTTATTCGTAGCCTACACCACAGCACTCCTACGAACTACATCCGGGAAGAACTGGCAAAGCTGGGACACAACGTGCGCCACCTCACAAACGCCAAGCACCGGCACTCCAAAAACCCGATGCCAATCTTCTTTATTGACCTTGAGCCGGCCTCGAACAATAAGGAAATCTTTTCAGTCAAACGCCTCTGCAATGCTGTGGTAACCGTCGAGCCGCCGAGAAAAAATAACGACGTTCCTCAATGCCATAAGTGCCAAGGGTTTAACCACACGCAAAACTTTTGTGGTAAGTTGCGTAGGTGCGTCAAATGTACCAAAGACCACGAGCCAGGCAAGTGCACCAAGGACAACGAGCAGGTCCCGGAGTGCGTAAACTGCGGGGAAAGCCACGCCGCATCGTACAGAGGATGTCGAGTGTACAAAGAGGCAAAAAAATTACGGGAGCAAGGTCAGGCACGCTCCGTACCACGCACGCAGAATCGAGCTGCACCGACTATTTTCATGCCTCATAGCTTCCCGTCTAGCTTCACCCAGCCCGGAATGTCCTACGCCGGAGTGACCAAAAACTCGGCCTCAGCAAGTATCCCCGCTGAAAACATTAATGCTCCTTCGCCGTTGCAACAGGGAGGCCCCACCGTTGCTCATATTGAGCAAATTATCAAACTTCTCCAGGCCCAAATGGAGCAGATGACCAAAATGATGGTAACGCTAATGACATCATTATGCAAATAGGTCTCAAAATCGTCCTATGGAACGCAAACGGCCTGTGTAAAAGTAGGCCAGAGGTCGACTTGTTTTTGAAAAGGAACAATGTCGACATTCTTTTTAATCTCCGAAACACACCTCACAGACCAGTCATATTTCATAGTCAGCGGCTATGACCTACTGCACGCTAACCACCCAAGCGGCAATGCCAGAGGAGGCTCTGGCATCCTCATAAAGTCCAGACTGAAATACTCTGCAAACGCGCCTCTCTGTCATCCGTGGCTTCAAGCGACTTCCCTCCACATTGCCACCTCCATAGGCAATATCAACATCGCCTCCTGCTATGTCCCTCCCAGACATGCAGTCGACACACAGATGTTCCATCAAGCACTCAGCAGTTTTGGCCCAAGGTTCCTGGCTGGAGGCGACTTCAACGCCAAGCACACCTGGTGGGGTCCAGGCTCAATAATCCAAAGGGACTTGCACTCTTCCCATGCATACGTACCCTCAACCTGACCACCCATTCATCTGGCCAACCTACCTACTGGCCGACCGATCCGGCCAAGACACCTGATGTCTTGGACTTTGCTATTACCAGAGGCATCAACAGCAGCTCCATTTACACAAACGCAGACCACGAATTGCAGTCCGACCACAGCGCTGTTAAGTTCTGGATAGACATCCCAGTCGAGTTGACAATTCGCACCACCAGGCTACTCAGGAAAAACTCCAACATAGACCATTTTAAAACTATGCTTGACGAGATCACTGAGCCCAACGCCTCCCTCAACAGTGGAGAGGACATCGACGAGATTGTGGAAAAGCTTACCCGAGACATCTGTGAAGCGGCTTGCGCCTGTAGCCCCCCAACTAACAGCAGACACCAACCAACACCTCAGAGGGACATGTTCGCCTGGTCTGACGAGATCAACAACGCTTTGCGGGAGAAAAGACGTTTGAGACGTGTCTGGCAACTCAGCCGTAACCCTCTACACAAAAGGGCCCTCAACCGTGCCACGAAGGAGCTGAAAACACTCTATTTTCAAGCCCGCAATGAAGCCACTGCCGCATACCTCCAAGTACTCGAGCCCAACCATCCTGACCATAATCTTTGGAAAGCCACTAAATACCTTAAAAGGCCCACCATCAGGAAAGTCCCCATCAGAGGACAAAATGGTCTATGGTGCAGATCGAGCGAGGACAAAGCTGAGGAGTTTGCGACCCATTTAGCCAACTCGTTCAAACCCTTCAGCACCTGCAGCGCAGAAAATGTCAATGCTACCCTGTCCTTCCTTGAGGCCCCCCTTCAGATGGCTCTTCCCATCGATCGAGTTACTCCTGAGGAAATTAAACTGGAAATCAACTGTCTTAAGACAACCAAAAGCCCTGGCTACGATGGCATTGATGCAGTCACCATCAAATGTTTGCCGCCGAGAGTGATACAGCTACTAGCCAACGTTTTCAACAGGATCTTTGATCTCTGCCACTTCCCCACCCAATGGAAGTGTGCAGAGATTATAATGATTCCTAAACCTGGGAAACCCGAGAACGAAGTAACCTCGTACCGTCCGATCAGTTTGCTGGCGATACTCTCCAAGATATTCGAAAGAATATTTTTGGCCAGAGTGTTGCCGCTACTGGACGAAGGAAACACGATCCCAGAACACCAGTTTGGATTCCGGCAACACCATGGCACTCCTGAGCAATGCCATCGCATCGTGCAGAAGGTTCTCTATGGTTTCGAAGACAAGTTGTATTCCTCCGCTGTCTTTCTGGATGTGAAGCAGGCCTTTGATCGAGTCTGGCATGATGGGCTCCTGCACAAAATAAAACTGCTCCTTCCCGCCCCGTACTACATGGTCCTAAAATCATACATCTCGGACAGACGGTTTTACGTTAGGTGTGAGAGTTCTCTATCAAGAATAGAGCACATCAAAGCGGGCGTCCCTCAGGGTAGTGTACTGGGCCCTATACTATACACCTTATATACTGCTGACCTACCAGTGCTGCAACACCCGCAACTCCTGATTGCCTCATATGCAGACGACACAGCATTCATTGCCAGTGCACCAAACCCTACGGAGGCGTCAGCGATCATCCAGGAACAACTGCTCACACTTGAGCCCTGGCTAAGCAGGTGGAACATCGCTGTTAACACAGACAAGTCGCTGCACATGACCTTCGCCACACGCAGACTCGACTACCCCCCAGTCAGTCTTCATGGAACCCTTCTCCCGAGCGTGGATTCGGACAAATATCTGGGCCTTACTCTGGACAGGCGATTAAACTGGAAAGCGCACCTTAAAGCCAAACGTGTTCAACTCAACATGAAGCTGGCTAGGATGCAGTGGCTCATCGGCACCAAGTCACAGCTCAGCATTAGCAACAAGGTGCTGCTGTATAAGGCCATTATCAAACCAGTGTGGACTTATGGCATCCAGCTCTGGGGCACGGCCTCAGATTCGAATGTAAACATCTTACAGCGCTTCCAGAGCAAGCTGCTCCGCAAAATAGTTGGTGCGCCTCCATTCGTTCGCAACTCGGTCATCCACAGAGACCTGAACGTCCCATCAGTAAGCAGCGAAATTAAAAGATATGGCACTCGACACTGCTCCAGGTTGGAGACGCATGACAACATTCTGGCACTCGCCCTGCTAGATAACAGCACCCAAACAAGGCGGCTCAAAAGATGTCACCCCCTGGACCTACCCTTCAGGCAAGAAGAGGAATGGTGAACCCCATTTAGCTGGACATGAAATTTTTTAAATTTTGAACTTTTGTAACTTTACATAATTACCCAATATCTTTTTTTTTTTCTATCCCTTTTCCTCCCATACATATACAACTACACCTCAAGTTATTGTTAACCCCCCCTTACTTAATTTTTTAAAAAAAAAAAAAAAAAATAACATATTTTAACTCCCAAAAATTTTAAAAAACAAAGCTCGTATCAAAAACAAAAGATGAATTTCTTATTTAAATCATAGTTAAAATAAGTTTCATATCCTAAAACTACTTAAAAACGATGACTTTATTTCATGAGATCATTCTTTTCTAATCATTCTCATCCAAATAAATTTGCAATTTACCCTACAGCTTTATGTTGCGTTTTTCTTTCAAGTGATGGGAAAGTAATGGTCTAGTGATGGCGATATATAGAGTATCAAAGTTAGCAACATCGATATTTTCGATGGCTATGAAAAAATCGATGTATCGTTGTTAGATCGATGTTTTCCCCAGCACTAGAGAGAACCACATATGTCCTTTTTGATCATCTCCCTTAGAATTTGGAAGAAGAGGTCAGCACAGATTAGCAAATCAATGCTGGAACTTTGAATGAAGTGGGGGTCAGCTAAGGCGATACCCGGGATGTTTCCTTTTAATTTCGTGGGAATCGGATTTTACCAGGTTGAACATTCTTGCTGACACGAAGGTGCTCTCAGACCCAATGTCGATTAACGCTCGAGCATGGAATTCGGTTCCTAGATGCCGGATGGTCAGTGACCATTGGTCACCATAGCGTTCCCGATTAAACCCTTGCGTGGGGTGGAAACCAGGAAATTCTGAATGGGGTGACTCGAGGAAGGGCTTTCACCGGAGTCAGTGCGCGATGGAGGCGCTGTGGGCTGCGTTCGGAAAGGATTCGCTGCTGGAGGAACGGCGGAAAGTGCACGGTGTACAATGCCGCTCATTGCACGTATGATAACTGTGGGCGCTGGGGCAGTCACGTAACTGATGACCGCGGGCGAAACAATTCAGACATAGTTTTTGCTGCTTGATGGCCGTCATTCGATTCGAAACGGACATGCTTAAGAATTTTGGACAAATTCAAATCGGATGATTCTCTCTCCCACACAGTTTACAGGACACTGGCGTCACAGTCACCTGAGTGTTCAGCGCTTGAAACCTGGCGGGTAGCTGTAAACAAGTCGCGGAAAGTAGGCCATTGATTATAATCCCCGGGTAACACGTCCACCTCGCACGGAGGTAGTCGATAGCCTTGTGTAATTTGGTGTGCAGATCCCGCGGAGTGCGGTGGTGGCGGGAGGTTTGGGAGTGTTTGGAGTCGCTCAATGCATTCTCCGAGAGTGGTGCCGCAGCGGACATATATCATGTAAGCGTACTCATATTTGAGCTTTACTGTGGAGAGATCAGAGTAATATTCCTCACTCGTAGCCATGAAAAGCGTTGTAATGAAGTGACTTAACGCCATCTTTGATGCGTATAAACGCTTTTGGGACTCGGATCTAGTCAGGAACGGGTCAGTTGGAACCGAGATTGTCATTCGCGGGATCTCGGCGGAGTTCTCGGAGCCCGGTAGAATGGACGATGGCACTCGACTGGACAAATACATGTATGTGCCGGAAGTGTATGGAATAGGGTGGATATATATACATATCTTCTTATATTTAAAAATGAAGCCCGTTTTTTCTGGTCATCGCATCACGCATGAATGTCTGGACCGATTTCACTAATTCTTTTTTTGTTGTATTTGTTATTATTAGGAGAAGGTTCTTACATTAAAAAATATTAAGAAAATCTCTCATGCCATGTTTTATACGCATATTATCTTTAAATTTTTGGCAAGACAACACGAAATACAAGAACATTTGATCTGCTAAATGTGACCATCTGTTTGGTGTGGCCGTAGCAACGTTATTAAAAACTGATCTGTTTACAGAAATCAGTTTGAGTCAAATAAAGAAAAAGCTCGATTTGAAATCCACAGAAACTTATTCATAAAATTAAAGTATTTGCAGTTGGATTTTCGTTTTTAACAATGCCACCAACCAGACGTACAAGCTTAGGCCGCAGAACTCGAAATACGGCAAGTCAAAGAAATATAAGAGCAAATCAAACTGATGAGCAATGCGAAGCGCGAAATGAACTTGAACGGAATTGATATGAAGATAGAAATTTTGTGTTTACTCCCCACAGAGCTGCATTCAGTTATAATGTGGCAATTAATTACAGTTCAGCGAAAATTGTTGTTATTGGTCAAATGAGTTCATTTTTAAATATATATAGATATATTTTGTTTTTTATTTCATTAAAAATTAGTAAAGTCATTTTCAGGTATAGCGAGACCAGGGAATTATGAATACATTTTTATAGGGAGGATTCAGTTCAAATTGAATAGGTACTCATACCTAAGATAGGTCAGCTGTACAAAATAAAGTAGTGCATCATTGCAACGCTAAGGCGGTACGAAGTTCGCCGGGTCAGCTAGTATATATATAAAATGTATGCAATAATATACATAATGTAAATTAAATATAAAAATTATGTTTAAAAAATAATCTAAATATATATGGGACTTACGATGGGATATGGAATATATGTGTATGCGCTGGAAGTGTATGGAATAATGTTTATGAAAAAAACAATATACATAAATGAAATGTATAACAAATATAAATATATGGAACGTCTGCAAGAATGTAAAATATATATAGAAGAATCGGACTAAAAATAGATGTTGAACGGACGATCAAGAGTGGTATAAACAGATTTGGATCTTTGAGTGGTATTCGGTTAGTTGTTTCTTTTTTTTTACCGGAATACTACCGAGACCTGACGTCGGGACGAAAGTATCTGAAAAATGAAGTAAGCAAGTCGTCCCTGGCGACTTGGAGTATACCCTGTACCAATAGGAGATTTGTTACAAACTCAAACTCCTTCCAAATCCTCAATAATTGAATATAAGTTTTCTTAATAAAATTCTCCTAGCAAGCAGAATCACCAAATTCATGCTTTCTCACTCACTCATTTCAGCGAACGAAACTAATGCGTCATTCGGTACAAAGCAACATGCGCATGCTATCTCGCTCACACATTTCAGCTGCCGCTGCCCATAGAATTTCAATAAAAAACATATATACGTATTATCTCCGATATTTATTGATCGATTTCGGTCAAATTCGGTCAGATGGTACATATTGGCTATATAATCCACCAAAAATAAATACTGTAGCTTTAATACAACACTAGATATAGTTTTTTCTAATTTGCGGAAGTGGGCGTGGCAAAAATTTGAAACAAACTTGATCTGCGCACACTCTAGACGGATGTTGACACCAAGTTTGGTTACTCTAGCTCTTATAGTCTCTGAGATCTAGGTGTTCATACAGACGGACAGACGGACATGGCTATATCGACTCGTCTATTGATGCTGATCAAGAATATATATAGGAAGAAGGAAAATTTTCCTTCTGCCTGTTACAAACATTTTAGCGACTTTAATATACCCTTGAACCCTACGGGTACAGGGTATAATCACAAGAGTTTTTATGATTATGAATTTTGTATTATTCATTGATGTAGATTTGGGACTTCATTTTTTGTCAACGAAATAAAATATTGCGTGCGATCGGTTGAGAAGTTATTTCTCGATTATATATTTTATTTTCTGTTATTAAACTTACGTCGGCAAGGTCTCCCACGCCGATGTTGGGCCTCCGCTCGTGCCACTTGGCCCTCGTTTGCAGCCTAGCACATACTCCCGGGACCATCGCTGCCAGAACCCCCGCTTGAGCGACGAGACAGCTCGCCATCGCTTTAAGCAGCCGCTGAGACTCTCCTGGTCCGGAGTCACTTGGTGCGGCAGTGTCCCTAATGGCCCTCCTATCCGTCGTTTGGGTCCTGGCTGACCGCTCCCAAAGGCCTGGAGTTAAGTGTGGCTTCGACTGCCACCAGCACCGTTTCCAGTTCTTCTGCCGTGAGACTTGCGTTGGCCATCGTCCGTAGGAGTAGGTGCCTTGCAGACTTGACACCTGCCTCCCATAGTCCTCCGTAGTGCGGCGCTCTTGGCGGTATGAACGCAAATTCGCATCCTCTTGTTGACGCGAATTCCCGCACTGCGTCCACCTCGCTTTCAATCTTGTGCCGAAGATCCTCCAGCTCCCGACTCGCTCCGACGAAGTTCGTTGCATTGTCGCAGTGGACTACTTGCGGCACTCCTCTCCAGCCGATGAACCTTTGGAAAGCCATAAGAAAGGTATTAGTGCTTAAATCTGACACTAGTTCCAAATGAACCGCTTTTGAAGAAAAACAAACGAAATGTGCGTTATAAGTCTTGTATGGAGGCCTTCCTCGAATTCTCAATGTTGTATGTACTCGGCCATAAAAATCAACGCCGCAAATGCTGAATGGGCGGAGCTGTCTCACTCTGTCTGCAGGCAAGTTTCTCATGATTTGGTTCATGAAGCGTGGCTTGTACTTAAAGCATAAGGTATAAGATCTCACTGTTTGTCTGCAGACTTCTTGAGCGTTAATAATCCACAGCTGCTCACGCAGGTGACTTACTAGAGCTCTTGGGCCAACATGACAATTCGATAAATGGAGGTTACGGACATAGCTTCGCACGAATTGCGAGCGCTTCGATAAAATGAGCGGAAATTTCGCATCATATGAAATAGGAGTGAAATGAGCACCAAGAACCAGTGTATTCGTGCAGAAATGGAGTCAAACCTTGAAGTTTTTGACCAACTCTAGCGCTCTTTCGTGTAAAATTTATAGAAGTGAGCGGACGATCTTTTTAATGCGCACTTAAGTTGTGCTTTTGTGGATATACACAACTCTTCCAACTCGGACCTGTATTCGTCATCCGAGTCAAACGTTTCTATACGAGTCTGATATCTCAGAGCGGTGTCGATGTTTGTACTTAACATTTCCAATCGACATTCCGACTCTGTGACTTGAAGCGAAATACTTTCATCTCTCAATTGGTCACTTACGCGTTTGATGCTTTTGACGCATTGCATACTCAAAATCTTTAGGGATATTCCCAGATGTTGGAGCCATTGTTATTGGATGATGCAATTTATCAGACGAACTCAGACCAATTATACTACTTGCAAAGTATTATTTATTTATTTATTATTGTTTTTTTAAATGAATATATTTTAAATTGTATTGATTTTTCAGATTTTTTTTTTAATATATTTCGAGCGAAAGAATTTTTATTGACGACACAAAAAAAAAATGAATAAAAAATAAAATGTCAATCCGAGAAGTTATGCAGGGTATTTTTCATGAACTGTATAAAAAAAATTATATACCCTGCTAATTTGCCAAAATATACGGTACTTTGGCAAACGATGTGGAGAAAGTATATACCCCACATATTTGGTTGGTTTTTAGGGTAGCGCGTCACCAGCTGTAAGCGCGCCAACCACTGCACGCAACAACAACACAACGACGAAGACGACAAAACGAAATAGAAAATCCGTTGTATGGATATGTATGTATGTATGTATGTATGTATGTATGTGTGTGTGCGCTGCGGACCAACTAAACGGTAAGCATGTAATGCAGATTGGGTGAGAGGGGGTACTGAGGGGCGAAGAGCGAATTTTTGCGCTTGGCAACAAGAAAAGAAATTTAACTTGCTACCAAACACCGACAAATAATTTTTTGGTATTACTTTACCACAAAATTAGAATCTTACGATTCGAAATTCGCTGATTAGCAATGCAATAATTTAAATTTTTTAATACTCTAAAGAGAAGCGGTTCATTTGTTAGTATATATGTATATAAATATATATTTATGTATGTATACATATATATAAAAATGCATGCAAGTGTTATGTTAAGCTCAACTACTTCTGTGCTAGAAATTAAAAGTGTGTGCTCAAGATGGCCAGCACAATTACCAAAGAGAAATTCTCGACTTAGGCCCTTTCAATTTTTAGCACTTTACCTTGGAGTTGACCTTCGCTTTGGAATCAACTATCCTTGAATTCGACATATGTATATGGATTATGGGGATGACGACCACTCCAAGTAATTTCCAAGATTTTTTTATTATGTGTTTCGCGACAGACGCGGGAGAAATTTTTTATGTTGTTTGTTTGGTTAATTTCTTTTACTTTTACATATGTATATATGTATGTATGTATGTATTTTTCGCAGAACTAAGACTTCACCAGTTCACTTCACAATTTTTTAAGCTATTCTTTTTAATATTTATGTATATATATACAGTGGCTCACAGCTTATTCGACCCATTGTAGCATGTTCTGAAGTTCAATAATATAATAATAATATTGTAGCAATATATATATGTTGCAATATTTATGCGCGCAACATTCAAGGGCATCGGCCTATTAAGCAACCACCCATGAGTGCATGGTGCTGGACAATTGCTTAGTCGACATATATATCACGCGCGGCCGCTTGGGCCCAATACGTAACATGATACATCCTCACTCCACTTATGTACGAATTTATGCTTATGCTAACACTTAGATATTCTTATATATAAGCTTATACATAAGCATACCGCTCCTCTGCCGGCTTCCCTGGCAGCGCAGCTACGCGGTTTTAGCTGTACTTGAATATTGTATGAGAATTAAGAATTAATTAAATAAACGACCATCAAACCATACAGACATATCTTGTCTTATTTAAATAATATTGAAAATACTATCGAACCTGGGAGGACCACTCTACATGGCGACCGTGACATTGGTCACAAAGGAATAGTGACCAGGACCATAACTAACCTGCAAAGTAAAAAAAAAAAGAAAGCAAGATGATGCTTTGAGGAAACCAAAAAGGAAAAAGAGTTCTTCAATACGCAAAGTTGCACACGATCGGAAAGAAAAAAAAATGAATGCTGATAAAAATTATTATTAAAAAATAAAAAGGAAACTGCTCCAGCTTACCTCCAAAAATGTTTTAAAAATAATGTTTTAAAAAAAAAAAAAAAACGTTTACACACAATTGAGAAAATGCGCTGATTAAAGGAATGAACACAAACACAACAATTTGCAGTTCAATACCAGAATCAGAGAAAAAAAAAAACAATAAAACAAGAAATAGAATACGTGGGATTTAAAAAAAAAAACCCCAACAATCACCAAACTCCCAGCTATGTACTCGCAGTACATGCCCATCTACAATCAGCAGCCACCTCGTTGGTAAATAGTTGAGTGACTATACGACCTGACCAACATAGAAGAAAACCTGGTGCGAGGACCGGCACCAGTACCGCCTGAGCCCAAAGGCCCCGGACATCAGCAGCAGCCTACAAGTGTGAAAGGCAGGCCGCCTTTTACACCAACGATGGAGCATCAGCGTGCCAACCGGCGACGCCCAGCTGATGCTGTAGACCAGACGAAATAAGAAGAAAAACAATAGATGACAACAAAGAAAAATTTATTTAAAAAAAAAAACAATACAATAAACATAATATAAATTTAAATAAGTATAGATAAGAAAAAAACAAAAATTGTAAGAAATATTGTAAAAATGCGCGGAACCTTTTCCGTCCATAGAGTATAGCCTGTAAAGCTATACGACCAATTAGGTAGGGATATGTAAAAGGAAGATTTTTGCTATTTTTGTTTTAAAAACAAAACAAAAACCTTTCTTCAAACTTTCTCAAATTGAACATAAAACAAAGCGGACATATTCCCTTTATTTTTGCAAAATACAAAATTCTCCAATTTTTTTTTTAAAAAAAAAAAAAAAATATTTCTTCGAAAAATTTCCAACAACTTTTTATTTTTTTGAATGTTTGACAATATAATTAGGAAATTTGATGATACTTCTTGTGAACCCAAAATGGGGTTAGTAGACATGAAAACAGTGGATTCCACTGCCAATGTCATTAACAAGATAGAATCATCAAGTGTTGATTTGAAATTTACAAATATGCTTTTGTTAATAATTGTAATTATAATGACCGCATATATACTGTTCAGAGCATACAAATTACACAATAAATGTGTAACAAAAAGAGCCTTAAGCCATGCTAACGATCTTGATAAGATCTAAGAAGAATATGCAACAATCATTATAAAAGCATATTTCAAAAACTTTTCTCGCATTTACCTAATTTTGAATAAATAAATAAACGATTTGCAAAAAAAAAAAAAAATATATATATATATCAACTGATATAGGAAAAAGATTAGACCTTTCAAAAATTCAAACGAATAAACTCATTAAAATTTAAACGAATATGAACGGAGTAGAGACAAAAAAACTCCAAAAGTATATTCCTTTTCTTGACTTCCTGATACACTCAGGTCCAGTTAACAAGAAATACAAGGAAATAAAATTTTGGATAGTCAACAACTACAAGTTCAGAGAGGATATTGTAGATCTTATGGAAAAATCCATAATAATAGCTTACGGAAAAATTTTATTTAGAAAACCTAGGAGTAGGGATGTGCCCGAATGGGTACATAATATTTTTAAACCAAATATAGAAACTTTCGATATAGAAGATTCAGATGAGGAAGTAGTAGAATAAAAAAAAAAAGAAAAGAATAAACATAAATAAATAAAGTAAAAATGAAGCACATATTAAATAAAATACTGCGAAATGATTCGCTATTCGTAAGTAAGGTTTATTTCCTTCTTGCTACTGAACCAATAGATATGTACCAGTTGGAAAACTTGTACATGTCAACATACAATTGTGAAGTCTCACCTCTAAAAGGGTGCTCAAATAAAGAAAAAGCAATTGTTTTAGGTTCAATACCTAACGTAGAGGTAACTACTATCACAAGACATGATAGCCTAGGCCCTATAATGATCACTTTTGTCAATAAGTACTAATTTACTTATCTCACAAAAGATCAATTGAACATGCTTAATGGAATGGAACGAGATAGTGTCCATTATTAAGAATGAGCGTATTGAGTTTGATAAATCATTTAAGTGCCTAAATAAAAGTGCACCGATTTCAAACCAAACAAAAGAAAAGCACATTAGATGCTTGATAAAGACATACAATAACATTCGTGAAATAATCTATATAAATTCAAATAGATTAACACAATTGCATTTAACGCAAGGACACGATGTGTTAAAAAGACTAAGGGAAAACCTTAGATACATTTCGGAGAGACATAGTTTAAACCTATTTATCCCGAATATCATAAATACACCTGCCAAATTTGATGAGTCAGTATTAATGGATACTGACCAGATCGAGCTAACATCGAGACAGGAAAAAAACATAGAGTCAGGTACATTGTCTGAACAAGACAACGACTCTGATTTAGAATTGAAAATAAACGTCATAAAAACAACAGACAGAATGGCAGAAAGCATTGCTCGAAGAGCATACATGAAAGACATTTCAAGCTCCATTCCAGAATTTAATGGACAAAGAGAGCATCTTCAAAGGTTTATAAGAGCTTTGAAGTTTATTAAAATTGACGTAGGAGAATACGAAGACGTAGCTGTTGAGGTAATTAAATATAAAATTATCGGCCCAACACTATGCAAAGTCCAAGACTTAACAACCATCGATGCAATAATAAAAAAATTGCAAGAGGTTGTAGTCGGAGAAACATCCGGAGTAATAAAAGCCCGACTGGAAAAAGTGACCCAGAAAGGAAAAACACCAGACAATTTTACACAAGAACTCAATAATTTACGTCAGCTTTTGGAAGCTACGTATATTGATGAGGGTTTAACTGTAGAGCATGCTGAAATGTTCAGTACAGAAACAGCTATTAAAACCATGTTAAACAATTGCGACAGAGAAACGAGAATAGTGATAAAGTCTGGTCATTTTAAAAAAATGAATGAGGCCATTAGGTCGTACCTCGAAGAAAGTATACAAACGACTGGCAACCCCAGTTCTGTATTATACACTCAAAGAGGCCGCGGTAGATATAACAATAACAGATACAACTATCGCGGTAGAGGCAATGGTCGTGGTTATTATAATAATTATAATAATCACAACAATGGCCAGAATTCGCAGCCGAACCAAAACTATACCCAATATAACAACAGAGGTAATAATAATAATAGAGGAAATAGAGGAAATAACCAACATAACGGTTATAACAACAACCAGAACAGGAACGTCTATAATGGTAATAGGAACAATGTCCGAGTTACCCAAAGCGAACAGGGAAACGGGGAAGTACCTCCAAATGCTCAAAATTAAAAAATAAAGTCTATTCCATTAACCTAAGTCTTAATAACTTCGTATCATTTAAAAATGTTACGACAAATAAGAAAATAACATTCCTAATTGATACCGGTGCAGATATCTCGATAATAAAAGAAAATTCCGATGTATTTCATAACATCCAAAAAAACAAAACTATAGACATTCGAGGCATAGGAGAAGGAGTAATAAACTCCAAAGGCCTAGTTTCAATTGAATTGCAGACAGATAAATATATTATTCCATACGAATTTCATCTGCTTCATTCAGATTTCGCAATCCCATGCGATGGAATAATAGGATTAGATTTCATAAAAACTTTTAATTGCAAATTAGATTACAGTAATTCAGAAGATTGGTTTATACTTAGACCACAAAATTTAACGTACCCAATTTATGTTCCAATAACATTCAGTTCTGGAAATAACTCAACACTTCTACCAGCAAGGTCCCAAGTGGTACGCAAAATAGACCTATCTTCAGCAGAAGATAACATTTTAATTCCCAATCAGGAAATTAAACCGGGTGTTTATGTTGCAAACACTATCACAACAGCCCAAAATACTTTTGTCCGATTTTTAAATACCACAAATAAATGCCAAATAATAGGCTTCAACAATATAAAATTTGAATCACTCTCTAACTACGATATAGTTCAAAATACCAAAGACACAAGAAAAGAATCTGTAATTCATAAATTGAAGAAAAATTTCCCAATACTATTTAAAAACAAACTTGAAAAATTATGCACCGAGTATAGTGATGTGTTCGGACTTGATACCGAACCAATCACAACAAATAATTTTTATCAACAGAAATTAAGACTTAGGGATGATGAACCGGTATATGTGAAAAATTACCGGAATCCGCATAGCCAAATAGAAGAAATCCAGCGACAAGTTGGAAAGTTAATTGAACAGGGTATTGTTGAACCATCTGCTTCGCCCTACAATAGCCCACTTTTACTAGTCCCAAAGAAAACCCCTTCGGGATCTAAAGAAAAAAATTGGCGATTAGTAATTGACTATCGTCAAATAAATAAAAAATTGCTGTCAGATAAGTTTCCGCTCCCCAGAATTGACGATATTCTTGATCAATTGGGAAGAGCTAAATATTTTTCTTGCCTTGACTTAATGTCAGGTTTTCATCAAATTGAACTAGAAGAAAAATCAAGGGATATAACGTCTTTTTCAACGAGCAATGGCTCATATCGTTTCACGCGATTACCTTTCGGTCTAAAAATAGCACCTAATTCATTTCAGAGAATGATGACAATAGCATTCTCAGGCCTTGAGCCTAGCCAAGCTTTCCTTTATATGGACGATTTAATTGTTATTGGTTGTTCTGAACAACATATGATTAAAAATTTAATAGATGTTTTTGAACTTTGCAGAAAAAACAATCTAAAACTGCATCCAGAAAAATGCTCATTTTTTATGCATGAAGTGACATTCCTAGGTCACAAATGCACAGACAAAGGAATCTTGCCAGACGATAAAAAATTTGACGTCATCAAGAATTATCCAGTCCCACATGATGCAGATAGTGCTAGACGTTTCGTTGCATTTTGCAATTACTATAGACGTTTCATAAAAAATTTCGCCGAATATTCACGGCACATAACAAGATTATGTAAAAAGAATGTTCCATTCGAATGGACAGCAGAATGCGAAAACGCATTCCAATACTTAAAAGACAAGCTCGTTCAACCCAATCTATTGCAGTACCCAGATTTTAGCAAAGAATTTTGCATAATCACAGATGCAAGCAAACAAGCATGTGGAGCAGTTTTAACTCAAAACTATAATGGACTCCAACTTCCAGTTGCATATGCATCAAGAGCATTCACTAAAGGTGAAAGCAACAAGAGTACTACAGAACAAGAGCTAGCAGCAATACATTGGGCAATAACATATTTTCGACCATACATATATGGCAAACATTTCACAGTGCGAACAGACCATAGACCATTAACATATTTATTCTCCATGGTCAACCCAAGTTCAAAATTAACACGCATGCGTTTAGAATTGGAAGAGTATGATTTCACGGTAGAGTATTTGAGGGGTAAAGATAATTTTGTGGCAGACGCCCTATCACGGATAACTATATCCGAGTTAAAAGATATGAATATAAAAGTCCTGAAAGTCACTACCAGGCAACAAAGTAGACAGAAAAACTGCGCAGTTAATAAGGAAGAATTTTTACCAAGGCAAAAATTTCAAAATGCTTCTAGGCCCAGCGTATACGAAGTCGTCAAGAACGACGAGGTACGAAAAGTAGTGACCTTGCGAATAACAGCATATAAATGTTCATTGAAACATGGAAAGAAAGTTATAGCAAGAATTGATGTTAGCGATTTGTACACCAATGGAATTCTCGACTTAGGTCAGTTCTTCCAAAGGCTTGAAATGCAAGCCGGTATACTTGAAATCAGCCAACTCAAAGTGGCACCGAGCGAAAAGATCTTTGAAATTATTTCAATAGATACTTTTAAAAATATGGGCAATATTATATTGAAAACATTAAGAGTAGCGCTACTCCAGCCGGTGACCCTAATAGAAAATGAAAAAGAAAGAGAAGCAATACTGTCTACATACCATGATGATCCAATTCAAGGAGGTCATACAGGCATTACCAGAACGCTAGCAAAAATCAAAAGACACTACTATTGGAAAAATATGGGACGCCATATCAAAGATTACATAAGAAGATGTCATAAATGCCAGGTATCAAAAACTACAAAACACACAAAAACCCCCATGACAATAACAGAAACACCAGCAAATGCTTTTGATAGAGTGATAGTGGACACAATAGGTCCGCTACCAAAATCAGATAATAAATATCAAAGAAGCTAACTTCGGCCGTGCCGAAGTTTGTATACCCTTGCAGATTAATTGATTACTTTCTCCGTCATATCGGATTCAAGATATTTTAAAAATTGGAAATATAAAATTTTAAAAAATTTGAACCAAAAAAAGAAACAGTAAGAAAAAATTCGAGTTTGCCAACGATCGGATTTGAACCTCCGCTCACGTCATTTCTAGAATCGATCTCTACCTATTGCGCTACTAAACTTATAATTCACTATCTCGCTATTTCGGTATACATTGCAAGCGTCCAGCTTCTCGCTCTCTAAAGTTTCTGACGAATTCTAGAATACAACAACACAATACAAATAGTTTTTTGTCTCTTTCTGTTTCGCACTCAGCTTGTAGTTTTTTCAAGCACGTGTTCGCATATATGTATGTATGTATGTATGTATGTTTGTATGTTTCCATGTATGTTGTTTGTGTACAAATATATAAAAGCAAATATAAACGTATTTAATTGGCTGCATATGCAAACATACTGATGCTGATGGGGGTTGATTCATTGATTTTATTGATTTATGTCGGTGTTTATTATCCGATCTGATTCAAACTTACTGATATGATGTAAAAGTATAATTCTCATCTGATCACCAAATTTGGTTGAGATATCTTAAAAAACAAAAAGTTTTTCTCACAAAAACATACTTTTTCTGATGGGGGTTGATTATTGATTTTATTGATTTATGTCGGTGTTTATTATCCGATCTGAATCAAACTTGCTGGTAAGGTGTAGAAGTAGAATTGTCATCTATGTGCCAAATTTGGTTGAGATATCTTAAAAAACAAAAAAGTTTTTCTCACAAGAACTGTTTTGAACAACTCACATTTTGACCGAGGTACCTCTGATCTTTCCTATTTTTCTATAACTTATAGTTGTCCGATCCTACCAACTCTCGAACTTAATTTGCTTGTAACATCAACGGACAGAATGATATGACTTTTATTCACGTAGCTCAAAATTTAAGATCGATTAAGTATGTAGAAACAGACAGACGGACAGACGGACAGACGGACAGACGGACATGGTCATATCGACTCGGCTTTCGATGCTGATCAAGAATATATATACTTTATGGGGTCGGAAACGATTATTTCTATGCGTTACAAACATCTGACCAATTTTATTATACCCTCTGCAAGGGTATAAAAATGAATATATTGTCACATTGATATGTGATCTAACAAAATATTTAGTAGCCATTCCAGTTCCATCCAAGAGTGCAAGTAATGTAGCTAAATCTATATTCGAAAAATTTATACTACAGTACGGTCCAATGAAAACACTCATTACGGACATGGGAACTGAGTACAAGAACCAGATTATAACAGATATATGCAAGTACATGAAAATTAAAAATATAACATCTACAGCATATCACCATCAGACTTTAGGGACAATAGAACGAAGTCATAGAACATTCAATGAATATATTCGTTCATATATATCAGCAGATAAGTCCGATTGGGATGTTTGGATACAATATTTCACTTATTGTTACAACACAACACCCTCGGCAGTGCATGAATATTGTCCATACGAACTAGTATTTGGAAGACTACCAAATCAGTTCATACATTTCAACAAAATAGATAGAATAGATCCTATATACAATTTAGAAGACTACTCTAAAGAAATAAAATTTAGAATAGAAATAGCATATAAAAGAGCAAGAGTTATGTTAGAAAAGCATAAAGCTAAGAATAAGGAGCTTTACGATAAAAAAGTAAATAATATTGAATTAGAAGTAGGAAATAAAGTCTTGTTAAGAAACGAGACGGGCCATAAGCTAGAACCTAAGTATTTAGGCCCATATGAAATAGAAGCAATAGAAAATAGGGATAACATTTTAATTAAAGATAGCAAGAATAAAAAGCAATTAGTGCATAAAGATAGGTTAAAAGTCTTTGTCGGTTAATATATATATATAAAAAAAAAACGCAAAAAAAAAAAAAAAAAAAAAAATTTTTTCCAAAACAGAAAAGTAATTAACATCTTCAACATTTAATGATACTATATATAAAAAAAAATTTTGTTATCATACACCAAGTAATCAAGCATTCAAATAAATAAATAATTAAAACAAAAAATATAATAAAAATTTACATATAAAATTAGAAAATAACTCCACATAGTTACGTTATTTTTTTTAAGGGCGGGGATGTAGCATGTTCTGAAGTTCAATAATATAATAATAATATTGTAGCAATATATATATGTTGCAATATTTATGCGCGCAACATTCAAGGGCATCGGCCTATTAAGCAACCACCCATGAGTGCATGGTGCTGGACAACTGCTTAGTCGACATATATATCACGCGCGGCCGCTTGGGCCCAATACGTAACATGATACATCCTCACTCCACTTATGTACGAATTTATGCTTATGCTAACACTTAGATATTCTTATATATAAGCTTATACATAAGCATACCGCTCCTCTGCCGGCTTCACCGGCAGCGCAGCTACGCGGTTTTAGCTGTACTTGAATATTGTATGAGAATTAAGATTATTATTAAATAAACGACCATCAAACCATGCAGACATATCTTGTCTTATATAAATAATATTGAAAATACTATCGAACCTGGGAGGACCACTCTACACCATCTCAAATTGCAACATTGAAATCGCAATAACATTTATGCCAGTAAAATTTTCAAAAAAATTTAAATGCAGAAGTCTTCGTTAATGCTTAAACCTAAAGAAATCAACTTCATTTATTATAATATGTCTAAACTGTAAGATGTAGGTGACAAAAACTAAAAAAACTAAACAATTCAATGTCACAGCTTATTCGACCCAACTTAAAAAAATGGCAACAATATTCTACTTATATGTAGATAATATTTAAAAACTTAATATTTAGTGTGCCCCCCCTTTTGATTTATGACGGCTTTTATACGGTTTGGGACCGATGCAACCAATTTCTTTGTGGTTTCAGGACTTATTTTTGCCCATTCCTCAATAAGAGCTGTTTTCAAGTCATTTTTTTTGCTGATTTGACGTTTCCGAATGTTACTGTCCAAAATAGCCCACAAATTTTCAATCACGTTGAGATCGGGTGACTGTGCCGGCGGTTTAATTACGTGGGGACAATTCCAAATTAGCCACGTTTGCACTATATCAGATGTGTGCTTTGGATCATTGTCTTGGTAATAGCGGAAATTATCCTTTATACCAAAATCCTCAGCACTTTGAACCAAATTTCTTTTAAGGACATCTAGGTAAAGATCCTTGGTCATTGTAGTCTCAATGAACTCGAGTTTTCCGACACCTGCTGCAGACATACAGGCCCAAACCATGACGCTGCCACCGCCATGTTTGACGGTTGGTTTTAAATGTTTGTCTTGGAGCTCAGTATTTGCCTTTCGCCAGACATAGGGTCGTCCATCAGAGCCAAAAATGTTGAACTTCGACTCATCGGCAAATATAACTTGCTCCCCAGAAGCTATTGTCCTTGTTCAGATGCTCCTTCGCAAATTAAAAGCGGCGCTGACGGTTAGTCATACTAATAAATGGTTTTTTCCGGGCGATTCTTCCATGTAGATCATTGTTTCTGAGAACTCGGCGTATAGTTTCTGCAGAACATGATTTGCCTAGCCTTTCCTGCATCTCGACGGCTAATTGTGGAGCTGAAATCTTTGGATTTTCTTTGATTTTGCGAACAATGAGGCGCTCATCTGTTGCATTCAAAATTTTGTTTGGAGCATTCCTTCCTTTGCTTTCCACTCTATTTTCCAAAACAAATCGATTTATTATTCCCTTTACTGTGGACTCAGGGATATTTACAAATTCAGCTATTTTACGCCGTGAATGTCCTTCTTTTAAATGTTTAAGGACTAATTCCCGTTGCTCTATTGATATACGCTTTCCCATTGTTGCAAGACGTGTTTCACTGATAAAATCCAAACAAAAGTGCAAGATCTAATTGCCTACATAATAACTAAAGCATGTACGCAAAAAAAGTTCCGATATTCCAGGAACTAAACGACCGCAGATGTCGAAGATAGTCATTGGGTCGAATAAGCTGTGACATTGAATTGTTTAGTTTTTGTTACCTACATCTTACAGTTTAGACATATTATAATAAATGAAGTTGATTTCTTTAAGTTTAAGCATTAACGAAGACTTCTGCATTTAAATTTTCAATGTTGCAATTTGAGATGGGTCGAATAAGCTGTGAGCCACTGTACATGTACATACGTACACCACTACACTTAGCGCTCATCTGCGCGTACAGTATCCTTGCTCGGAATTGCGCGGAACTTTTTTTTTAGGAGAATAAAAATCGGAATTTCGGGCGCAGGGGTCGATTATTCTCAGGACCCGACAGCTTAGCCACTTCTTTTCGGACGAAAATTAATTTTTTTAAAAAAGATAAAAATTTAGTGCTATGAAGTTCAAGCAAAACTTACAATTATTATTAAAAATATTTCTAACGTATCCTCTAATAAGCTATACACAAAGTCAAATAACTTTGAATTATCTTTTTTTGGAACACTTCTCTGACCGGTTATAAATGGGTCGGACCGTAAAAGGAGTGAATGTATTATATCTGTGTTTGTAATAATGCGTGACATTTTCCGGATGTGATTAAGTCTACATTTTTTAAATTTTTTATTATTGGATTCTGCAGCTTCCTCCGAAAGCTCTCCAATTGAAACAATTGCGTGTTCTATTATTGCAGATACATGTATAAGAACTTTATGCACAGTAGCTGGCATAAAGTACCACAAATACTCTTTGATGAGATCCTTGGCAGTATCGAGAGCATCTGCGTTAAATTTGTCGGCATTAATTTTATACCCCGATGATAGAGCTTGAAGTATAGTCGCACAACGATAGATTAGATTCTCATTTATTCCTGTTATTTCGGAAGCCAACCTTGGATTTGAAAAAAATGTTCTTGCCGTATTTCCGTCGTTCGATGAGCCTCTACCTCCATTTCTGGGCTTGTCTACAATTAAACCCAGTTTTTCACGAAAATCCTTTTGAATTTTAATTTTTCTTTCCATGACTTTTGTTTTTGTTCATTTCCTCTAGCTTGCCACATTTTAATGACAGACTTATAAGATATGTATATGCAAAAAGTATTCAAACAAACGTATTTTTGCATGAAGGGGCGAAAGACCAAATTCAAAATATTTCTGTAAAGCGACTTTGTTTAAGCAAACGGCCAAGTTATTCATTTGTGTTGTATTGATACCGCATATGTCTACATGTAGCACTTGGCAAAAGACGCCTCGCTTAAAGCATTGCAGACCTTTCCTTCCACCATTGTCTGTTGTAACCATAACTTTGAAAAACAAGACGATGATGATTTAGTATATTAAAGATTGCAAACACATCGGCGAATTTCGGTTTGTAACTTTAACACTTTTATTATCTTAAAACGCAGACTACACAGACTATATTTACATAACTAAAAGTATAAGTAAACATAAAAAACATGCACAAAAACGGTACACACATATGTATATGTAGGCTTCTTTAAACAATAATTATACTAGAGTTACAAAAAATAAATCAGATTTTGTATTTTTTAGCAAAAAGTAAATACTTTTAACTTGAAAATCCATTTTAAATAATTAATTTAGGAGCTCTCAATCGTTTACCAAAAAAATTGCAAGTTCACTTTGCTACAGATTAATGCCGTTAAGCGTGCAGCTGTGCGTAAAATATGAACACGTGTTCAAGCTTTTGGTACTATTTTTAGAAAGAACCGTTAGAATTTCAGCAAAAACCAGTTTGCACTAGTTAAGAATGAACACTTATGAGATAAATAGTGGTAATTTTTTTACAATATTTTGTGATGATGTTTTCGAATTTTGGCCTATGGGCGGAACCACTGTGCACTGGTCAACTGTGAAAAAGCTCACTGCCCGTTTTTATGTTGTTTTGGTTTAGGAAAATAAATTAATCAAATCGCGATTTGATTAATTTACGGTACGGATACTTTAATTTGTTTATTCGCTATTAAAATTGTCAACAACGGAAAATGAGCTTCCGGCTTATATACACAATGGCCGTACGTATGTATGCAAGTGCATATAAATTATATGCGTATGTATGTATGTATGAATGTATGTGGCTATATATAATAGACATCTGCATGAGATGCAAAAAAGTGATATTCGAATGTACAACAGTTAAATTGAGTTGAGTGAATATGAGTACAAAGCTGAATGAGTATAAATGATTGAGTGATTTCGCAAAGCACTCGGAAGCACAATGTTGGAGCAATGAGTACAAGTGAGAACATGCGAAAATGAGAGGATAGGCTTCGAATGTATTCGAATGTCAAAACGGTTGTTGTTCGTTTGCTCTAGAGAAAAACAAAATTGAGCACAAAGCAAGGAGTAGAACTTGAAGAAAACGCAATAAGTCAAAATTGTATTTCACAATATGGCGAAACCTAAAGCATAGAAAGCAAGGAGTGGAACTAGAATACATTAAAATGAAAACAAATCCAAGAGTTACATTTTTATATTTATTTGGCTTATTACTATTTTATTTATAAACATATGTACATACATACATATATACATTTTTTTTTTTTAAATATTAGCATGTAAAAACATTATTTTGTTTATATTTTCCGGGTTTGTTGTAATTAAACAGCGCTTTTCAGTAATTAAGTTTCTGGCGTCTGAAAATGTTCTTTCAGAAGCCGCGCTGCTCGCCGGTATACAAAGATGAGTTCATTCCAGATTTTTTAACGAACTTCACCAGCTTGGTGGATGCACTGACCATAGAGCCCAGTTCGGGCACGGCATTAATGCCTTTTTCAACAGCGTTATTCAGCAGATTATTGACGCAATTGATTTCCTCAAAGTCGTGAAAAGCTTTTATCATATTTGATTCACGATCGGTTACGATAATTGGATTGTCCATTTTGAGACCGCAATCAAAGTTCTTCAAGATTTCCTCCATTTTTGAACGAATATTTGCACCTATGTAGTTACAAAATTTAGTTAAATTAATGTTATACACATGAAGATTAAGTTAACATACCAATGCAGGACATTTCATTCATTGATTTAATGGCCATAAAACGATCAACAAGTACTCCTTCCTTTAGATTGTGCAGGACAAATATGAAGCTTTTAAATTAAATTAATTATCTGTCCATAAGTCACTAGTGATCCAAAAAGCTTTATAATTTACAATTTCATCTTTTATTGGCCCAGAATGTAAGTCGTTAATTGCTCCTATATTCCGGGAAACAGTAGTTGGATGTGGTAATAATTTATCCATATCGACATTGAAACCATAAGTTGCACCAACATTTATTAAAAAAGATGGAAATTTCTTAAGGCCGGAATCAGCAATAATTTTTAATGGACGACAATTCTTTATAATCTAGTCAGTGGCAACAACTACGCCCTCCTGCTTAGTATCTGAGTTTACCTCAATTGGGGGAGTTTTTAAATTTTACTAGCGCTTATGCCGGAATTACTTGTGAGTAGATTTATATATTTGAAAAATCGCTTGACTTTAAGCACTTTGATTTTTTATACCCTGTACTCATAGGGTTACAGGGAGAAGGAAACATTTCCCACCCCATAAAGTATATATATTCTTGATCAGTATCAACAGCCTAGTCGATATAGCCATGTCCGTCTGTCCGTCCGTATGAACACCTAGATCTCAGAGACTATAAGAGCTAGAATAACCAAACTTGATGTCAACATCCGTCTAGATCTAGATCACATCATACGCAGATCAAGTTTGTTTTAAATTTTTGTAACGCCCACTTCCAACCCCGCAAATTAGAAAAAACTGTAACTAGAGTTCTATTAAAGCTAATACTTTTTGGCAGACTTAATTATATATCCAATATGAACCATCTGACCTAATTTGATCGAAATCGGTCAACAAATATCGAAGATATATGTACGTATGTATGTATATATGTTTTTTACTGAAATTCCATGGGCAGCAGCAGCTGAAATGTGTGCGCGAGATAACATGCGCATGTCGCTTTGTACTGAATGACGCATTACTTTCGTTTGCATTTGCTGTTTCGGCTTGTTAAGAGAATTTTATGAAAAATTTTATTCAATTAATGAGGATTTCGAAGGAGTCTGCTTAAACGAAATATCCTTTTTTGGTACAGGGTATACTCCAAGTCGGCAGGGACGACTTGCTTACATTTATTATTACTTGATTTTCAGCTGCAACTGCACTCGCGTATGTATGGACGGATGTACAGTGAACAAAACATTTATTCTGACACCCATATGATTCAACTTTTTTCATTAATAACTTCAAAAGTATTTAACATGAACGAAAAAAATGTTATTTCATTATTATTATTATAAGTCTAGGATATGGTTGTAAACTATCAACCTAACTATATTTTACAAGCACTGGCAACTAAGGCCTTCGACGAAAACTACATCCATGCACTAGCCTGGGATTCGAACCCGAATCCTCGTTGTTCAGTTGCCTAAAAGGATTGTTATTTCATTATAAAGATCCATGTTACTAAAACTAATTTTAAACATAAAAACAAAAAAACAAAAAACCTTCCTTGGCATAGGACAAAATCTTAAAACAATCGAAAAAGACACTTTTTTACTCACAAAAGTTATTCGGACAATTTGTACTTTGTACGAAAAAAACTTACTTTCACCAATTTCTTTTAGTTTTTACAAAAAACTATTTGATTGAGTGAAATGAAGCAAAACGTCTTTAAGCGTCTTTATTTTTTCTATTGTTAAGTTTGTATTCCATTGAAGCTAGGAAAATAAATAATAATCGGACAAAAATGAAATATTTTTTACTTATTACTTACATTAAGAAAAAAAATATCAAAGAAGCTATCTTCGGTCGTGCCGAAGTTTGTATACCCTTGCAGATTAATTGATTACTTTCTCCGTCATATCGGATTCAAGAAATATAAAATTTAAAAAAAAATTGAACCAAAAAAAGAAACAGTAAGAAAAAATTCGAGTTTGCCAACGGCCGGAGTTAAACCTCCGCTCCCATCACTTCATCGACTCGGCTGTTGATGCTGATCAAGAATATATATACTTTATGGGGTCGGAACATTTTCCTTCTGGCTGTTACATACATTTTAGTGACTTTAATATACCTTGTACCCTATGGGTACAGGGTATAAAAATCTGGAGGAATTCAGCCGAAATGCCGGCTTTGAATTCAACTTTATTCCACCGCGCGCTCCCCATTTTGGAGGCTTATGGGAAGCCGCAGTAAAGTCAATGAAGACTCTGCTCATCAAATATTTGACCTCTTCTCATTTAACATACGAAGAGCTTTAATCGATTGCAATTGAAGTGGAGGCGATATTGAACTCCCGTCCAATATCCATTCACAGCGATGATCCCAATGATGGGGAGGCCCTGACGCCAGCCCACTTATTGATCGGATGTTCATTGCGAGCGATACCTGAACCAGTAGTGACCTATCTCAAGCAACGCTTCTGGGAACTTTGGAAGTGCGACTATGTACATCAATTGCAGGAACGCTCTAAGTGGTTGCACCCCGAAAACAATATTTCAAAGGATCAATTAGTTCTCATCTATGAAGACAATCTTCCACCGCAATGCTGGATTACTGATCGTGTGGTCGAAGCTATACTTGGGGCAGATGGAAGGGTCAGAGTAGCCGATGTTCGCACCAAGAAAGGAATTATTCGCCGCCCAATCTGCAAACTTGCTCCATTGCCTTTGAGAGATGACATTTATGTAAATTGAAGGAGGCATACTTCATCCTTCAATGGGGGAGTATTTTGGAGGAGACGTCATCGTTAAAATTATATTTGTATATATTAAGATTTCTTATATTATTTGTTTAAGATTATTGGAATTTCTACCACTGTAGTTACATTTACATGTTCTAAAAGCTTTTGTTACATGGCTCATGAAGAGCTTCTCACTCATGAAACCGAAATATAATAATGACTTCTTTATGGAAATCGAAGAGGACAAGACGTATTTTTCCTTACTCCACTCCACATGCTATTGAGCATTGGAGTCTTGTATCATCTGCAACTGGGCAGATCAAACACTGATCAAAAATATATATACTTTATATAGTCGGAGATGCTTTCTTCTGTGCGTTGCAAACTTCTGACCAAAATTAATATACCCTCTGTATAAAAACATTGTCAGAGCCATCTCAGTACCATTTTAATTTGTATAACAAAAAAATTTGTATAACAAATTAATTTGATATGTAAATACGACAGTATGTAAGAAACTGTATTCCCTTACAAGTTTTGTTTGAATAATAAGCAATTTTGTTACATCGTTAGAATATACGTTTTTTTGCTTTTAATATTTTAGAAATTATTTAAAATTCAAATTCATTTGTCAAAAGACCATAATTAAACTTAGAAAAAAATACGTAGATCTACGTATTTTGGGCAAATGTTGGCTACGTAAAAATACGTAGATTTTGGTTTTGAGCTACGCATATGAAAAATTTTCATTTCGCAGCACTGCTTTGTACCCTATGGGTACAGGGTTATACCCTTATACTTATGGCAACGATTGAGTAATTTGGACTCCTCACTTTCATTATAACTTTTTCGGTTGCCGAGACGAAGCGCACAGAACTTCTAGTCATTCTTAGGAAAACAGTAGATATAATAAATATTACAAAAGAAGAGGCATCTAATTTGCAATTCAGCGAAAAGGCTCGTCTCATTAGATCAGATCCAGTAACTTGTGTAAGATATTTCGAGCATAGATATAGGAAATTGTTAAAAGTAATGAAGAGTCAGGGAGGGATTTTCGGTGATAATTTTGTTATTAGGCATTATTGGCGAGTTGAGTTTCAGCAGAGAGACTCTCCTCATGTTAACGGGGTGTTGAAACCCAAAACCCAAATTTTCCTTAAAAGAAGTTTGGCAGAAATTTGGGTTAATGCGTATAATTCCCATATTCTTTCTATGCAACGGGCCAATATGGACATTCATTTCATATAAGATCTTTATGCTTAATAATTATATAAATAAATCCCAAAGAGTCATTTCCAAGCTGATGCGGGAAGCTGTTGCAAGTGTTGAAATGGGCAACTTAAGCATCAGGCAATATGTTGGCCACAAGTTTATTTGCGGCACTGAGATATCTGCTCATTAAGCTGCCTATTGCTGTCTAGGGATGTCTATGTCCAACATCAGTCACAAAAATAGGTTTATAAGCACAAATTTACCAGAACGTCGAGTTAAAATGCTCAAAATTAGTCAGCAATTAGAAAGCTTGCCTCAGGACTCCACTGACATCTTTGTAAAAGGGTCACTTGACTATTATATAGAAAGACCAGATATTCTTGAGGATTTCGTTGGCAATTATGAGTTTAGCGATAGGTCTCGCCGAAATAATAGAAATGAGGAAGAAAGTGAGATTTTAAGTATCAGTCTTCCTTTGCGCAATGGTAGTTGTACGCGCAGATGATGTTTGTTATGTGGATGTTTTGTGTTATCCAATAAATGTTCGATGTTGGAGTTAGAGGCAGGCGGCATCGAGCTACATTGGAGCGAAATCGACCCGCTTCGCCGACTTAGGTTAAGAAAAGAAAAAGGAAAATATATATATTGCAAAAAAAACGAAGTCCCAAATTTAAATCAGTTAAAAACTATCAAAAAAACTCTTATGGCGCCCGAGCAGGGACAAGTTTTTAGTATTTAAAGTGAAAGAATTAAATTCAAAAGACTAATGAACAGTGGAACATATGTACATATGTACATCTTATATATAAAAATGAAGCCCATTTTTTCTGGTCATCGCATCACGCGTGAATGTCTGGACCGATTTCACTAATTCTTTTTTTGTTGTATTTGTTATTATTAGGAGAAGGTTCTTACATTAAAAAATATTAAGAAAATCTCTCATGCCATGTTTTATACGCATATTATCTTTAAATTTTTGGCAAGACAACACGAAATACAAGAACATCTGATTTTCTAAATGTGACCATCTGCTTGGTGTGGCCGTAGTCGTTTTCCTTAGTCACTGCATCACGCGTGAACCGATGGACCGATTTCACTAATTCTTTTTTTGTTGTATTTGTTATTATTCGGAGATGTATTTGTTATTATTGGGAGAAGGTTCTTACGGAAAAAAATATTAAGAAAATCTCTCATGCCATGTTTTATACGCATATTATCTTTAAATTTTTGGCAAGACAACACGAAATACAAGAACATTTGATCTGCTAAATGTGACCATCTGTTTGGTGTGGCCGTAGCAACGTTATTAAAAACTGATCTGTTTACAGAAATCAGTTTGAGTCAAATAAAGAAAAAGCTCGATTTGAAATCCACAGAAACTTATTCATAAAATTAAAGTATTTGCAGTTGGATTTTCGTTTTTAACAATGCCACCAACCAGACGTACAAGCTTAGGCCGCAGAACTCGAAATACGGCAAGTCAAAGAAATATAAGAGCAAATCAAACTGATGAGCAATGCGAAGCGCGAAATGAACTTGAACGGAATTGATATGAAGATAGAAATTTTGTGTTTACTCCCCACAGAGCTGCATTCAGTTATAATGTGGCAATTAATTACAGTTCAGCGAAAATTGTTGTTATTGGTCAAATGAGTTCATTTTTAAATATATATAGATATATTTTGTTTTTTATTTCATTAAAAATTAGTAAAGTCATTTTCAGGTATAGCTAGACCAGGGAATTATGAATACATTTTTATAGGGAGGATTCAGTTCAAATTGAATAGGTACTCATACCTAAGATAGGTCAGCTGTACAAAATAAAGTAGTGCATCATTGCAACGCTAAGGCGGTACGAAGTTCGCCGGGTCAGCTAGTACTTTATATAGTCGGAGATGCTTTCTTCTGTGCGTTGCAAACTTCTGACCAAAATTAATATACCCTCTGTATAAAAACATTGTCAGAGCCATCTCAGTACCATTTTAATTTGTATAACAAAAAATTTGTATAACAAATTAATTTGATATGTAAATACGACAGTATGTAAGAAACTGTATTCCCTTACAAGTTTTGTTTGAATAATAAGCAATTTTGTTACATCGTTAGAATATACGTTTTTTTGCTTTTAATATTTTAGAAATTATTTAAAATTCAAATTCATTTGTCAAAAGACCATAATTAAACTTAGAAAAAATACGTAGATCTACGTATTTTGGGCAAATGTTGGCTACGTAAAAATACGTAGATTTTGGTTTTGAGCTACGCATATGAAAAATTTTCATTTCGCAGCACTGCTTTGTACCCTATGGGTACAGGGTTATACCCTTATACTTATGGCAACGATTGAGTAATTTGGACTCCTCACTTTCATTATAACTTTTTCGGTTGCCGAGACGAAGCGCACAGAACTTCTAGTCATTCTTAGGAAAACAGTAGATATAATAAATATTACAAAAGAAGAGGCATCTAATTTGCAATTCAGCGAAAAGGCTCGTCTCATTAGATCAGATCCAGTAACTTGTGTAAGATATTTCGAGCATAGATATAGGAAATTGTTAAAAGTAATGAAGAGTCAGGGAGGGATTTTCGGTGATAATTTTGTTATTAGGCATTATTGGCGAGTTGAGTTTCAGCAGAGAGACTCTCCTCATGTTCACGGGGTGTTGAAACCCAAAACCCAAATTTTCCTTAAAAGAAGTTTGGCAGAAATTTGGGTTAATGCGTATAATTCCCATATTCTTTCTATGCAACGGGCCAATATGGACATTCATTTCATATAAGATCTTTATGCTTAATAATTATATAAATAAATCCCAAAGAGTCATTTCCAAGCTGATGCGGGAAGCTGTTGCAAGTGTTGAAATGGGCAACTTAAGCATCAGGCAATATGTTGGCCACAAGTTTATTTGCGGCACTGAGATATCTGCTCATTAAGCTGCCTATTGCTGTCTAGGGATGTCTATGTCCAACATCAGTCACAAAAATAGGTTTATAAGCACAAATTTACCAGAACGTCGAGTTAAAATGCTCAAAATTAGTCAGCAATTAGAAAGCTTGCCTCAGGACTCCACTGACATCTTTGTAAAAGGGTCACTTGACTATTATATAGAAAGACCAGATATTCTTGAGGATTTCGTTGGCAATTATGAGTTTAGCGATAGGTCTCGCCGAAATAATAGAAATGAGGAAGAAAGTGAGATTTTAAGTATCAGTCTTCCTTTGCGCAATGGTAGTTGTACGCGCAGATGATGTTTGTTATGTGGATGTTTTGTGTTATCCAATAAATGTTCGATGTTGGAGTTAGAGGCAGGCGGCATCGAGCTACATTGGAGCGAAATCGACCCGCTTCGCCGACTTAGGTTAAGAAAAGAAAAAAGGAAAATATATATATTGCAAAAAAAACGAAGTCCCAAATTTAAATCAGTTAAAAACTATCAAAAAAACTCTTATGGCGCCCGAGCAGGGACAAGTTTTTAGTATTTAAAGTGAAAGAATTAAATTCAAAAGACTAATGAACAGTGGAACATATGTACATATGTACATCTTATATATAAAAATGAAGCCCATTTTTCTGGTCATCGCATCACGCGTGAATGGCTGGACCGATTTCACTAATTCTTTTTTTGTTGTATTTGTTATTATTAGGAGAAGGTTCTTACATTAAAAAATATTAAGAAAATCTCTCATGCCATGTTTTATACGCATATTATCTTTAAATTTTTGGCAAGACAACACGAAATATAAGAACATCTGATTTTCTAAATGTGACCATCTGCTTGGTGTGGCCGTAGTCGTTTTCCTTAGTCACTGCATCACGCGTGAACCGATGGACCGATTTCACTAATTCTTTTTTTGTTGTATTTGTTATTATTAGGAGATGTATTTGTTATTATTAGGAGAAGGTTCTTACGGAAAAAAATATTAAGAAAATCTCTCATGCCATGTTTTATACGCATATTATCTTTAAATTTTTGGCAAGACAACACGAAATACAAGAACATCTGATTTTCTAAATGTGACCATCTGCTTGGTGTGGCCGTAGTCGTTTTCCTTAGTCACTGCATCACGCGTGAACCGATGGACCGATTTCACTAATTCTTTTTTTGTTGTATTTGTTATTATTAGGAGATGTATTTGTTATTATTAGGAGAAGGTTCTTACGGAAAAAAATATTAAGAAAATCTCTCATGCCATGTTTTATACGCATATTATCTTTAAATTTTTGGCAAGACAATACGAAATACAAGAACATCTGATCTGCTAAATGTGACCATCTGTTTGGTGTGGCCGTAGCAACGTTATAAAAAACTGATCTGTTTACAGAAATCAGTTTGAGTCAAATAAAGAAAAAGCTCGATTTGAAATCCACAGAAACTTATTCATAAAATTAAAGTATTTGCAGTTGGATTTTCGTTTTTAACAATGCCACCAACCAGACGTACAAGCTTAGGCCGCAGAACTCGAAATACGGCAAGTCAAAGAAATATAAGAGCAAATCAAACTGATGAGCAATGCGAAGCGCGAAATGAACTTGAACGGAATTGATATGAAGATAGAAATTTTGTGTTTACTCCCCACAGAGCTGCATTCAGTTATAATGTGGCAATTAATTACAGTTCAGCGAAAATTGTTGTTATTGGTCAAATGAGTTCATTTTTAAATATATATAGATATATTTTGTTTTTTATTTCATTAAAAATTAGTAAAGTCATTTTCAGGTATAGCTAGACCAGGGAATTATGAATACATTTTTATAGGGAGGATTCAGTTCAAATTGAATAGGTACTCATACCTAAGATAGGTCAGCTGTACAAAATAAAGTAGTGCATCATTGCAACGCTAAGGCGGTACGAAGTTCGCCGGGTCAGCTAGTACTTTATATAGTCGGAGATGCTTTCTTCTGTGCGTTGCAAACTTCTGACCAAAATTAATATACCCTCTGTATAAAAACATTGTCAGAGCCATCTCAGTACCATTTTAATTTGTATAACAAAAAAATTTGTATAACAAATTAATTTGATATGTAAATACGACAGTATGTAAGAAACTGTATTCCCTTACAAGTTTTGTTTGAATAATAAGCAATTTTGTTACATCGTTAGAATATACGTTTTTTTGCTTTTAATATTTTAGAAATTATTTAAAATTCAAATTCATTTGTCAAAAGACCACAATTAAACTTAGAAAAAAATACGTAGATCTACGTATTTTGGGCAAATGTTGGCTACGTAAAAATACGTAGATTTTGGTTTTGAGCTACGCATATGAAAAATTTTCATTTCGCAGCACTGCTTTGTACCCTATGGGTACAGGGTTATACCCTTATACTTATGGCAACGATTGAGTAATTTGGACTCCTCACTTTCATTATAACTTTTTCGGTTGCCGAGACGAAGCGCACAGAACTTCTAGTCATTCTTAGGAAAACAGTAGATATAATAAATATTACAAAAGAAGAGGCATCTAATTTGAAATTCAGCGAAAAGGCTCGTCTCATTAGATCAGATCCAGTAACTTGTGTAAGATATTTCGAGCATAGATATAGGAAATTGTTAAAAGTAATGAAGAGTCAGGGAGGGATTTTCGGTGATAATTTTGTTATTAGGCATTATTGGCGAGTTGAGTTTCAGCAGAGAGACTCTCCTCATGTTCACGGGGTGTTGAAACCCAAAACCCAAATTTTCCTTAAGAGAAGTTTGGCAGAAATTTGGGTTAATGCGTATAATTCCCATATTCTTTCTATGCAACGGGCCAATATGGACATTCATTTCATATAAGATCTGTATGCTTAATAATTATATAAATAAATCCCAAAGAGGCATTTCCAAGCTGATGCGGGAAGCTGTTGCAAGTGTTGAAATGGGCAACTTAAGCATCAGGCAATATGTTGGCGAAATATGGTGACCAAACAGTATTCGAAAAGAATACAGCGACCATAAAAAACAAGAATGGTGAAATGATGCTACGAGCAGTACAAGAAGATAACTTGTACATATATGAAGATAAAGAGAAGCATAACAAAGTGTATTTAACACAGGATTCATCGTTGGCATCGGTGTGGCACGATCGATATGGCCACTTGAATTTCAAAAGTTTGAAAGATTTATGTGAGAAAAATCTTGTGCATGGTATGAACATTAAAAACATAAATGCAAAATCAAATTGTGAAACTTGTAACAAAGCAAAAATCTGTGCGTTGCCATTCCCACAGAAGGCGGAACGAGTAACAAAATGTGTACTGGAACTAGTTCACACTGATGTGTGCGGACCGATGAAAATAAGTTCCATAGCTGGTAATCGATATACATACATATAGTGAGCTTTATCGACGATTATTCCAGAAAAAACTTTGTTTACTTTATGCGAAATAAAAGCGAGGTATTCGAAAAGTTCAAATTGTTTAAAAGCTATGTGGAATGCCAAACAAACAGAAACATTAAAGTATTACGTAGCGACAACGGCAAAGAATATGTTAATACGTAATTTAACAATTTCTTGAGTTCTTGTGGAATAAAAAGAGAGTTGACCGTGCCATATACGCCACAGCAAAATGGCGTAGCCGAACGCGCCAATAGGACTTTAATTGAAATGGCAAAACGTATGATATTACACGCAAAATTGAAAGAATTTTTGTGGGCGGAAGCTGTTCAAACCGCAGTGTACTTGAGAAACAGATGTCCAAGCAAAGCTCTGGATGGAGGCACACCATTTGAGTTGTGGAAAGGACGCAAGCCATCTGTAAAGCATCTGCGAATTTTTGGATCACGAGTCTACGCACGGGACAAAACGAACAAGAGCAAGTTCGAAGCGAAAGGAAAGAAACTAATCTTCGTAGGGTATTCTTTCGAGTCAAAAGCTTACCGTTTGTATGATCCTAAAAAAAGATCAATTGTTGTAAGCCGTGATGTCAAATTTCTAGAGGGTGAGTTTGAAAATGATGCAGAAGATTCAAACGTCGACTTTCACTCAATCATTATTCGTCTTGAGCCACCTGTTGAAATAGAACAGGAACAAGCTGATCGAAATGAGCAGGAAATCACAAGCAGTGACTCCGACGAAGATGGGGAAGAGTTTGTGAGTGCCAGCGACGCAGAAGAAGAAGAAGATGAAGAAGAAGCTATATTTGCGGAGCCTCCGGAGCAGGCAGAAAGTTCTTCGCATCGCGAAAACTGAAACTGATACGTACAGGCCAACGTGGCAGGCCGAAGAAGCAGTACAACGTTCTAAGTTGCTTGGATAGCTTAGAAGACATCGAAGCACCACAATCCGTTGAGGAAGCAATAAGTGGGCAGCATGCATGCGAATGGAAAAAATCAATGCAAGCTGAGTTGAAATCTTTGAACCAAAACAACACGTGGTCGTTGGTAGATCTACCTCCTGGGCATAAGGCCATTGGATCAAAGTGGGTGTTTCGAGTGAAACGCAACAAAGAAGGCGACATCGAGCGATTTAAATCGAGACTGGTAGCTAAAGGTTGTGCGCAGCAGCTTGGAGTCAATTACGAGGAAACGTTTTCTCCAGTAATACGCTATGAGACGATACGATTGCTGTTGGCCATTGCAGCTGAAAAAGAACTGTGCATGCACCTGATCGACATATCAAATGCATACTTAAATAGTAAACTCGACGAAGCAGTTTATATGAAGCAGCCTGAAGAGTTCATCAACGCAAAGAGTCCAAATAAGGTGTTGAAATTAGAAAAGGCAATCTATGGGTTAAAACAGTCTGGTAGAGCATGGAACAACACACTAGATGATGTATTGAGAAGCATGAATTTCAATCGATGCAAAAGCGAGCCATGCCTCTATGTGAAACCCAATGAGCAACAGTACATTGCTGTGTATGTGGATGATTTGATCATCATTTGTCCAGACGAGAAGGACATTGACAGAATCAAAACGTCATCATGACGGTGGCGCCTTGAAGTATTTCCTTGGAATGGAAATTGAGAGAATTGGCAAACGAGGTTCTGTAATCATGACACAGAAAAAGTACATAGAAAGTCTCTTGGCCAATAATGAAACGCAAAATTGCCGATCTGTTGCCACACCAATTGAGCCTGGTTTTCAAGTCGCTTGCAATGAAGAAAACTGTGCTAAGGTATATATAAAAGAATAGCAATCATTAATAGGTTCTCTTATGTACTTAGCAGTTCTGAGCCGGCCTGATATTTTACATGCCACTTGTAAATTATCTCAGCGAAACACAGACCCACATATAGAGCACGAGATTGCAGCGAAACGAATACTACGATACTTGTCTGGAACTGCAAATCTAAGTATTACGTACAGCAAGAGCGAAGAGCCACTTAAAGGATTCGCAGATGCTGATTGGGCCAACGACAGTACAGACCGAAAGTCGTATTCAGGATATGCGTTCTTTATGGGAGGCAGTGCGTTCTCCTGGTCGTCATCGAGGCAGAGCGTAGTTGCACAGAGCAGTACAGAAGCGGAGTACATTGCGATGTCAACTGCAACCAAGGAAGCAGTATACATACGCCAACTGCTGAAGGAAGTTGGATGTTTTGATCAAAAGGAAGTTGTTATATTGGGAGACAATATAAGTGCGCAACATATTGCTCAAAATCCAATTCACCATAAACGCACTAAGCGCTTTGATGTAAAGTATCACTTCATAAGAGAGAAAGTTGATAGTAAAGAAATTGAATTAAAGTATGTACCGACCCATGAGAACGTCGCAGATATTTCAACAAAAGGTTTAGAAATGCAGAAACATTATGAATTTGTAATATGTCTTGGCCTAAAATAAATTTGTTAAATGAACATGTATAGCTTAAGAAGAAGTGTTGAATATCGATATATTATGTTAACTATCGCTATTATTATGTAAGCTAAATATGTACTATCTGACATCCCTAAGTTTTCTCTACTCAAGAGTCAGTTCTCTGTAAGCCTTCAAGTTTTACACACTGCGTGGATATAATAAACATATATCTAAATCTCCAACACTGACATCTTTGTAAAAGGGTCACTTGACCATTATATAGAAAGACCAGATATTCTTGAGGATTTCGTTGGCAATTATGAGTTTAGCGATAGGTCTCGCCGAAATAATAGAAATGAGGAAGAAAGTGAGATTTTAGGTATCAGTCTTCCTTTGCGCAATGGTAGTTGTACGCGCAGATGATGTTTGTTATGTGGATGTTTTGTGTTATCCAATAAATGTTCGATGTTGGAGTTAGAGGCAGGCGGCATCGAGCTACATTGGAGCGAATTCGACCCGCTTCGCCGACTTAGGTTAAGAAAAGAAAAAAGGAAAATATATATATCGCAAAAAAAACGAAGTCCCAAATTTAAATCAGTTAAAAACTATCAAAAAAAACTCTTATGATTTTTCATGGCGCCCGAGCAGGGACAAGTTTTTAGTGTTTAAAATGAAAGAATTAAATTCAAAAGACTAATGAACAGTGGAACATATGTACATATGTACATCTTATATATAAAAATGAAGCCCGTTTTTTCTGGTCATCGCATCACGCGTGAATGGCTGGACCGATTTCACTAATTCTTTTTTTGTTGTATTTGTTATTATTAGGAGATGTATTTGTTATTATTAGGAGAAGGTTCTTACGGAAAAAATATTAAGAAAATCTCTCATGCCATGTTTTATACGCATATTATCTTTAAATTTTTGGCAAGACAATACGAAATACAAGAACATCTGATCTGATAAATGTGACCATCTGCTTGGTGTGGCCGTAGTCGTTTTCCTTAGTCACTGCATCACGCGTGAATGGCTGGACCGATTTCACTAATTCTTTTTTTGTTGTATTTGTTATTATTAGGAGATGTATTTGTTATTATTAGGAGAAGGTTCTTACGGAAAAAATATTAAGAAAATCTCTCATGCCATGTTTTATACGCATATTATCTTTAAATTTTTGGCAAGACAATACGAAATACAAGAACATCTGATCTGATAAATGTGACCATCTGTTTGGTGTGGCCGTAGCAACGTTATAAAAAACTGATCTGTTTACAGAAATCAGTTTGAGTCAAATAAAGAAAAAGCTCGATTTGAAATCCACAGAAACTTATTCATAAAATTAAAGTATTTGCAGTTGGATTTTCGTTTTTAACAATGCCACCAACCAGACGTACAAGCTTAGGCCGCAGAACTCGAAATACGGCAAGTCAAAGAAATATAAGAGCAAATCAAACTGATGAGCAATGCGAAGCGCGAAATGAACTTGAACGGAATTGATATGAAGATAGAAATTTTGTGTTTACTCCCCACAGAGCTGCATTCAGTTATAATGTGGCAATTAATTACAGTTCAGCGAAAATTGTTGTTATTGGTCAAACGAGTTCATTTTTAAATATATATAGATATATTTAGTTTTTTATTTCATTAAAAATTAGTAAAGTCATTTTCAGGTATAGCGAGACCAGGGAATTATGAATACATTTTTATAGGGGAGGATTCAGTTCAAATTGAATAGGTACTCATACCTAAGATAGGTCAGCTGTACAAAATAAAGTAGTGCATCATTGCAACGCTAAGGCGGTACGAAGTTCGCCGGGTCAGCTAGTGTATATATAAATATTAAAAGAAAGAAGCTCAAAAATTGTGAGGTGAACTTGTGAAGTTTTACTGTTGCGAAAAATACATATGTATATACATACATATATGTACATACAGTCAGCAAAACATTTATTCGGACACCCATATGATTCAACTTTAATCATTAATAACTTCAAAAGTATTTAACTTAAACAAAAAATTTTTATTTCATTATGAAGATCCATGTTACTAAAACTAATTTTAAACATAAAAACAAAAAAAAACCTTCTTTGGCATTGGAAAAAAAAAACTTAAAACAATCAAAAAGGCCACTTTTTTACGCACAAAAATTATTCGGACAATTTGTACTTTGTACGAAAAAAAACTTTTTTTCACCAATTTTTTAAGCTTTTAGTATTTGGTGGCACCGCCCTTAGCTTCAATAACAGCTTGTAGACGTCGGTGCATACTTTTGACCAAATTATTGGTTTCATTTGGACTAATTTTTTCCCATTCCGTCATCAGAGCCTGTTTAAGAGTTTCCTTAGAGGAAATTTGATGTTTCCGAATTTTTCTTTCTAGCAAGTCCCAAATGTGCTCTATGGGATTCAGATCTGGTGTTTGTGGTGGCGTTTTCAACTGCTTACAATGATACAACAGCCATTCTTGTACCAAAAACGATGAGTGTTTGGGGTCGTTGTCTTGTTGAAACAAGAACTTCTTCGGATCAAGGCCCAATTTTGAGACACTCGGCATTAAATTATCCCTTAAAATATCCTTGTTGCTATGTTTGTCCATTTTTGTTTCAATAAACACCATTTTCCCGGGTCCAGCTGCTGCTATACACCCCCAAACCATTATGTTTCCACCGCCATGGTTCACTGTTGGGATCAGATTATTCTCTTTCATGGCTTCATTCTGCTTTCTCCATACTTTGGAAGGTCCATCATGTCAGAATATATTATATTTAGACTCATCACTAAATATGACTATCTCCCAAAAAGAATCTGGCATATTTAAATGAAGTTTGGCGAACTCCAGCCTTTTTATACCCTTGCAGAGGGTATAATAAAATTGGTCAGATGTTTGTAACGCATAGAAATAATCGTTTCCGACCCCATAAAGTATATATATTCTTGATCAGCATCGAAAGCCGAGTCGATATGACCATGTCCGTCTGTCCGTCTGTCTGTTTCTTCGCAAGGAATCGAACTTAAATTTTGAACTACGTGAATAAAAGTCATATCATTCTCTTCATTGATGATTTATCTAAATTAAGTTCGAGAATTGGTAGGATCGGACAACTATAAGTTATAGAAAAATAGGAAAGATCAGAGGTACCTCGGTTAAAATTTGTGTTGTTCAAAACAGTTTTTGTGAGAAAAACTTTTTTGTTTTTTGAGATATCTCAACCAAATTTGAACAGATGAGAATTATAGTTTTACATCATATCAGTAAGTTTGAATCAGATCAGATAATAATCACCGACATAAATCAATAAAATCAATGAATCAACCCCCATCAGCATCAGTATGTTTGCATATGCAGCCAATTAAATACGTTTATATTTGCTTTTATATATGCGTACACAAACAACATACATGGAAACATACAAACATACATACATACATATATGCGAACACGTGCTTGAAAAAACTACAAGCTGAGTGCGAAACAGAAAGAGACAGAAAACAATTTTTGTATTGTGTTGTTGTTTTCTAGAATTCGTCAGAAAATTTAGAGAGCGAGAAGCTGGACGCTTGCAATGTATACCGAAATAGCGAGGCCGTGAATTTTAAGTTTGGTAGCGCAGTACGTAGAGATCGGTTCTAGAAGTGACGTGAGCGGAGGTTCAACTCCGGCCGTTGGCAAACTCGAATTTTTTCTTACTTATTCTTTTTTTGGTTCAAATTTTTTTTTAATTTTATATTTCCAATTTTTAAAAGAGAAAGTAATCAATTAATCTGCAAGGGTATACAAACTTCGGCACGGCCGAAGTTACTTTGATATTTTTTTTTGTTAACATCTGATATGAATGGTTTTCGACGTGCAACTCGACCATGTAACCCAGCACTATGTAGGCAGTTACGAACAGTTTGGGCAGAATTTTTTTTTGGGTGCTTTCTTCCATGGTTTGGCAAAGTGTTGTTGACGAAATTCGCGGATTTTTCATTACAGTGGACACCACTTTTCGCTCTTCCCGAGGAGTTAAAATTTTGGGTCTTCCAGCAAACTTATGTTTCGGAGCCAAATCTCCCGTGTTAATGTAATTTTGAATTACGCTGTGAACTGTGGAATGTGCTTTGCCAATAAGACTTCCAATTTCACGAACACTCCGATTTTCTAAATGCAATTTTAATATACTTTTGCGCAAATCTAGTGACAAATCCTGACCTCGACCCATTTTGTTATCGCTAAACCAAACCACAATCAAAACTAACATCAAAACTATGAAAAAGCAGATCACAAAGCATAAGAAGTAGTAACTTAGACAAAATACCTAGAAAAAATTCAACGATTATCGTTAAATTTACTAAGAAACAAGAATAACCGAAAATTGTCCGAATAATTTTTGTGCGTAAAAAAGTGGCTTTTTTGATTGTTTTAAGATTTTTTCCAATGCCAAAGAAGGTTTTTTTGTTTTTATGTTTAAAATTAGTTTTAGTAACATGGATCTTCATAATGAAATAAAAATTTGTTGTTTATCTTAAATACTTTTGAAGTTATTAATGAATAAAGTTGAATCATACGGGTGTCGAATAAATGTTTTGTTGACTGTATATTTCTAAAAACAAAACGCAAAGAAAAAGACCAAACAGTTCACACCGAACTCCGGCCGTTGGCAAACTCGAATTTTTTCTTGCTGATTCTTTTTTTGGTTCAAATTTTTTTTAATTTTTATATTTCCAATTTTTAAAATCTGTTGAATCCGAAATGACGGAGAAAGTAATCAATTAATCTGCAAGGGTATACAAACATTTACAAATACATACAAATGAACCGCTTCTCTTTAGTGTATTATAAATTTAAATTATTGCATTGCTGATCAGCGAATTTCGAATCGTAAGATTCTAATTTTGTGGTAAAGTAATACCACAAAATTATTTGTCGGTGTTTGGTAGCAAGTTAAATTTCTTTTCTTGTTGCCAAGCGCAAAAATTCGCTCTTCGCCCCTCAGTACCCCCTCTCACACAAACTGCATTACATGCTTACCATTTAGTTGGTCTGCAGCGCACACACACATACATACATACATATCCATACACATCACCATATTATTATATTATGCTGAACAAGTGCGGTACTGTTTCGACGGCGCTCCGTGCTTTAATATTTAATTTCAAAGTCTAGTATACATAGAATTACTATAAACCTTTTAAAAAGTACCCCGGGGTGGTCACCTACTTACCCATCGGTCTACCTTGTGGATAACCGTCTAGTGGTGGCTGCTGTACCGACCTTTTGTTCTGGGAGCCTCATTTTTTCCGTCCTTTTGTTGCCTTTCCGTCCAGTTCGCCGACGGGCGAGGGGGGCCATTGTTACCTCTTTCGCGTCTCTCAGCAGCATCAGGAACTCCTATTGGTGTGGGTGAGAGTCTTTCGTTTCTTTTTCTCCCACAATTTCTCCAATTTTCTCCAATTGTTCCTCTTTAAGTACCTCGCACAGCTGATCGTACCAGTGTTGAACAACGCGCACATCCCGGGTAGACCCCGATCTATATCCGGCAGGTGGCGCCGCCGTACACTCGGCCGTTAATTCAAACCGAAGTTTGAATTATCCGTTAATTTGGAAATTTTGAACTTCAATTCAGTGAATATGGAACGAGTCGTGACGACGTAGATCAGCATCTGCTAATAGACGTTGATCTGAGAGACAATCTTTGGAAAGCGCTCAACGCTCAGGGATTCACCGACGTCATGTGAAGCCAACGCGAACGATTCCACAAACGCGTCGGTAGTTGAGACGCAGGTTCCAGTTAGCCCAGCTATCTATTAGTGCCACCCAAACTTCCCCTGTGGCAATTGACTCTGGTAAGTCCCTAGTCAAGAAGACATTCAAAGACTCGCCTAAGCGCCCTCGTCAGGACTCGCAATTACAGCGTAAAACTCCTCCAAAGAGGCAGCGTGGTGGAGACACAATTCTCCCAAAGAGGCAGCGTGTTGGGGACACAACCCCAGCGGAATCTCAACTATCCGTCACACCGCAGTCGAAGGATATCGAAAATGCGGCAGCATGGAAGCAAGTGAACCACGCAAAGAAAAACAGACAAAATAACAAAAAAAATAACCAGAGTCTTCCCAAGCGTCGCCCGGATGCGATTCTGGTGAAAAATAACGACAACTTGTCTTACAGCGATATGCTTAAACTTGTCACCAGGAGCTAGGATATGAACCTACGCACCGTGGGCGAGAATGTAAAAAAGGTCAGGCGTACCGCGAAAGGAGACCTACTGCTGGAGATGGACAAACCTATGGCAGACAGCCTGCAGCGACTAAGTGAGAACATTAGTAATGCTTTAGGTAGCCAGGTTATAACCACAGCACTAACCGGTGTTGCCATGGTTGAGGTAAAAGACCTAGATGAGATGGTGACCAAAGATGACTTAGTGCCAGCCTTCTCTAGTCAGCTCGGTGTTTGATTAATGCAGCATGCATAAAGCAACTTCGTCCAGCATTCGCAGGTGCTCAGCGGGCTACTATAAGTGTCCCCGAAGCATCAGTAGAAGCTATTCTAAAAATAGGAAAATTTAAAATTGGATGGTCTATGTGCCGAATCGCAATTAATTATATGAAGTAGATGCTTCAGATGCCTGGAATATGGTCAAGTGGCGGCCAATGACCAGTCGACAGGAGCAATTGTTGCCTGAAATGTGGTGAGTCGCAGCACAAACTAATCGAGTGCAAAAGCACAGCTAAATGCTTTCTGTGCGTGGCCAAAGGGCTATGTAACACCAACCACATAGCGGGCAGCCAAAGATGCCCGTCCGGGCCGAGAGGTCACTCTGCGCCTTTGTCACGTTATCATGATTAACTTTTTGTAGATTAACCTAAATCATCGCAGGGTAGCACAAGACCTGCTGTCGCAGTCAACTAGTCAGACTAGACAACTGACATAGACATTGTCATCATCAGCGAACCGTTCAAGATCCAGGAGAGCTCCAGTTGGTCCTGCAGTATCCAAAGGAAAGCCGCAATTCTTTTGACGAATACGCGGGCGTATCATTCGACAGCAGTGAGGGCAGCAAACTACTTCGAACGCGCACTAATTAAAAATCTATGGGTGTATAGTTGCTATTTTCCACCAAGTATTTCTCTCGGTGAGTTCTGCAGCGCACTGGATGAGCTGACGCACGCGAGCACAGTCCCTTTATCGTTGCCGGTGCTTTCAATGCTTGGTCCCTGGATTGAGGCAGTGCTTGTAGCAATTCTAGAGGTAGAGCAGTATGGGAAGCGTTCGCAAGCTTAGACATCGCGCTACTGAACAGTGGCAACAGGAACACATTTAGCCAAGCTGGAGTAGGATGAGTGTTGATCTTACTTTTGTTAGTAACAGCTTATATGATATGGCCAAATGGCGAATCGGCGGGTTCTACACCGCCATATTTTCGATCGAAGATAGGACCGCTTTTCCTACAGCTCAGCATGCAACAGGAAATATATACAGAGCCGATACTCTAAGTACGCAACTTCTAACTGCCGCCTTATATGAAGCTACACTGAGGACGAGCTCTGCGCACGTCATGTCAGAACAGTTGGCCCAAATAGTAGAGTCGTCCTGCGACGCTAATATGCGTCGGCGCAAGACATATAAGGCAACCATCAACCCTTTTTTTGGTGGAACGAAAGCATCGCGGATGCACGTAAATCTTGCTTTGCAGCAAGGCGCAGCTACCAACGCGCCAGGAGAAGAGGAATCACTAATTGGCCCAATCTCCGGGAGCAGTTCACCACATGCCGGAAAGCGCTAAAAAATGTCATACACACCAGTAAGAGAGCCTGTTTTCTTGAGCTTTGCGATTCCGCGGAGCAAGATTCTTGGGGCTGGGCATATAAGCTGGTTGTCAAAAGTATCTATGCCAATCGCAGCGCAGCACCGTCAGACCCAACAACAGTCAATGCAATTGTGAGTAAACTTTTTCCACGAAAAGACGACGGATTCCTCGGCAGAACGCCCCAACAGATACAGATATTGCATGATGTGGAGGAAATCTCCCCCGACGAGGTCATTAGAAGAAGGCTTAAAAATAACAAAGCACCTGGTCCCGATGGCATACCAAATCGTGCCCTCAAACTAGCGATGTCTCTACGACCTGACATGTTCGCTCGGGCGTATACGCTATGTCTACGTGAGGGCTCGTTCGTGGAAACTACTCCTTCAAAAGCCAGGCAAATCCCCCGAGAATGAGTCTGCCTACAGATCCATATGTCTCATCGACGCCGTGGGCAAAGGATTGGAATCCTTGATATGCACGAGGCGGGAATCAGCCATATCCAGTGGTGGCGGGCTCTCTCCTAACCAGTTCGGGTTTAGAAAGGCGAGATCTACAGTACACGCAATAGGAAAAGTAGTGGACACGGCAAGGCAAGCAATTGCAGGTCAACGATGGAAAGATGGGAATAAAAAATATTGTCTGATCATCACTCTCGACATTAAAAATGCGTTCAACACTGCTGATTGGAGATGTATTCTCGACGCACTATCCAACTTTGGAGTTCCTGCATACCTGCATGATATAGTCTGGTCCTATTTTTGCGACAGGAAACTGACGTACCACACTGATTCTGGAGACTTGGAGCACTATGTCACGTGTGGAGTACCACAGGGGTCTGTGCTAGGACCAATGCTCTGGAACATCATGTATGATGGTGTACTGAGGATCCCATTGCCAGAAAGTTGCCAGCTCATCGGGTATGCAGACGACATTGCACTAGTAGTAGTTGAGAAACACCTTCAAGTCGCAGATGGGACGGCCAACTTGGCTATAGCCAGAAGTGTACGGGCATTGTTTAGGATATTGCTGAACACTCGGGGCCCTAAACAAGAAACCAGGAAGCTGCTAATGACGGTAAACCAGTCAATAACTTTGTACGCTGCACAAGTATGGGCGTCAGCCATGAGTGTCGATAGCTACAGCAGAGGTATCCGTTCAACGCACAGACTGAGCGCCCTGAGAGTTAGCAGTGCCTTCCGGACAGTGTCTGACGACGCCGCATTGGTTATCGCTGGCATGATACCAATGGACTTGCAAGCAAAGGAGGTTAAGATGGTGGCATCTGATGGCACAGAAGGATTAGCTAAAAAAACAGGCTAGAAGGAGGGCTAGGCTAGCAAGCATGGCAGAATGGCAGAGAAGATGGAACGGGTCTCAAAAAGGGAGGTGGATATTCAAGCTAATCCCAGACTTGAGTAGATGGCTAGGTAGGAAACACAGCACAGTAAATTACTACTTAACCCAAATCCTTAGTGGTCATGGATGCTTCAGGCAGTATCTCCATCGTTTCGGACATGCGGATTCCCCATTCTGCAGTACATGTGGCGATGGCTTCGTCGAGGACGCACTTCACATCCTCTTCATCTGCAGCCGTTTCCGCCAGGAGAGACGCCAGCTCACGGGAATTGCTGGTGTGGATCTGTCGGACAGCAACCTCATCGATAGGATGCTATCGAGTCCAGAGACTTGGGAAGCGGTGAACAATTTTGCCGCTCGGGCAATGCCAATCTGAAAGAGACAGTGTCGCAGCGGCATAAGCGAGTACGAGCACCTGATCCTAGGAAGCAATTCCCTCGTGGACGTCCCCCGGATCTAGCTTCCTCACCACCGATACTCCCTCAAAATTTTCACTTTTTTCCTTTTCCTATTCCTTTCCACCCTATTGTTCTCTATCTTTCTATTTGTTACTATTTACTTTTATTACTACTAATCTTCATTTATTATTTAGTTGTAATAAAGAATATAAAAAAAAAACCTACATACAACAAATTAGAAAAATATTGCCAAGGATCAGGGAATCAGAAAATTTAGCAGCAAGTTCCAAGTACTGAATTTTATTTGCAGCTTTTCTTTATCGTGCGTACTGTTTTCTTTGACAAATCTATAGATGATGCTCTGGATAGTGGAATCAGGAAGCCTAACCATAACGCCAATTTCTCTTCGGGAATATCCCGTTTTAAGGAGTTTGAGAACAATTTCTCGCTGGTCAATTGTTGTCCGTGGTCCCATTTCACTAAATTAACTTTTCTATAAGATCTGCTCTCAAATAATGTCAAAAATTTATTTAATCATGCTCCGAAAACAATGACTAAAGCTAGAAAAAGAATTTACCGTTGCATTGATAAATAACGGATTCATGCACAGCTGCAAAGTTTGTGGATGAAACAAGCTGTGGAGTTAGTTACTTTTTTAGCTTTTAATTAATACGAAATTTTGGAAACATATTAATGAATGAAATGAATGTGATAAGTTAAAACATTAAACTAACAATCTGCATTAGAATTTTTTGGATACATCTTTTAGTTTGGATTTTACAGACTAACAAACTTTTTTTAAAGGTGCTGGTGGAAGTAAGCTGTGAATGCTGATCAAGAATATATGTACATACATATGTATGTACATATATACTTTATGGGGTCGGAAACGATTATTTCTATGCGTTACAAACTTCTGACCAATGTTATTAGACCAAATTTGGTGATCAGATGAGACTTATACTTTTACATCATATCAGTAAGTTTGAATCAGATCGGATAATAAACACCGACATAAATCAATAAAATCAATGAATCAACCCCCATCAGCATCAGTATGAATGCATATGCAGCCAATTAAATACGTTTATATTTGGTTTTATATATGTATGCATACACAAACAACATCCATGGAAACATACAAACATACATACATACATATATGCGAACACGTGCTTGAAAAAACTACAAGCTGAGTGCGAAACAGAAAGAGACAGAAAACAATTTTTGTATTGTGTTGTTGTTTTCTAGAATTCGTCAGAAAATTTAGAGTGAGAAGCTGAACGCTTGCAATGTATACCGAAATAGCGAGGCCGTGAATTTTAAGTTTGGTAGTGCAATATGTAGAGATCGATTCTAGAAATGACGTGAGCGGAGGTTCAACTCCGGCAGTTGGTAAACTCGAATTTCTTCTTACTGTTTCTTTATTTGGTTAAAATTTTTTTTAAATTTTCTATTTCCAATTTTTAAAATATCTTGAATCCGATATGACGGAGAAAGTAATCAATTAATCTGCAAGAGTATACAAACTTCGGCACGGCCGAAGTTAGCTTCTTTGATATTTTTTTTATACCCTGTACCCATAGGGCTCAAGGGTATATTAAAGTCGTCAAAATGTATGTAACAGGCAGAAGGAAAATTTCCCGACCCCATAAAGTATATATATTCTTGATCAGCATCAACAGCCGAGTCGATATAGCCATGTCCGTCTGTCCGTCTGTCCGTCCGTCTGTATGAACACCTAGATCTCAGAGACTATAAGAGCTAAAGCAACCAAATTTGGTGCCAACATCCGTCTAGTGTCTACGCAGATCAAGTTTGTTTCAAATTTTTCAAATTTGACCGAAATCGGTCAATAAATATCGGAGATATACATATATATGTTTTATACTGAAATTCTATGGGCAACAGCAGCTGAAATGTGTGAGCGAGACAGCATGCGCATGTTGCTTTGTACCGAATGACGCCTTAGTTTCGTTCACTGAAATGAGTGAGCGAGAAAGCATGAATTTGGTGATTCGGCTTGCTAGGAGAATTTTATAAAGTAATATATATTCAATTAATTTGGAAGGAGATTTTATGAAATATTATTTTTTTGGTACAGGGTATACTCCAGGTCGGCAAGGACGACTTGCTTACTTCATTTGGTATAGGGTATACTCCAAGTCGGCAGGGACGAATTGCTTACTTCATTAGAGATTGAATTTGCATACTAGATCGAAGAAGTTCATTTGCAATATCCAGTTGAAATTGTATTAAAGGCATGTGACGGGTGTCAGTGCAGTTCAAAGTTCTACGATACAGAAGCCAACTATTTACCACCGCCATATTTATACACCAAAATACAACGCGCATATACCACTTTTTGGAGCGTTGATTAATTTTATAAAAATCTAACAACATGCTTATTGTAGCATTCTACAATAGCAGGACGAGGCACTTGTACATTTTTTCTCTTCTTCCGGCACCATCGGGTGCATTCTGTGACAGGTTGGTCGCCAATATAATTTGAAATTAATTGGACACTTTTGTTGTCATACCAGCGGCAAGCAATTAATTTTAGCGAGGTTTCTACTTTCAAATCATAGGATCCTCGACCTTCATTCGCAAGTTCCTTTTCAGTCTTAAGCACACAATTCTTAAGGCGGTTTGAGCGAATTGTTCGGGCTGCGAGGATACCTTTTTCTTTTAAAGCAATCATAAGACTTACGGAAATGAACAAGTTATCAAGAAGAGTTTAAAGTTTTGATCTTGGGGCACATTTGATGCCAAATGAAGAATTATATCCGATGATATTCCAAGCCCAAAAGAATCACAAGTTCCTTCACCAATATAAAGGCAGAAATCATATATAAGACCAAACACTCCAGCTCTTGAAAACATTTTAAAGCCCCACTTGTGTGGTTGAGCTATGTTGAGCTTTAAATGAAATCATTTGTTCGTCAATGCTTTGCTACTCCTCTTGCTCCAATTTGTAAACTGCTTTTATTTTTGAAAGCAACGGTCGTACTTTATATAACTTGTCATAGTCATCTAAACCTTTTGGGGGTTGTTTTAGGTTGTCATTCAGATAAAAATTTGCTTTAATTTTTTCAAATCTGATTCGACTCATCGAATCGACAACGGCTGACAGTCTAAATTTTGATGACCAAGCCATGCGCCAAACAGGTATTTTTACCACTCCCAAATACAGCAAAATGCCTATAAAACGTTTAATTTCAATGACACTGCACTTGAGTTCGAGTCCATTACTTTGTCAGGCATATGCGTTTGTTTCTGAGCAGATTTTATCCAAAATTTCATCATCGAAATATACAGAAAAATACGAAATTGGTTCCTTTGTTTTGAATTTTTCGAATCCTTTCCAATAGCTAATTCGTTCAATTAGAGTTGAAGTATTCTTTTTCCATCTCAGAGTATCTTGAATTAGTTTTACGATAATTTGCTGCACTGTTTCAGTACTGGTTTCGTTCTAACTACATTCCAATTGACTTATATTCAACAGTACCCATGAGAGACTTTCAACTTTGGTAATAGCATCTTGTAAAGATTCTTCAATAAAATCTTCTATAGTCTTTTGAGTTTCGGTATCCTCTTCATTTTTATACCCTTGCAGAGGGTATAATAAAATTAGTCAGATGTTTGTAACGCATAGAAATAATCGTTTCCGACCCCATAAATGTATATATTCTTGATCAGCATCAATAACCCAGTCGATATGACCATGTCCGTCTGTCTGTTTCTTCGCGCTTTTTTGAACTTAAATTTTGAGCTACGTGAATAATTCATATCATTCTGTTCATTGATCATTTATCTAAATCAAGTTTAAGAATTGGTAGGATCGGACAACTATAAGTTATAGAAAAATAGGTAAGATCAGAGGTACCTCGGTCAAAATGTGAGTTGTTCGAAACAGTTCTTGTGAGAAAACCTTTTTTGTTTTTTGAGATATCTCAACCAAATTTGGCACACAGATGAGAATTCTACTTTTACACCTTACCATAATTTTACATCACATTAATAAGTTTGAATCAGATCGGATAATAAACACCGACATAAATCAATAAAATCAATGAATCAACCCCCATCAGCATCAGTATGTATGCATATGCAGCCAATTAAATACGTTTATATTTGCTTTTATATATGCGTACACAAACAACATACATGGAAACATACAAACATACATACATATGTATATGCGAACACGTGTTTGAAAAAACTACAAGCTGAGTGCGTAAAAAAGTGAGTGTGTAAAAAATGAATGTAAAGCGAAATGAAAAATCGACTTGACGTGATGGCGGCAGTGTTGCCGCTGGCTTGGCGAAAAAAATAGGACAGATTGACCCAGAAAATAGGACAAAAAACGGACAGATTTTTTTTAATAGGACAAAAAAATAGGACTAAAAAATTTTTCTTCAATAAAACAAAAAGTTTAAGTAAATTTATACATTTTCATGCAAATTTATTAACACTTCGTCGAGTGTTTCATTTTCAAATTCTAAAACATTCATGTTTGTGCCGATTTGGCGCAAAAATTTTTCAGGCACTTCATAGTTATGGCAGCAAGTTCCGTTTCGACGTAATCCAAATCTGAATAAGAAGGAAATTTAATTTTTTTGAAATATGTTGTACGTAAGTATTTTTTAAAAATAACAACTTACCAAACTGCCAAAATCGAATTTAGCGTATCGATGTGAAGCCTGTTCCTAAACTTTGTTTTCACCAAGTTAACTTGGCTGAACACGCGCTCCACTTCCGCATTCGACCATGGCAGCGACAACAAATTTAAGGCAAATACTGCCAAATCTTGAAACTGTCTGTTGCCAGCAGAATCCATAAACGTTTTCACTTCTGCCCAAAACGCTACCGTGCTCTCTTGGTTTTCCCATCGCTGAAGATGAATTCTATTGTATTGACAAACAATTTTTTCAATTTCTTCGCCTTTTTTATCAAAGATCTCCAAAATTTCTACTATCGATTGTTTGTTAGCTCGCAAAATATTTTCGACTGAGAAAATATCTATATTTTTCAAGATTTTTAAGTTATCTGGCAATCTGAAAATTATAAAAAAAAATGTTATTTAATATTTAAATATAATGCAAAAAGAATTCTTGTACCTATGCTTCAGTTGACAAATTAATTCAATAATGAATTCCGTGCAATGTTGACGAATAGTCAACTCTGCCTCATCATCGATGTTGTTTTTGATTTTTTTTAAATGAGTTTCAAACTCGTATCCTAGATATAAATCACGTTTTGTATGGGTCTCAAATGGTTCTTCTAGAATATTAATTTCGCAGTCAGGTGGTATTACCTTTGAGCGAAGGTAATTTATTCCAAATATTAAGTCGCCCAATAGCTTAGTCGGGTTTGACTTATTTGACTGAAAGTTTTTATTGATCCGTTGCATCACTTCAAGAATGGGTTTTAATAATATAAGGTACAAATAATTTGTGCCCGTGTATAAATCACTTAAAATTGTTGCTTTGTGGCATTTCTCTGCCAGAGCTGATGTCTCAAAGTGGAGCTTTAACTCTATCCACTGAGCTAATATGCGTTTCACGGCATGCTCAATAGAGAGCCACCTCGTATCGCACACCCTGGGAATCTTAAGGGGTTCCTTATTAAAAAACAATATATATAAAAACAAAAATTAATTCAAATTCAAACACTACAACATATAACATATAATATTTACTTGGGACAAGTTTCAGGACAACGCATATATTTAGTACGTGGTTAATATATAAAACAGGTACACAAATTAATAATCTGGAAGAATAATGTTAATTTTATATATGTAACACAAATATAACAACTCCACCATACCTTATCATTATTTATGGCTTCGTACAATCTTTTGTAAGCCATCTGTCTACTTGAACTTTTTGCGAACCAAGAATAGGTTTCGCTGACAATAAATTCAAGCGACATTGGCAGTGCTTTTTTGCATGCTGCATTCACCGCCAATTGTACCGAATGGCACACACATTTTATTAATACTAAGGGCGGTACAACCTTCTTCAATTCGACAAAAACACTTTTCTTATTACCCACCATTACACTGGCATTATCTGTTCCAATGCCAAAAAGGTTTTTAACCGGAATTTGCCGTTTTATTAATTCGGACAATAGGCACTTGGCAATACTCTCTGCGTCTCCATTTTCCAGTTCAATCAGACCTAATAGTGTTGACGTTATTTCCATCCGCTGATGGCTATAATAGATTATGGCGACACCTGAAGAAAATTCAAATGTAATTATTGAAATTGTTTAGGTGCTAAAGATAGTTTCTTACCTAACATCTTATTAATTAAAACATCGGTCGACTCATCAATTAACAAGCTATACTTGTTTTCCCCTACTTCAATTTTCAACTCTTCTTCGAAGTGCGGGGCCAGAACTTTTTAATTATTGATGTGCACTTTGTCCTGTGCAATTGTATTTCTTTCGCATCAAATTGTAACTTGCACAATTCACTTAAATGACCAATGGGGCTTATTGCACAATGTTGTGTGCAAAACAGTGCAAGTGCCGCCTCTTGCCTACAACTCGCACTACTTACAAGGGGCTTAAATGTAATTTTGTTTACTTGTTGCATGGGCTTTGCATTTTGCATATGTTTTTTTGAATGCCCATGCGCGCGGAGCTGGTCGATTTTAGCATTTAACGTGCATTTACAATATTTACAAAATGCTTTATCAGGATCTTTAGGATCCCGACAAACCCAATCCTTCAAGTCGCATTCCTTCATCCAGGAATCTCTAAATTTTTGTTTGTACGTATCTTTCGGCATCCTTTACTTTTAACAATTATAACTCGAGTGAGCGATGTTCGATAAGTCAGATTTCGATAACGCATATAAAACAGGGTTGCATTGCATTGAAAATGTTCAAAAAATCATGATCAAAGCGATGACATGCAGTTGAAAATAACAAATTATATATGAGACTTAGAAAATTAAAAAAAGGATAGAAATAGGACAAACTAAAAAAAAAGGCATTTTTTCCGGACAGGGGACATTTCAAAATTTTTCCGGCTGTCGCAGTCAAAAATAGGACAGATCTGTCCGGAAAAAGGACAAAACGGCAACACTGGATGGCGGCTTCCATCAAACTTGCCCGTCACGCCAGTGTACCCGTCCGACACCTCGCCAAAAATCTTCCCCGCCGCTGCTGCTGGTCACCGTCGGCGTGAACATACTGCCCCCCTTGCAACAAGTTGCAATAGCCCGGTGGGCAAGTGGGAGGATGGGGAGCGGCGTCGTCCGGGAGCGCCTAGAGGGCGCAGGAGCCGGAGATGATCCAGCCGAACACTGTGCTCTGGGCGGCCGGGATGCCACTCTGGCCGGGCACACATCCGGGCTGGATGACTTCCGGGTATATGTCTGCCCCGAGCACCAAAGCCACTGGTAGTAGCCGGGATCCGCTAACACCAGCGTGGCGAATTCTCGACCTTCAGCACGACCTCTTTCTGGAAGCCGGACTCTGTCCGGGAGCGGATTATGGCATGGCACGCCTGATCCTTGCCTACTGGAGCTACCGCCAATCCCAGATCCTTGGCGAAGGCCGCGCTGATCCGACTATCAGGTGCGCAGGCGTCCAGCAGAACGCGAGCCTCGACCTCCTTCTCGCCATTGTCGACCTTGACCACGTCGGCATGACGTTAAGCGTCCGCAGGTGCAGCAGAGACGCGAGGGTGGGCGCTCGGGATGAGCTGCCCGCTGTTTCGCCATCTGTTCTGCTACGAGCCGGCGTCCGGCATCCGGCGTCCTGTCGCCTGAGTCGACCGTGTGCAGCAGCGTGTGGTGGGCTCCTCCACAGCGGCGACATCCCGCCGAACACCGACACGACCCTGCCGAGTGCTCGTGGCCAGACAGTTCGCGCAATACTTGTTCACGAGCACTGCCCGCAGCCGCTTCTCCTCACGAAGGTTCAGGAACCTTCGGCACTGCCGGAGCCCATGGACTCCTCGACAGACGCGGCAGCGGTACGCGTGTCCTCCCGGGGAGTGGCGACGGGCTGATTGGCGGGAAGGCCGTGCCATCTCTATGTTGTAGAACGAAAAACTGGAACGAGAAGAAATGATTCAAAATTATGTGCCAGGCAACACTGGACATGGAACAACGGAGACGTGAACAAACAGGACGGAAACGGAACGGATAGACGCGATAGTGTCACATTTAAGGAGGAGTTGCTTCATGGTCGCTGGATAGGAGAATCAGCTTTGCGACCGGCCTTTTAATAATGCCACATGAAGTCCGTACGTCGGCGACACGGACTAAGCCGTCAGCCTTGGTGTGGACAAGCTCAAGTCGCCCCAACCGCTAGTCAGTTGGAGGGAGATTGTCCTCACATATGACCACCAGGTCGTCGGCTTGCAGGCTACGGGACGGGAACTTCCACTTGTTCCTCTTATGCAACTCCTTTAAATATTCGTCCTTCCAGCGTCGGCAAAAGTGGTGATGAAGCGCTTTCAGGCGCTGCCAGCGATTCACCAACGACATGGGTTCCACATGGATCTCGGGCTCGGCGATGGCCACCAAGGGGCCTCCCACTAGGAACTGTCCAGGACTCAAGGACACCAGATCTGCCGGATCTTCGCTCATAGGCGAAATGGGACGCGAATTCAAACACGCCTCGATCCTACATAGAAGGGTGGAGAGTTCCTCAAAGGTGTATCGGGTGTTGGCAGTGGATCGATAGAACAGCTTCTTGAAGCTCTTCACCCCAGCTTCCCACAAACCTCCCATGTGAGGCGCGCTCGGCGGAATGAAATGCCAGGATAGGATTCGTTGTCCAAAACGGTTGGTAATGCAACGCTTCGTTGCCTCCAAAAAAATCCTTTCCTAGGGACTTGGATGCCCTAACGAAGGTTTTGCCGTTGTCGGAATAGATCCGTTGCGGACATGACCTCCGCGACACAAATCGGGAAAACGCCGCCAGGAACTTCTCTGTGGTCAGGTCTGAAGTCGCTTCGAGGTGGATGGCCTTCGTGCTGAAACATACAAATACGCAGACGTAGCCTTTGGTGATGAGACAGGCTCGTCCGGTATAATTTTTGACCTCGAAGGGCCCAGCGAAATCAATACCAGTGTGCGTGAAAGGCCGGGCAAAGGTGACCCGTACTCGGGGAAGCTCGCCCATGAGTTGCGTCTGCTGGCGACGCATCCAGAGAATGCACACCTTGCATCCACGGACGTGGGCCTTCACGGCATTCTTCACCTTGGGAATCCAAAATTTTGCTCGTAGCACTCGCACCATTAATTGATTACCGCCGTGCAGGGTGATGCGGTGTACGAAATCGATGAGGAGGCGGGTCAAACGAGCGTTATACGGTAGGAGGATGGGATGACGCTCATCATAGTTGAGCGATTCGGAGGCCCGCAGGCGCCCACAAGACCTAAGGATACCAAGCTGGTCTAGAAATGGATTCAGTTCAGTGAACTTGATGATGGAATCGGACGACCTTCGGACAGGCAGCGGATTTCTGCAGCAAACTCTCTACGCTGCGCCTGCTGGATCAGGACTCTTTCAGCTGCGTGCAGTTCTTCACTGGAGAGCTCGGGGGTTGTTGGCCGGGACGGTTGCCGACAACAGAATCGACGGACATAGGCTGTCACCGAGAACCGGTCGGTTAGGTTGGCCTCCGCCTGGGTGGCGATGTGACATCGTGCCCGTCGTTCTATCTCCGTTTCCAATTCAATACCCGGAGACGTCGGCCAACACTCGGAAGGGAGACGAAGCCAGTCTGGGCTATGCCACCACAGCTGGCTAGCAGCTTAGTCGGCTGCCGATACTCCCCGGCTCGCTAGATCGGCTGGATTGTCCTCAGATCGCACATGAGCCCAGTCGCGGACTGCCGTGTTGTTGGAGATGGAGGACACTCGGTTGGCGACGAAAGTGGACCAACTGCATGGGGGCTTGTTCAGCCAAGCAAGAACAATGGTGGAATCGGTCCAGAAGAAAGCTTTGGCGTTACGGATTGGAAGATCGGGGATCACTGCCGCATAGAGGTCCGCAAGAAGTACCGCCCCACTTAGCTCCAGACGAGGCAAAGACACCGTCTTCACCGGGGCCACTCGGGTCTTAGCTGTGAGCAGATGCACACTTACGTGATCTCCATGCTGGACGTGCACATATAGCGCTGCACCGTAAGCCTTCTGGGACGCATCGCAAAAACCGTGAAGTTGCCACGTGACGTCGGGACGAACTTCCACCCATCTGGGAATACGGATTCGGGTGAGGCCTGGATAACCCCGCAAGAACTCCTCCCATTCCTGTCGGAGTGACGTGGGAAGCGGATCATCCCATCCCAGCTCAGTCAACCAGATCTGCTGCATAAAGATTTTCGCTCGAACCACGAAAGGAGCTAGCCACCCGGCTGGATCGAACAACTTTGCTATCTGCGACAATACTTTTCTCTTGGAAACCGACTCCTTGACAAAAGGGTCGGTAGAGACGAAGAAGAATTGATCCTGCTTTGCCTGCCATCGGATGCCTAGTGTTTTGGCGGTTCTTGCGTCCTCCAGCTCTAGAAATTCGGCATTTAGGAGATGCCTCTGCGGAATATCGCGTAACACGTCTTTCTGATTGGAGGTCCACTTACGGAGAGGAAAACCAGCGGAGGCGAGGACTTGCTGAAGCTCCCGGATCCCGAATCCTGCAGGATACCATCTTTGTCTCGACATAAGATACGCTGAAAGGGGTATGATCGGAGGATACGTGAATCTGGCGATACATCTGCGTGATGTCAGCATTGAACACAACTCGGAAGAAACGCCATTTGAGGATCCAGGGTGCAGGATATCATTCAAGTTAACACCTCTGGTGGACGGACTTGAGGCGTTGAAGACGACACGGAGCTTGGTCGTGGTGCTTTCGGGCTTAAACACCGCATGAAGGGGCAAATAGAAATTTTTGGAATCAGTAGGGGGTGGGACGCGAATCATATGCCCTAATTCCTCATATTCACGCAGGACTGCTTCATATTGCTCTTTCAAAACTAGGGTCCTCCCTAGTCGAGCCTCATTCCTGAGGAATTGGGCCATGACGACGGATCTGGAATACCCTAAGTCGATGTTTTCCGGGTCTTTGAAAGGTAAGGACACTACAAAACGTCCGTCCTCCCTTCGTTTGGTGGTCTCCCGGAAATGAGTTTCGCACTTTCTATTCTCTTCCTTTTCCGGTTTTACTGGAAGATCTTCCACCTCCCAAAATTTGGTGAGCAACTTATCCAAACTCATGTTGCTTGGGACTACAGTGACCCTTGCGGCCAGAACGGATGACGAAGGAGTGGTAAATTTGGCCATGGGACCACATAGAACCCACCCAAATATAGTTTCAAGGCCGACGAGAGAACCGCATATGTCCTTTTTGATCCTTTCCCCTAGGATTTGGGGGAAAAAGGTCGACACCAAATCAATGCTGGAACTCTGATTAAAGTGGGGGTCGGCTAAGGCTATACCCGTGCTGTTTCCTTCTAATTTCGCGGGAATCGGACAGGACGGAAGGGAGCCGGCCAGATTCGGCAGGACGAAAGCAGACGTTTCCACCTCCTTTTCTGGTTCCCGCGAAGACGCAAGTCGCAATTGGCACAGCTTTTGAGCGCGAGCCGCTACGCATTCGGAAATGCCACTTATTTGCGCGTCGATCACACGGATCGGTGGTTTCACCAGGTTAAACATTCTTTCAGATACAAAGGTACCCTCCGAACCCGTGTCGATTAACGCTCGAGCATGGAATTCGGTCCCTAGATGACGGATGGTCACCTTAGCGGTCCCAAGTAAACCCTTGCGTGGGGCGAAAACCAGGAAATTATGGATGGGGTGACTCGAGGAAGGGCTCTGTGAAGGGACAGTGTTAGAGAATGTGGACTGTAACTGTGGAACGTATAAATGCTAGGAATGTGTATGGTTATAAAATAATTATGTATGGAGTATGGAAATGTTTATATAATGTTATGTAATAATATAAAGTATATAAATTATATAAATAAAATTATGGATAAAAATAATGTCACTATATGGACCTAGTGCAGGAAATGGATGGAATGCCGGAACGAAAAGTAGCGTATGGAAAAAACGGACACAACAAGTGTTGGACGAGCGAAAGTGGTACCAACAGATTTGGATCTTGAGCGGTATTCGGTTAATTGGTTTTCTTTTTTTTTTTTATACCGAAATACTACCGAGACCTGGCGTCGGGCCGAAAGGATCCTCGCTCGGAATTGCGGAATTTTTTGTAAGAGAAAAAACTCGGAATTTCGGGCGCAGGATTGGGGTCGATTGTTCTCGGGACACGACAACGTAACCACTTCGCTTCGGACGAAAAAAATTAAAATTTTTTTAGGAGAAACAATGTGTTATCAAATTTATTAATTTTAATTTTAATTTGAATAAAAAATTAATTTTAATTTTTAATTTTAATTTTAATTTGAATTAAAATTAATTTTAATTTTAATTTAATTAAAATCCACATCAAAAAAAATTTAATTAATAAATTCGTTGTTGAGAGTCGGAACCAGGAAATGCACGACCGGCTTATATACACAATGCCCGTATGTAAATGCAAGTGCATATATTATATGCGTAGGTATGTATGGTGGTATGTATGTGGCTGTATATAAGCCGCGCCAGCGCACTATGGAACACTTTGGAATAATAAAAAGGAAAAACCGCGCGATTTTTTTTCCTTTTTTAATCAAAATGCCGGAATTGTAATTGAAAAATCGCGGGACTTTAGGCACTTGGATGGTTTTTTTTTTATATTTTTCAGCGGGAACCGCACTCGCGTATGTGTAGACGGATGTATGTATGTGTGAATATATGGATATTTACATATGTATGTATATGTATGTAAAGGGCGGAGTTGCCAGCCAGTCTAGGTACCGCGCATTCTGCATCGCCCGTGCTTATTGGGATATCTTCCGGATGTAGAATAAAACTGTCTCTGGCAACCTTAGCAAAAGGGGGCAATTCGGAAGTAGACGTTGGCGTGCGCGGTAGTCGAGTTAAGAATTAAACTAATATAGCCAACTGTATCTCATATCATTTTATACACTATAGATGTACATATGTTAAATAAATTAATTAACTACACATCTTACATTTGGGGGCTCGTCCATATGATATACAGAACTAAAAAATATGTGATCGTGAAAGTCGAATAGTGCGAAAAATAAATTGATACAAGTTGATAAAAGTTGCTTAAGTCGCTAAAGTTGTTAAAGTTGTTGTAAGCTGCTAACAAAGTTGTAAAGTTGTTTGCAAGTAGCAAAAGAATTAAGTTGAACAATTAGTGGTTTTTGCATTTTGTAAAAATTGACGCTGCAACATAGTCGAATTCTTGTGAAATAGACAGACGCGTAAGAGTTATAACGTGGACAAAAGGTGGTGGAATTCTCAGATATTGATCAAGCTGCGTAGTGGTGAAATTGGTGAAATTTAAAAAGTCGTGAGAATATTAATTTTTCGGTACTCAAAGACATTTTTTTTGTTTAAAAATAAGAAATAAATAAATAAATCGAAAAATGAATAGAACGCCGACAAGAAAGCAGAACACGAGACGGAATGTAGAAAAAGATGAATATGACATTGAAGAATGTGGACATGACGAAGTGCATCCCTCGGCGGACGAACTGGAGGAGATTCAAGATTTGGGAAGCGGTGCCGGCGCAAAGATTGAACAGATCATACAGTTGCTGAACCTTAAAGTGCTTGCGGATGAACAACGTGACAAAAAGATGAACATCGCTCCGGACAATTTCGCAAAAGTTGTAGGGGAATGTGATGGCAAATCTATGCCTATTGAAAAGTGGTTCGAGATATTCGAAAGAAACGCCGACGCTTATGACCTCACCGATAAGCAGAAGTATGTGCATGCCAGAGGAAAGATGACTGGTGCAGCCCAACTTTTCTAGAAGCCGAAGTTATAAGTAACTATGATGAGCTTAAATATGCATTAGTGGAAGAATTTATATGTAGTCATAATAGTGCTGACATCCATAAGCAGCTGCAAGAGAGGAGAAAGAAAAGCAATGAGTCGCTGCATGAGTACCTACTCTAGATGAAAAAAATTGCATCACTTGGTCATATTGAGGACGCTGCTGTTATAAGCCATATTGTGAACGGCTTAGATATAAAAAATGAGTACAAATGTGCAATGCATCGCTGTAAATCCTATAAAACATTGAAAGAAGAGTTTGATATACAGTCGGCAAAAAAAGTTTAAGTAAAAGTAGGTTTTTCAATAAAATTTGATTAAATAGCGGGTAAAACAAAAGTAATTAAAAAAAGTGTGCTCAGATATGTTTTATTAGGCATTCCAATATCTAAAAGTGGTGTCCTTAATTCATTTAAACAAAAAACATAAAAATTATACGCAAATATAAAAAAAAAAAAAGAAAATCTAACCAATTTAATTTAATTAAAATCCACATCAAAAAAAATTTAATTAATAAATTCGTTGTTGAGAGTCGGAACCAGGAAATGCACGACCGGCTTATATACACAATGCCCGTATGTAAATGCAAGTGCATATATTATATGCGTAGGTATGTATGGTGGTATGTATGTGGCTGTATATAAGCCGCGCCAGCGCACTATGGAACACTTTGGAATAATAAAAAGGAAAAACCGCGCGATTTTTTTTCCTTTTTTAATCAAAATGCCGGAATTGTAATTGAAAAATCGCGGGACTTTAGGCACTTGGATGGTTTTTTTTTATATTTTTCAGCGGGAACCGCACTCGCGTATGTGTAGACGGATGTATGTATGTGTGAATATATGGATATTTACATATGTATGTATATGTATGTAAAGGGCGGAGTTGCCAGCCAGTCTAGGTACCGCGCATTCTGCATCGCCCGTGCTTATTGGGATATCTTCCGGATGTAGAATAAAACTGTCTCTGGCAACCTTAGCAAAAGGGGGCAATTCGGAAGTAGACGTTGGCGTGCGCGGTAGTCGAGTTAAGAATTAAACTAATATAGCCAACTGTATCTCATATCATTTTATACACTATAGATGTACATATGTTAAATAAATTAATTAACTACACATCTTACATTTGGGGGCTCGTCCATATGATATACAGAACTAAAAAATATGTGATCGTGAAAGTCGAATAGTGCGAAAAATAAATTGATACAAGTTGATAAAAGTTGCTTAAGTCGCTAAAGTTGTTAAAGTTGTTGTAAGCTGCTAACAAAGTTGTAAAGTTGTTTGCAAGTAGCAAAAGAATTAAGTTGAACAATTAGTGGTTTTTGCATTTTGTAAAAATTGACGCTGCAACATAGTCGAATTCTTGTGAAATAGACAGACGCGTAAGAGTTATAACGTGGACAAAAGGTGGTGGAATTCTCAGATATTGATCAAGCTGCGTAGTGGTGAAATTGGTGAAATTTAAAAAGTCGTGAGAATATTAATTTTTTCGGTACTCAAAGACATTTTTTTTTGTTTAAAAATAAGAAATAAATAAATAAATCGAAAAATGAATAGAACGCCGACAAGAAAGCAGAACACGAGACGGAATGTAGAAAAAGATGAATATGACATTGAAGAATGTGGACATGACGAAGTGCATCCCTCGGCGGACGAACTGGAGGAGATTCAAGATTTGGGAAGCGGTGCCGGCGCAAAGATTGAACAGATCATACAGTTGCTGAACCTTAAAGTGCTTGCGGATGAACAACGTGACAAAAAGATGAACATCGCTCCGGACAATTTCGCAAAAGTTGTAGGGGAATGTGATGGCAAATCTATGCCTATTGAAAAGTGGTTCGAGATATTCGAAAGAAACGCCGACGCTTATGACCTCACCGATAAGCAGAAGTATGTGCATGCCAGAGGAAAGATGACTGGTGCAGCCCAACTTTTTCTAGAAGCCGAAGTTATAAGTAACTATGATGAGCTTAAATATGCATTAGTGGAAGAATTTATATGTAGTCATAATAGTGCTGACATCCATAAGCAGCTGCAAGAGAGGAGAAAGAAAAGCAATGAGTCGCTGCATGAGTACCTACTCTAGATGAAAAAAATTGCATCACTTGGTCATATTGAGGACGCTGCTGTTATAAGCCATATTGTGAACGGCTTAGATATAAAAAATGAGTACAAATGTGCAATGCATCGCTGTAAATCCTATAAAACATTGAAAGAAGAGTTTGATATACATATGTATATGAGCGTTTAAATATTTCTGACAAGAAGTACAATAAAGAACAGCAAAAAGCAACGGCTTATCAGCAAAGTGGTCCAGTTGGAAAAAAGGAGCACTGCTTTAACTGCGGATCGGGAGAGCACAAGCGGAACAAATGTACAGCCGACACGAAGTGTTTTAAGTGCAACCAAAACGGACACATTTCACGTAATTGTCGAAGCAAGGAAAACATAGTTGACAAAGTTTGTATCATTTCAGATCACAGTCGCATGAAAAAAGTTCAGATTAATGGCACTGAAATTGATTGTCTAGTGGATACAGGATCGGACGTTACTATAATTAAAGAGAACGTGGTGAATAAAATAAATAACGTCGCAATAAGCAGAAGCACATCAACGTTGCGGGGTCTTGGCCAATCCACAACAAAGCCCATTGGATGTTTTACTGCAGAGGTCACGGTGGATAAGTTGCAGACCAAACAAAAGTTTATTGTCGTTCCTAACACTCAGATGGACTACGATGCGTCATTGGGACATGATTTCATAAGAAAGTTTTGTTTAGTTGCTAACAGGCAAGGATACTCGTTCGTACAGTTGGATGCAGATTGTACGCAAGTAGAAGAGCTTGTATATAACGTCATCGAGGAGTTATGTTGTGAAGCACCCCCAGAGTATCGTAAAGAAGTAGAACAGATGATACAACGCAGTCAGGAGGTCAGAAAAGAAGTTGTTAAGAAGTGCCTTGTTCAGCTTAAGATAGTTCCTGATGGAGTAATCTAGCCATTTCATCACACACCGAGTCGTTTAGCAGCAGATGAATCCAGTGCCGTGAAGAAGCAAGTCGAAGAATTTGTCGAACAAGGAATTGTGCGAAAGTCATCATCGAATATAGCAAGCAGAGTCATCGTCGTGCGAAAAAAGGACTACAGAAAGTTGAATAGCATGGTATTGGCAGATTGTTTTCCTGTCCCGATTATGGAAAAAGCAGTGGAAAAGATTCTGACGGAACATCCTTACGAAGACTATAAGCTGAAAGGTGATCTTCTTTTCAAAAATATAAATGGCAATGAACTGTTGGCAGTTCCAAAACTCTTGGAGCGGGAAGTGATACAAAGAGCTCATGAAGATGGCCATTTTTCGGTAGCTAAGATGATGCATGCAATCCAGCAGCAGTACTATATTCCGCATCTCGAGAGAAAAGTAAGGAATTTTATCGCTAACTGCATAAGTTGTATCATTTTCAGCAAAAAAGTCGGCAAACAAGAGGGCTATCTCTATTGTATAGACAAGGGTGACACTCCATTGCACACGCTGCATGTTGATCATTTGGGTCCGATGGATGCGACGGCCAAGCAATACAAATTCATTTTGGCGATGGTGGACGCGTTCTCTAAGTTTGTCTGGTTGTTTCCAACGAAGTCGACTGGTGGCGAAGAAGTGGTAAAGAAGCTGATCGATTGGTCTTTCGTGTTTGGTTTCCCCAAACGCATAATTAGCGACAGAGGAGTTGCATTTACTTCAAACGCATTCACCGAGGTTCTCAACGAGAACAAAGTCGAGCATGTATGGACAACAACAGGAGTAGCGAGGGGGTAACGGCCAAATTGAGAGGGTGAACCGTTCCATTTTAAGCATAATCTCAAAGCTGGCGGTACATGCACCAACGAGGTGGTATAAATATGTGCCACAGGTCCAAAAAGCGATTAATTCTCATGTCCATGCAACATTGAAGTCGTCACCATTTGAAGTCATTTGTTTGGGACGAAAATGCACAGCAAAGCCGAAGGACGACTTCTGGAGATCCTTAACGAGGAGCTGGTTACGCAATTTAATAACGAGCGTCAAAAGCTGAGTGACCAAGTTAAAGTAAATATCGAGCAGGCACAACAAGTCTACAAGCGGAATTACGACAAGAAACGTCGTATGGAGCATGGCTACAGAGTGGGAGATATGGTAGCAGTCAAGAGGACGCAGTTCGTCACAGGACGCAAGTTGGCTAGCGAGTATTTAGGCCCATATGAAGTCACGAAAATCAAACGTAACGGTCGCTATGATGTCAGAAAAGTGGCAAACGTCGAGGGTCCGAATATTACAGCTACAAGTTGTGATAACATGAAATTATGGCGCTATGTGGTTGAGAACGATGACTTGTTATCATCTGGGTCAGATGAAGAGGAGCAGGAGGGCCGAGTGTAAAGGGCGGAGTTGCCAGCCAGTCTAGGCACCGGGCATTCTGCATCGCCCGTGCTTATTGGGATATCTTCCGGATGTAGAATAAAACTGTCTCTGGCAACCTTAGCAAAAGGGGGCAATTCGGAAGTAGACGTTGCACAGTGGGCGAAACAGCTGATTTAGCGGCGATTAATTAATAACTTCTGTAAAAATGATGCTATTTTTGTACGGATAATTGTTTTTTTTGGATAAATATATTACACATCAAAATTAATGAAAAAAAAATTTTTTCATTTAGTGCAAATATTTTTTTTGATTTGTTTTATGATAGTGTAAAACTGTTCTTTTCGATGTCTAGTTGGTTTTGCTCCGTTTTAAGGCATTCCATTAAAAATTTTCATAATTTTTATTCTTTGCACTATTTAGGAAATATATATACACACCTTAAAAAAAAATCAAGTAAATTGGACAACTATTTCATAAAAAAATATGAATCTGAAATTTAGTCTCTCTCGGATATGTGCGCATGTTCCGCTGGAGTAATGTTCAATAGAGCAAAAAAAAGTATACTTGTAGGCGCCATAGCCATACTGTAAAAAGTACACATTTTGGCACTGACATTGTTGCTAAAAAAATTATTTCTGAAGTAATATGCGGGAAGATGCAGCTCATTGAGGACGGTTTCACTTCGTAATACACAGACTAATTTTATAAAAATACTTTCTTGCCGAACCCAGTCGAACCATAAAAGTTGCACTCTATTAAAGTTCAGTTTATTAGTAACTGTTAGTAAACACAAAAGTGCTAAATTGAATATTAAATTTTTGGGACAAAACAGAATCACAGGTCACAAACATTAATTTTGTTAGTAACTACATACCTTTTTCTTGAATTAACACCAAAAAGTTCAATTAAAATCAATAACACCAATTTTTATGCAATTTTTTTAGACGCAATCAGATTTGGGGGGAAAGTTGATAGCAAAAGCTGACGAAAAATTTATTGACTTCAAAGCATCACAGCTGTGCGAATATCGAAAGAAAATCGAAGCGATTCACATTTTTGGCCTTTCGAATATATTAGTAGTCGATTGCAAAAAAGATTTTAGCGCCAAGATTTACTTTAAATTTTAATTAATCGGAGCTAAATCAGCCGTTTCGCCCACTGTGCGTTGGCGTGCGCGGTAGTCGAGTTAAGAATTAAACTAATATATCCAACTGTATCTCATATCATTTTATACACTATAGATGTATGTTAAATAAATTAATTAACTACACATCTTACATGTATATACATATGTGCATATGCACATATATGTACTGGGATAAATATATATATTTTTGGAAGGAAAAAATGAACAGGACACTAAAAATCAGGACTGGAAAAACATGTACATATGTCCATACAATTCAGAGTGAAAAGTTGCTATGGAAAAAGCGGGAACTTTTCACTGCAGGTCCGTATGTATGTATTTGGAAATGGAAATAAGAAATTTGTCTACTTATCAGAATCTCCACCGGGGCGAATGTTGGGGCGAGCGGAACGAAGTATCCGGCTCGAAGGACCAATGGTTGTGGGAGGATGGAGCTTCTATATATAGTTGGCAAATTCCTTCGAATTAGATAGGGGCCAGCCCCAGATTGTGGTTGTCCAGATGGAAATAAAACAGGGTCGTCTTCCGTAATTTTCCTTCTGGAGATGTTCAATTTTATTTCCACAAACAATGTTATATATGTACATATGTACCCCGAAATTAAATGAAAGTTAAAAGCAAAAAGCAAGATGTAAAAAATGAATGTAAAGAAGAAGAAAAATCGACTTGACGTGATGGCGGCTTCCATTAGAGAGCTGCATGAATGGCAAAAAAGACACATTCGAATTAACAACTCTCAAAATGAGTTGAGTTGAATTGAATGCGAAACGTCATGAATTTGAGTGAGTGAATGTGCTCACGAAAGACTCCATCGCACAACATTTAACCGAAAATAGACGAATTGAATGAGTAAAATGGCAAGGAATTATTGAATGCCGATTGAGTTCATTCGAATGCCAAAAATTGCTTTTTTCGCTAAATCAGCTAAATTCAACTAAATGTATAGTTGGTCGTTTACTGGCCTCTAGCTTTTTTGACACACTCTCAAAAACTTCTAAAAGGGTTGCAATAGATCTTAAATGATTTACGTTAATTCCTTCAATCTTGGCCGTTTGATTTTTATCAATGAGCGTTGTAGTTACATCTACCAATTAACTTCAATAGATTTCAGCAAGTAATAAACGGTGTTCCATCGAGTGGGGCAAAAGCTTTTTAAAGATAAACCTAACGCTGAATTCATTCCTGATTTCTTGAAGTATTGAACAAACTTGCTGCAAATTGTAATAATATTTCCCATCTCAGGCACAGTATCGATGGCTTTTCAATCGTGTTGTTAAGTAGGTGATCAACGCAATGCATTTTCTCTATATATTCACAATATTTGACCCGCGATCTGTCGCAACTACGGGATTGTCCACTTCAATTTTACAGCCGAATTCTTCCGTATTTCTTTAATTTTTGCACGAATATTTAAGCCTAAATATAGATAAGAAAATTAAATCTTCATGGTGATTAGGCGGTCAGCCAGCACTCCTTCCTTTACATAATGGATAGTACACGACAAATAAGACGTTTTTAAGTAATTGTCGGTCCATATGTCAGTCGTTATGGCGTATCCCAATTCTTTAAATTTTTCAATCTCGATCTTAATAGGACCTTTATGAGATTCTTAGAGCGCTTTAACGTTTCTGGATATTGTTGTGGGGTGGGGCAATAATTTATTAATGTCGACGTTTTTCCCAAAAGTTGCTCCCACGTTAATTAAAAATGTTGCAAATTTTTTTAATCCACAATCATCAATAATTTTTAGAGGACGACAGTTCGTAACAACCCATTCCGTTACGACTGCAACACCCTCCTGCTTTGTTTCAGGGTTAACATCAATAGGGGCGGCTTCATTAAATTTATTCGCGTTAACTAAGTAGCATTTATGTTTCACAATGTTTGATGTACTTCCTGAACACTTATATACAGTAAAGCACATCTTACAAGCTACAAAATTTAGCAATTCGTCTCCCATATTATTTCTTATTTTAGAGAAAAATTGCCACACCTCGCTTCGGCCTTTTTTCTCAATCAAAGTATACAGCCCACTTTGCAGCTTCTCCTTAATATCAATTGTATTAAGAATAACCTATATACATATGATTTGAAAAATCATTAAATTAAATCTGAAAAATAACGCACAATAAACATTTATGGACAGGTCACAAATGCAAGTTGATCAACTCAGCACAAACAAAATAATTTATCAAACAAAAGAAAACATATTAATGCATATTAGGCATACCTACATACATACATAAGCAACAACAATAAAAACAAAACAAAAATCAAGATTAGTTTGCCAAATACATACAAATTCGTCCCTTTGACTACTTTCCATTATGCCTGTCACAATTGTCTCCAACGAAATGAACGATGCTCAAAATGTGTCTGCTATAAATAGAATAATTCGAGTGTCATTGGCTTTTCCAAAGTTTTCATTCGGCTTTACGCTTCACTCATTCCAATTCACTCGAGTGAGTGACGTTGGTAATGAGTCCCAGCACACAATAACATTCATGCACATTCAATTCATTGTGTGCATCTCACTCACTCAATTCAACTCAATTCGAATGCATTCATTTAAACGTACGTTGTGAGTGAAGCCATGCAGCTCTCTAGCTTCCATCAAACTTGCCCGTCACGCCAGTGTGTCCGTCCGACACCTCGCCAAAAATCTTCCCCGCCGCTGCTCCTGGTCATCGTCGGCGTGAACAATACCCTTGCAGAGGGTATATTAATTTTGGTCAGAAGTTTGCAACGCACAGAAGGAAGCATCTCCGACTATATAAAGTATATATATTCTTGATCAGCATGAATAGCCGAGTCGATATGACCATGTCCGTCTGTCTGGATCAACAGCTCCTCCTCCGATACCATAAGAGCTACAGAGCTGAGATTTTCATCATAGGCTCATTTTTGCTGCAGTCATTGTATATCTCGGAATCATTGCGATCGGACGACTATATCATATAGCTCCCATAGGAACGTTCGGTCAGGAATAAGCTTTATCCTCAATAACTCTGTTGTTTTTTAACCGAATGCCACGAAATTTGTTATTTATGAGTTTAATATGCTTCTTGATACTTTAACCAAGTTTGATTAGAATCGGACGACTATATGATATAGCTCCCATTGGAACGATCGGTCATGAATAAGGTTTATGCTCAATATCTCTGTTGTTTTTCAACCGAATGCCACGAAATTGTGAGTTTAATAAACTTCTTAATACTTCAATCAAGTTTTATCAGAATCGGTTCGCTATATCATATAGCTGCTATAGGAACAATCGGTACAAAAAAAAAATTTTTTATGAAAAATTTGTTTCCTCAAGCTCAAAATTTTGAATTTGTAAATTTGGTATGTTTGATTTACAATAATGCTTCTGGTGAATTATATAGAGAAAATCTGCAAGGGTATACGAACTTCGGCACGGCCGAAGTTAATCCATATTTCTAGTTTTTTGTACATTTATCCAAATCAAATTATTACTATAGACTAAAGCAAGAAGATAATAATCAAATATCAATTGGCAAAAAAAAACAAATTAGTTATCACACCATAAGTAATGAGTGCAAAAAAAATTATTGAACTTAATGTGTATACATGATGATTCACTTAGTTTATTGTAGAGTATTAGGACTTCATTATATTTTTTTGTTTTTAACCAGTAATAACAACTACACTGATCTCTTCAATTTAAGCATACCTAATGACATTCTACAGATTCAATGACCTGAGTGCATTAAATCAGCTGTGCTATAAGCACCGAAAAGTTTACTGTACACGACAAAGAACATAAGTGGAATTAAAATTAATCAACAAATATATATATGGTATTCACATGTATAGGTAACCATGTGGATAGCTCAACCGTTTGGAGAGTTATACAAGTTTGTTATATATAAAGTGAACAAGGTTTGACTCACGTGTGTTTAGGTGTCCAGCGGTGGAAGGTTTTGTTGATGCTATGAATTTATAAATTTAATATAGATATTTGTTTTCACTTATATCTGACAATGGCGTGTGACATTTTAAAGAAACACCAACAAATTTTATAACCGGCCCCAAAACTTGTTTAACTTAGTACAGCTGGGCATGCATATACTAAGCTGAGCACGTACAAAGGCGTATACTGCTCTATTTTCGTGGGGGTGTAATTATGCATTCATATTTTTTTTATATTTTTCCTTTTTTCTTTAAATTAACTTAAATTAATTAATTGTGTCTGATATTGCATATCTTGAAGAGATCAATTAACTTACATAAGTAGATTTAATTAGTGTTTGGTTATTTTTTTTTTTTTTTTTGAATTTGTTTTGTGTGCATGTGGGCACAATAAATTATACATATACATATTATCAGTGCCAATTGAAATGTATGCTGTCGGACATAGCATTTCCCCCTTGGGTAAGGGCGAGGTCTATCTCTGCTGGTCTATGGGTACAGCACCCGGTTGAAACGAAACTCCACCCCGAACCCGAAGGCTCTTCCCGCATTCGGGCATTAACCACAGCCACTACGATCTCACACAAGGGGGCCAACCACTAACTGGGCTAGCTAATGGGCTACTAGCCCATCCCGTAGTAGCAAATTAACAGCTTTGGTCGGCTGTTCGCAGCGAAAGCTACTAACCATTTTGTTCACGACAAACACGGATTGGGTGATCCATCGGCTTACCCCCTAGAGAGGTTCACCTACCAGATTAGGCGTTCTGGTCAAGCCCGTAGCATGGAACGAGTTCCACACTACTACCAGTTTCGGCTATCATCAGCCCGGCACTGGTTGCCCCACGTGGTGCATCCCTCGCCGCCTCGAAAATGCCAACCTCGCGAACGTCTCCAGGTTCTGCTGCTGCTCCTGTGTCTCCAGGACCCGGGAAAAGTCCCAACGGGCAACTTCCATCCTTACGCCAAGTCCGTCGAGGTCTCGCAAATCTGCATAGAGTGGGCAGGCAAGTAGAACGTGCCGCCAGTCTTCGCACTCGGCACCGCAAAGACATGCGGGCGTCGCACTCAGACCTCTTTAATGCAGAAATGCGTTCAGCGATCCATGGCCAGTCAGCAGGAATCCAGCGTGGAGGCCAAATCCTTAGTCCTTCCGGCTGAAGACGAAGCGTACGTCCGGGATAAACTGATGAGTCGGTCGACCGTGCTCATCGTTATCCCACCTGCGTTGCCACTCGCAGCATATACGCTCGTCCAGCATCGCCTTCATCTGCCTCCGATCCAGACTTGCCACATCCAGACCGTACAGCCAATCGCCTTCCTCCAGCGGGTGGGCACGCTTGACTTTGAAACTGATTGTCAAACGTCTGGCAACCAGATCCAAAGGTGGAGCTCCAGCAAGCACCTGCAGTGCCACGGTGGACACTGTGCGGCATACCGGTAGGCATCCTAAGAGCATAGCTCTCTGACAAGAAATGAGGCGCCTCCCTGGCCCCGACTCTCTCTTGACAGTGGAATACCACACCGAGGCACCAAACAGTGCACAAGGCACCATGAGTCTGGCATAAACGGTGCGTCTTGCTCGAGGACTGAGTCCCCAGTCAACTCGTAGCACGCGACACAATGCTCCGGCGACTCCAGCTAGCTTACCGCGTAATCCAGCGATGTGATGCCAAGGTACCGGTACTGTGTTACATATGGTAGTCTTGCTCCTGCAAACCTAACACAGGGCGGCCGCGATCGGGCCAATCTCCCTTTAAGTAACATCATCGCCGTCTTGCTGGTCGAGATCGAAACGCCGACCTCTGCTCCCCAAGCTCCCACGACGGACATCAGCTCCTCTGCTCGACGCTCCAGTACGGCTCTCGACCTTCCCTCGACGATGACCAGCAGGTCGTCCGCATACGCGCTGTATCCGCACAGGGGCTCCAGTCGTTGGAGCAGCACATCCATCATTGTGTTCCAAATGAACGGCCCACTGATGGATCCCTGGGGACATCCTCGGGTCACCTCCATGGTAACCTCTCCGAATCTGCTGGTCATTTTCGCACTCCTGCCACTGAAGAAGCTTCTCCACAAGCTGGCTTCAGGGCATCCCGCGTCGATCAAGCGGCGCATCACGGCGCTCCACTCGATGTTGTCGAATGCACCCTTGAAATCAATGAAAAGACCGAGCACGTAAGCCTCCTGGCTAGAGGCCACGCTGGTCTTCACATGATTCCAGGCATCTTCAACACTGCGACCAGGTCGAAAGCCGAATTGCCATCTATTTCCATCCGGGAGCACCTCCTTCATCCGATTTACCATGATTCCCTCCAACACCTTGCCGAAAACTGGCAACAAGCATATGCCCCAATAGGAAGCTGGGTTAGACCCATCCTTGTCGGGGCCCTTGAGTAGCGCCACTACACGTGGGCACTTCCACTCAAGGGGGAAATATCCCTCAGCTATGCAGCGGGAAAACAACGCTGAGATGTGCTCGGGAATGGCACGCCATACCGCCTTGCAGATATCACCTGTGATGCCGTCTAGCCCGGGAGAGCGCCTGCTCTTCAACCGGGCCACGCATACATCGACCTCGAAGGCTTCGAGAGACGGTGCAGCTTCATCCGGAATGGCAATGTCATCACTCATCTCCGCAACTGGAAAGAAGTTACGGAGGAGGAGACTCACACAGTCGTGCCATGTTACGACTTGCCTGCCATCCGAACGAAGACATCTCAGCTCTGTGGATCGCTTTCGTCCTCGGCATATCCTGTAGACGTGCCCCCATGGGTCATCCCTGTGGTCTCAAACGAAACTTCGCCAGTGATCCTCCTTAGTCTGCAGGATAAGCTTCTTGAACTCGCGGACGGCTGTCCGCAGATGAGTTGCCAGAAGCTGCGCAGATTCATGGCCTCTGCGCCTAGCATCCTGGAGCCTTCGCCTCAGTCTCCTGACCTCTCGGCGTTTGGTACTAAGTTCAGTGGTCCACCACTTCACTTTTCCCACAGCTCTCGACGTCCTGCGGCCTAGCACTCTATCGCACACGGACTGTACGATGAGGCGTAGTGCAGTCACGGATAAATCCACCGGCAAAGCTCTGATGTGCTCCAAGGGAAGGTGCTCCAGGATTTCCTCCGCCAGTTCTGAGTCAAACAATCGCCAGTTAGCATTCGCGAGTTTCCAGGACGGCACAGGAGCATATGTGCTCTCAACTGTGTCTGGCGAAGGCGACACAACAACAGTAATGATGTTGTGGTCGCTCATCTCCCACTCGTCCACACTCCAGTCATACGTGGCCCACGCCACGTAGACGCTGCTTCGCTGACAATTGTTACGTCGATATCGCTCTGTCCGCGGCGATTGTCAAACGTAAACACCTCGCTGAATTGATTAAGAACTCCGGCTCGGCTCCCGAGAATCCAATCCTCCAGCTGCTCACCCCGCCTGTAGTTCAGTTGGCCACGAAAACTATCGTAGCGCTTACTGAACCACAAGGGGGATACAGCATTCGCATCTAAGCAGAGGATGACCGGAGTACTGCTCGCCAGTAGCAGTAGGGCATCCATATACAGAAGGTCCCTCGTTGTCAATTCAGCTTGTGCATGGCAGTATAGTGAGGTCAGGTAGATTGACCCAAACTCACCTATCACCCTCACGCATACTCCAGCCTCGGTGATATGTGACTCGACTGGCAGGCAGATGACATCTGGATCGTCGATGATGAAGGCAGCGTTTCTTCTCCGACCCTTAAAGATTCGGCTGCCGTACACTCTCATCCCGGCTGGGAATCCAGTAATACGGCCTTCCTCATCTGTGTAGGGCTCCTGTAGCAGCGCAAAGGGCAATCGGGAATCCCGCATACGCACACCGACATCGATGCACGCAACGCGACCCCGCCCACAATTGGCTTGGATGAGACCAAACATATTAATCTCTGGCCTGCACCCTTTCCAACATTCCTCGGTAAATCGGGCACGATCCCGAGAGCATCAGATGCCCTGAGGGTTGCCCTTTGAAGCGACAGTTCTGGCAGTCCACCGGATTGCTGCACTTCGCTGCCTTGTGCCCAGCCTGACCGCACTGTCGGCACACATCGGACTTCAGGCGGCATTCGGACACCTTGTGGTCAAATCCGACGCACCTATGGCAAGCATAGGTACGGACGACCGGCCGGCATCGGTATGAGAACCACTTGATGTAGACCCGTCCGGTCTTCTCAAGTATGGCCAGCGCTGCATCGTCCACATCAAGCGTCAGATTAATACTGGCGCCATCTGTGACGGACCAAGGCTTTGTCTCCAAATGGACCGCCTTCTTAAAAACAACTGCCGTCATCTCCTCCTGGAAGTTGTTCACGAACAACTCCTCCATAAACGTCTCGGGGGCGATGCTCGTGTCCACGTCGAACACCGTCACCCGTGGCCTCACGCCCTTGCTCTGTTGGACTGTCAGTCCAACCTCTGCGAACTTTTTGTTCGCCACCACTCGCTTCATCTCGTTCGCCGATGGCGTACGGATTACAGCACCGCCGCGCTTCAGCTCCCGCACATCGTGGACACGCACTCCCAGTGTCGGTGCGACCTCCTTCCTTATCCGTTCCGCCACTTGCTTGCCGGACACGCTCGGGTCCCGACTCGTGATCACCGCGGACCACGTCTCAACTGGCTTGTTGAACCGTGGCGCGGGGATCGGCATTCCGGGGACGGGGACAGCGGCGGCGGCGACACCAGTGACGGCTGGATAGGCAGCGTGGTAAGCTGCAAGGCTTCCGGCGACGGGAGCAGGCGGCGGGGGTGCAGGCTGTCCACCCGAGAGTCTTTCAAGCAACGCGTTCCTAACGGCCAACGACATTGCCAGTTCCTCCAAGCGCCTTATCGCTGCCGAGACATCTCGCGCTGCTCCAGGCTTGACACCCACAATGGCGTTGCGGGTGCCCTCGGCAGCAGCGGAGATCTCGGCCAGGATTGCCGACGTTCCACCGGCCACAATACGCCACGCTGGGCATTGCGGCACCTCGGCGACGACAGCCCCGGCTGTGACGGCGACGTCGACGTCAGCAGCGGCATCGACAGCGGCGACGGGCGCTTTCCGTTTTACCGGCTTCGCGACGGGCAAAACGAACTCCGTTTCAGGGGCGACTGAGTGCATGGACACGCTGTCCAACGCTACACTCTTGGCGACCGTAGCCTCGCTGGCCATCAGGTCCGGCACTGAAACCGTGCGGCCCTGCGCCTTGCGCCCCTTCCGACGGCTCCCGGCGGCACCCACAGCAGCAGTCAGACTGACCGACGACTCGGCGTCTGACTCCGCGACCGAATCCGCAGATTCCGCGACCGTGGAAACACTCACCATGCTGGTGGTGCTTCCACAACGGCTTCTCGTGCCGTTCATTCGCACTTTGTACAGTGTAGCGAGTGCTCACTGTACTTGTGTTCACTGTAACACACACAACACTCACGCACACTTGTTTTTGGGTCTCTGCCCGCTGGTATGCTTTACTTTTAGGCACTACCTAAAAGTATGCCACACTTTATAGGCGCTGCCTAAAAGTATGCTGCACTTTATTCAAAGCACTGTTACCTGATTGGCTGGCCAATCAGAACCACCGTACGGTATCTGGCACCAAACTTGTTACCAAGTTACCGTAATTTCACTGTTTGTTCACTTGGTTTTTTTCCACTCGCTTTCGGTTTCTGTTTCACTCAGAATATTCGCGATTTAATCCGCTAGCACATCCGCACTGTTCAGCAGTCCAAAACACACTGAGGTTCAAGGGTATATTAAAGTCGCTAAAATGTATGTAACAGGCAGAAGGAAAATTTTCCGACCCCATAAATTATAAATATTCTTGATCAGCATCAATAGCCGAGTCGATATAGCCATGTCCGTCTGTCCGTCCATCTGTCCGTCTGTCCGTCCGTCCGTATGAACACCTAGATCTCAGAGACTGAAAGAGCTAGAGTAACCAAACTTGGTGTCAGCATCCTTCTAGTGTATACGCAGATCAAGTTTGTTTCAAATTTTAGCCACGCCCACTTCCGCCCCCGCAAATTAGAAAAAACTATAACTAAAGTTGTATTGAAGCAGAATCTATTATATAGCCAATATGTACCGTCTGACCAAATTTGACCAAAATCGGTCAATAAATATCGGAGATAATACGTATATATGTTTTGCACTGAAATTCTATGTTCAGCAGCAGCTGAAACGTGTGAGCGAGATAGCATGCACATGTTGCTTTGACATGAGTGAGCGAGAAAGCATGAATTTGGTGATTCGGCTTGCTATGAGAATTTTATTAAAAAATTTATATTCAATTAATGGGGATTTGGAAGGAGTTTGAGTTTATAAAATATCTCTTATTGGTACAGGGTATACTCCAAGTCGGCAAGGACGACTTGCTTACTTCATTTCTATTGGTTTTTTTTTTTTTTTGGTTTTTGATTTTCTGGTTTCTCTCAATTTTTATACCCTTGCAGAGGGTATATTTAATTTAACGAAATTTACTGAAATGATCTAAAACTAATAATAACCCAATATGACCACTTTTACTTCTAGGATATGGACCTAAGAGAACGATATACAAACGTTGAAAAGGTCGACATGTAGCTGTTGGGTGTCTCATCGGCAGTCGAAGAGTAAAATTCGGTGCTTTTGCTTCTTTACAAATATCACAATTCCTTATGTAATCACAGACATCTTTAGCCAAACCTGGCCAAAATAAATTTTGACAAATTCTGGCAATGGTTTTCTGTATGCCACCGTAAGCTGAAATAAGACTATCGTGCGCCTGTTTTATAACCTCTGTCCTTATGCGTTCGGGTATCCAAAGTTTCCATGAGTTGTTTTCCTGGGCTACTTCGCCTGAGGCATGCTCTGTTCGCTTATAAATAAATTTATCTATAACCTTAATATCTAGAAATCTAGTCTGATTAGACAGTAATTTATGTTTTAGATTTGCATAACTAATATCATAAAAGGCATCAGACTCTAAGTCAATTATAGGTCCTATTTCTAATGTAGAAATTTCTTCTTCCTCACAAATTCGGGATAATGCATCCCGAACTATGTGATCTCTTCCTTTGCGGTGGGACATTGAAAACTTGAATTGCTGTAATCTAAAGATCCAACGAGCCAATCTTCCAGACACATTTTGCTGTCGCATTAACCAAATTAAGCTAGAATGATCAGTAACTATTTCGAATTCTTGAAGCTCTAAGTAACAACGAAACTTTTCCATTGCTAAGATTTACGTTCTGTGACACTATAATTCCGTTGTGCACGGCTTAATTTCTTTGACATATAGAAAATAGGCATTTCCTCATTATTCTCTGTTAATTGTACCAATATAGCGCCAATCCCAAATTCACTAGCATCACAATACAAATAGAATTTTTTTGCAAAGTCCGGATTTTGTAGCACTGGTGCAGACGTTAAAACTGATTTTAACTTGTCCATAGCTCTCTCTGCCTCAGGTGTCCAACAAAATTTCGTTCAAAATATACGTTCTTCGGTTTAGGCCAATTTAAGATACAAGAAATTTTTGTAGGATCAGTACAAATACCTCCGCTCCCAATGACGTAACCAAGGTAATTTACACTGGTGACACAAAAATGACTTTTTGCGGTATTAAGAGTTATGTTTGCTTTTTGAAATTGTTCCGTTAAACGAATGAGAACAGTTAAGTGTGAAGAAAAATCTTCGGAGACTATAACAAGATCATCTAGATATCCAAAAATGCAATAACGTAGATCAGGCGGAATGACTTGATCCATAAGTCTACACATTGTGGATGCTGCATTACAGAGACCAAAAGGCATCACTTTAAATTGATATAAAGGTCTACCTGGCACGGTAAAGGCTGTTAACGGCTTAGATTCTTCAGTTAGGGCAACTTGCCAATATGCAACGCATAGGCATAGCTCGCAAATAACTGTTAACCGTTTCACACTGTCGCGAAATAAGTGTTCTTCACTGAGACTTTGAGCTAAAGGTCTGAGAGCAACCGATTGGATTGTTCGTAAATAAATTTTGCTCGCGCTCAGTCAAAGATGACTTTTTTCTGTTCTCTTTTGCTCTGCTCATTCCGGGACCGTTTTCAAAAAGTCTTTTGCGCATGTATGTGTGTATGTGAAGTTTCGTAGGTTTCACGCGTCAATTTGCTTTGTGAGTTTCGATTGAGCACATTGGTTAGGACAAAACATAAATTCATTATTAGTTGTTAAGCTTAATTCAAAATAAAATACTTAAAAAAATAAAACTATTCCTGTTTTAAACAAAAAAAAATATCAAAGAAGCTAACTTCGGCCGTGCCGAAGTTTGTATACCCTTGCAGATTATTTGATTACTTTCTCCGTCATATCGGATTCAAGATATTTTAAAAATTAGAAATATAAAATTTAAAAAAAATTTAAACCAAAAAAAAGAAACAGTAAGAAAAAATTCGAGTTTGCCAACGGCCGGATTTGAACCTCCGCTCACGTCATTTCTAGAATCGATCTCTACCTATTGCGCTACCAAACTTATAATTCACTGTCTCGCTATTTCGGTATACATTGCAAGCGTCCAGCTTCTCGCTCTCTAAAGTTTCTGACGAATTCTAGAAAACAACAACACAATACAAATAGTTTTCTGTCTCTTTCTGTTTCGCACTCAGCTTGTAGTTTTTTCAAGCACGTGTTCGCATATATGTATGTATGTATGTATGTTTGTATGTTTCCATGTATGTTGTTTGTGTACGCATATATAAAGCAAATATAAACGTATTTAATTGGCTGCATATGCAAACATACTGATGCTGATGGGGGTTGATTCATTGATTTTATTGATTTATGTCGGTGTTTATTATCCGATCTGATTCAAACTTACTGATATGATGTAAAAGTATAATTCTCATCTGATCACCAAATTTGGTTGAGATATCTTAAAAAACAAAAAGTTTTTCTCACAAAAACATACTTTTTCTGATGGGGGTTGATTATTGTTTTTATTGATTTATGTCGGTGTTTATTATCCGATCTGAATCAAACTTGCTGGTAAGGTGTAGAAGTAGAATTCTCATCTGTGTGCCAAATTTGGTTGAGATATCTCAAAAAACAAAAAAGTTTTTCTCACAAGAACTGTTTTGAACAACACAAATTTTAACCGAGGTACCTCTGATCTTTCCTATTTTTCTATAACTTATAGTTGTCCGATCATACCAACTCTCGAACTTAATTTAGATAAATCATCAATGAAGAGAATGATATGACTTTTATTCACGTAGCTCAAAATTTAAGTTCGATTCCTTGCGAAGAAACAGACAGACGGACAGACGGACAGACGGACAGACGGACAGACGGACATGGTCATATCGACTCGGCTTTCGATGCTGATCAAGAATATATATACTTTATGGGGTCGGAAACGATTATTTCTATGCGTTACAAACATCTGACCAATTTTATTATACCCTCTGCAAGGGTATAATTAGTCTGAAATACATACAATTTTTTCAAGAAGATCTTAAGTGAAATTTAATGTCGCAATTTTACACAACGTACCACAACGTGCATCGAAAAAAAGACAAATAGTTGAAAAGACCGTTTGCGTTGAGTTTTTCAGTCAATCGGTCTGTTGGTGAGCCTCACTGTGTGAGCGTGAATCGTTTCACTCTTTACACGCTGTTCACTCAAAAACCGATAAGCAAATTGCTCAACTGTCATCGCTCCACCGAAAACCTAATCGAAAACAACCAAAGGGTCTTGCTCAGAGCGAGAGCGAGAAAGTATGATTTCTTTCGGTTGTTCTCGCGAACAGAGCGTAAGGAAAAAAACGGTTAACAGTTATTTGCAAGCTATGCGGCATAGGAGAACTCCAAGGACTGTGTTGGAATACCCCTATTCTGTTATCAAATAACAACATTACGCAATACTATCAGTCATTACGCAATACTGTCATCTTTTCTCTGACTGGTCACACTTGCTTTTTAACTTCCTTTTTGTTGTGAAAACTTGATCTTTGTGCATGTGGTCCCGGTGTTGCAGATAGAAAATAATCAGAAAATAAATAAACAATCAAAATATAAAATTAAACTTAAACAATAGAAAACTTTAATTCAATATTAACTTCATTAATTCAATAGGTTATGGGCCCAGTCCATGCCAATTTAAAGAAACTATTAAATTAAAAAAAAAAAAAGTTGTGAAATTTATTTGTGCGTCCATCTCCTCTCTCTCTGTATATATGTATGTATGTAAATAAATCTTTTTAGAAGGTTTTGGTACTTTATTAGCGACCGAACTGGCCGACTCTGAATATTGTTATATTATAATATTCTTATTAATACCCAAGAAACCCACAGCTGGCTACGAATAGCTGACTCAGCGCCTCGTGCCATCCAGTTGGTGGTCAATGCGCCTTAGCTGGGGAGTCATGTTTCAGTCGGCCGTGGGACCGACTAATTGATGACGTTCCGCTCGCTTATTCGTTTGGCTGGTCATAACTCCTCCCTCAGCTAAGTGATGGACGTCCTCGGACTTCTCTAAAGCGGTCTGAAGGTTACTAATCAGCTGGGCTTGATGTCTTACTTTCCAACGACGACGAACCTCGTAAATGATAAGGATTGCCACCACAACTATGGCCAGAGTAGCACCACTACTGATGATAGAACCAGATACCAGGTTGGAGCGAAGCTGACCGATGTTTTGTAGGTTGGTCAAGCTTAGCTCATGCAGAAGTGGCAGACTCACTTTCTCCCGATGGCTTGTTATGTTGATTTGGGAGATGGCTGCAACCATTGGTTTCTTCTTCAATGCCCCATAATTATTAACGAACAGGGTATCATTTATGGTCACTTTGTCATCGAATGTTGCCAAGTAAGTGCCAGAGACCACTTGCGTGAGATTATCTTTGCTGATGATGGTTGCGGTGAGATCATTGATAATTATTATCCCGTCGTCCACTACTGTCAGTGGATCAAGATGGCTGGATCGAGTGTCGCATTTCGCCGGTGACCCAGATATGAGGTTCTGTGCGCAATTAGGTGTTGATGATCTTCTGCAGAATGCTGTGCTCACCGCCACATCACACCCGGTAACTGCATACGACTCCGTGCCACAGTCCGCAACTATGCTACCCTTTTCAAAATCTAAAACTATATTTTTTCTTTGAACAGGATAAACATTAATTTTCTTACATACTAATTTCGGATTTGGATATTTTATGAGAAAGTGTAGGATGTCGTTATTTTGGAAAGCTTTAATGCTAGCTACCTCTAAGATATCAGTTACACTAATGTTAGTGAGATGTTTGTTTTTGATTTCCTGTATATCAAGGTCATTAAGTATTACGGGGCTTATTAAATTTGCTTCCGCAAGTGTAATAGTTAATATTAAATTTTGTAGGTCTGAAATGACCAATCTATTTTTTGCCAGGACAGTTTCAAATAGGTGTTCGATATTTAATTCATCGATTTTGCTTATTTCATTTAAAGAGTGAGTGAGCTTATTTAATTTGTCTATTTTCTTGTTCACTTAACTGATTTTGTCTAAATTTAACCTGTTCCCAATCATCAAAATCTGGAGTGCCCGCAACCACTTTAAGTGCTGTGCCTAATATGTTTAAGCTCCTAGCATACCTATGATGTACTCTTAATGTATCTATTAGTGTACTTATCCTATCGATATCTGCTAGTATTACTTTTCTCACATGTTCTTGTTTAAACGATTCCACCAACACTCTCGTCTCTTCGGCGTATGTTTGGTACGACGCACAGTGGGGCCATCGCTCATTTCGCTTGTCAAAAATCATATCTTCTAAAGTAGTAAAGCGATTTTGAAAATTTAAAAAGCATTTGGTAGCTGATTCCTTAAGCTTCAAATTGAGTTGTTGCCGAAGGTACCACATGCGGGTTACCTTGATATTCAAGGTCAAAGTTGAAAAATATTTCTAGGCATATTTTACCCCTATAATTCGCTTAAAAAAACGCTTTTTTGATCACAAATGAACTTTGTTTTTTAATTTTAATGATTAAACCAGATTTTTTAATGTTTTGTTTCAATTTATTATTCAAATTGCGAAAAAAAAAAAATTTTTTTACGATTTTTTTTTGGTTATTTTATATTGATGGCTCATTTTCATTTTACACACATCCTACTGGCAAATTTGCATGCGCTCTTGTACCTGGAACGCTATTTTTACGCGAGGTTGCATTGGTTTTCTCGATTTTTGAAATATTGCGCAAAAATGCGCAAGACTACACTATATAGGTCTGAAAGGTGAATATTCCCTCTATCACGTGTATATAATTTCATCGTGCATCTCGGTGCATCTCTGTTGATTCAACTCCACCAAAGTTTAAAAAATGCGATAATTTAATGTTTTTTTGAAACATCTCCAATTTACTCAATATTTCAAATTTGATTAAATTTTTTACTACATATATATAAAAATTGATCTACTTTTCAATATATATATATATATATATATATATATATTGAAGATAAGTTGCTTCATTCGGCCAATATCCCGTTTCAAAGTTGCAAGTTTTCCTAAAAATTGTACATTTTTTTCAAACATGAAAAATGTCTCCACTTTGAGACGATGTGGCACCCACAATTCTTATCCGATTTCAACAATATTTTGGATCCATAAGTTCTGAAGTATTATCTGTCGATTTCATTATTCAACGCAACGCGATAGTGAAAAAAATGATTTTTAGTCAGCTATTCGGGCAGAGGCCCCACAGTGCGACGTCACGTTTGTTGTATGTCCAAGGTACGCGTAGTCGTCCCAAATAGTTACATCTCCATCCATTACGGGTATGTAATTGGACGTTGAGTAATCCGTCAATTTTACCGAAGCCACCATTAAAGCCATTAGTATCGGCTGCACGAACTTAATTCTAAATGAAATATTAAATATCAAAGAAGCTAACTTCGGCCGTGCCGAAGTTTGTATACCCTTGCAGATTAATTGATTACTTTCTCCGTCATATCGGATTCAAGATATTTTAAAAATTGGAAATATAAAATTAAAAAAAAATTTGAACCAAAAAAAGGAAAAATTCGAGTTTGCCAACGGCCGCTTTTTGCTTTTTAGGGTGTCTATCATACTTGGCCACTGAACAAATTTTGCAATTTGCAGCAATCTCTGTTGCTAATCTGGTCATATTTGGAAAAAAAATATCAAAGAAGCTAACTTCGGCCGTGCCGAAGTTTGTATACCCTTGCAGATTAATTGATTACTTTCTCCGTCATATCGGATTCAAGATATTTTAAAAATTGGAAATATAAAATTAAAAAAAGATTTGAACCAAAAAAACAAACAGTAAGAAAAAATTCGACTTTGCCAACGGCCGGATTTGAACCTCCGCTCACGTCATTTCTAGAATCGATCTCTACCTATTGCGCTACCAAACTTATAATTCACCGCCTCGCTATTTCGGTATACATTACAAGCGTCCAGCTTCTCGCTCTCTAAAGTTTCTGACGAATTCTAGAAAACAACAACACAATACAAAAATTGTTTTCTGTCTCTTTCACGTGTTCGCATATATGTATGTATGTATGTATGTTTGTATGTTTCCATGTATGTTGTTTGTGTACGCATATATAAAAGCAAATATAAACGTATTTAATTGGCTGCATATGCAAACATACTGATGCTGATGGGGGTTGATTCATTGATTTTATTGATTTATGTCGGTGTTTATTATCCGATCTGATTCAAACTTACTGATATGATGTAAAAGTATAATTCTCATCTGATCACCAAATTTGGTTGAGATATCTTAAAAAAACAAAAAGTTTTTCTCACAAAAACATACTTTTTCTGATGGGGGTTGATTATTGTTTTTATTGATTTATGTCGGTGTTTATTATCCGATCTGAATCAAATTTGCTGGTAAGGTGTAGAAGTAGAATTCTCATCTGTGTGCCAAATTTGGTTGAGATATCTCAAAAAACAAAAAAGTTTTTCTCACAAGAACTGTTTTGAACAACACAAATTTTAACCGAGGTACCTCTGATCTTTCCTATTTTTCTATAACTTATAGTTGTCCGATCCGACCAATCTTTGAACTTAATTTGCTTGTAACATCAACGGACAGAATGATATGACTTTTATTCATGTAGCTCAAAATTTAAGATCGATTAAGTATGTAGAAACAGACAGACGGACAGACGGACAGACGGACATGGTCATATCGACTCGGCTTTCGATGCTGATCAAGAATATATATACTTTATGGGGTCGGAAACGATTATTTCTATGCATTACAAACATCTGACCAATTTTATTATACCCTCTGCAAGGGTATAATAATCGCGAAGCACTTGCTTAACATTTTCTTGGGCTGCTCGATGAGCTCTGTTATGCTCAGTTATTAGTATTTCCCTTTGTTCCGTTCGGTCAGGAATATCGCTGACCAGGTACTTCGAGTACCTAAAAGTTGTGTTTGGGAACATTTCTACAAGTTTATGCTGGACAAAGGCAAGCACTGGAAGCTCGCAGTGTATCGCGTTGACTACGTCTGCATTTACCACATCCTACAGTGTTTGCATTAGTGTGCTTCTATCAGACACTTGAATAATATGCCTTATTTTTGTCTGAAAAAGTAAGAATGTTCTTACTGAAGGGAAGTCTGCTTCTTCGATGACAATTTGATTCCTAAAACAATTGACCGGCTTGTCTGTTAAATCAATGGTGTAGGTCAGTGATTCTTCGCTATGTATTGTAGCGATGTCCGATTCTTGAGACTGTAAAGCATTTCTGTTTTGCCGTGACAGCGCATCAGCAACTTTATTTTCTTTCCCTGGTTTATAAATAAATTTTGCGTTGTGATCGTCAATAAAGGATTTCCATCGCTTTATTTTTGCGTTTGTATTGCGATCGGACACCGCGAAGATAAGAGGTTGATGGTCCGTATAAATGTTTAAGTCTCTAACTCTGTACAGATAATTTCGGAGTGTTTTTAAAGCCCAAACGATTGCCAAAAGTTCCCTTTCATTAGTCGCTAGGTCAGGTTCGCTGTCCCGCAATGTTCTTGAAATCATTGTTATGGGTCTTCCGTCTTGCGGCAGTACAGCTCCCAGGCCTTGTCCTGAGGCATCTGTTGTTAGATCGAATGGCTTTTTATAATCAGGGTATCTTAACATGACATCTTCAGATGTTAAGATATTTTTAAGTCTATCGAACGTTTGCAACTGTTTAGCTGTAAGTTCGATTTTGACCTTTCTGGAGTGGTTGGTGCTAACCTTCCAAAAAAGGATTTTTTTCCAAAGAGATTGATTTTACATTTTGTATTGACAGAGGAGGATCCATGGATGGACCTAACTTGAAACGGACTTTGCACTGGGACAATGTGTTTTAATTCGGACAATGGTTTAATATAGTTTTTAGATGCCCCAGTGTCTACGAGGATTTTTATTGCCTTCCCGTCTAACTGTTTTGTAATGTACGGGAGGAAGGATCTGCCCCTAAAAAATTGCAGGCCTCAATATCGAATTGTTCGTCCTCAAAGGTTGTGACAACGTCCTCCGCATTCGACTCATAATCTTCGTCACCGTCTGGCACAACCTGATTATGGTTTACATTTTGACGACTTTGCGTCGAAAGGTTTTCGATGTTGATAGGCAGTTGTTTGTCTAAGCCGCGATGTAGATGGATCAACGTCCATTGGTTCCATGGGCTGAGTTTGATTTCGTCCCTGTTTCGATTTTGAACTGGTGAACTGTCTAGAACTTTGGTTTCCCTTGCCAGCATAGTTCTGTTTTTTATTGAAATGTGGGTTTTTATTTTGACCCGTATTTGCTTGACCATCGTGATGGTACTGTGATTTCTTTGAATGTTCTTGGGAATTGTTAATTGAATTTTTATTTTTATCATCTGCAGCCTTTGCAAAGGTTGCAGTGAAATTGGCATATTCATTACTAGCTTCGGCCTCTTGTGCCATTGCAAGGGCAGTTGGCAAAGTCTTGGGCCTTGCAGGTGAAACGTGTGTCTTAATAGACTTTTTAAGTCCTGAAACGAATGAATGCAATGCATCCTCGCGATGTTCCTCATTGAGAGTTAAGGCTTTTGACACATCCTGAGTCATCAGCGTTTTGTTTGTTAGGAGAGTCAAAGTTTTTTCGACTTCGTCGTAATACTCTAAAAGGGACAAGTCACCCTGTCTGAGCACACCCAATTTTTGTTTTATTACGCGAGCTGGTGTTTTATTTGCATACGTGAAGTCTAGTCTTGCTATTATAGCATCAAAATTTAAAGCGGTATTATAGGATGAAAGTGTTGAACTTGCTGTACCTTTGATTTTATTTCTGATTATTCCCACTGCTTGATAGTGTGCTGTACTGCCGTTGTATGGCCGGAACAGATCATACTCGAATGTTGCTGCTGACCGCCACGCAACATATTCTGCCTGACTACCACTAAATTCTGGAACTGATCTCACTATGTCGAGTGGCTCCTTACACTCGACCCCTGGTACTACTCTAACTGTTTCATACACTTCCACGTCCGGTGTGGAGATTTTTAAATCATTAACCTGTCTGGTTAACACACCTATTTTTTCATCTAACTGCTTAGTAAATTTTCTTTCTATGTTTTCAGCTTGAACAGTTAGAGCAGATTTTACTGTCTCATGCATTATATTAATGACTTCCTGCGCATTCATTTTTTCTGTTTTATTCTTTTTGTTTTCTGTATAAATATTTAATCCCTCGCACAGCTCAGCTAACTCTTCGTCACTGCAAATATCACTTGTCATAAAAAAAAATTTTTCACTATTACACTTTGTTAAGGCAAATTGGGTTTAAAACTTTATTAAAAAGGAAAGAAAAGGAAAAAGGAAATCAATAACAAAATTCTCACTTACATGAAATGCATTGACTGCAATTCCTAAATATTTTCCCTTATTTAGTTATAATAAATTCCCCAGATGTCAGTCGGGTGTCGGGATGATGGGCGGTAATGACGATGTTGTTGTAATTTTAGTTCTCCTAATTTCTTGTTTATTTATTTTTTAATTGTTCACACGCGTTAGGTTTTACGTGGATTCGCGTTTACTTTTTCGAAGACTTTCGCCTACGGAGTTTCGATTTTACGCGTTGGGCGCCAGTAAATCTTTTTACTGGAACTGGCCGACTCTGAATATTGTTAGAAACTAAACTTATAATATTCTTATTAATACCCAAGAAACCCACAGCTGGCCACGAATAGCTGACTCAGCGCCTCGTACCATCCAGATGGTGGTCAATGCGCCTTAGCTGGGGAGTCATGTTTCAGTCGGCCGTGGGACCGACTAATTGATGACGCTGCGATTGCAACTATGTCGCAATCGCTTCCGCTCGCTTATTCGTTTGGCTGGTCTTAACTTATATAATACATACGTAGGAAATGGAAAAGAATAAGTATAATATTAAGCCTTTCTGTGGTGAAAAGTATTCTACATGGAAATTTAGACTTAGAGCTTTATTTACCGAATTAAAAGTCATTAAAGTAATTGATAATCCAATGCCTAACGAAGTAGATGATACTTGGGAAAATGCAGAGATATTGGCGAAAAGCACATTAATTCAAAATTTAGGCGATTCCTTTTTAAATTTTGCGGCAGGTGACATCACGGCACGTGGAATTTAGCAGAATTTAGATGCGGTATACGAGCGTAAAAGCGTTGCTTCTCATTTAGGTGCATACAAACGTTTAATGACCCTCAAACTATCTAGCGAAATGACACTTTCGAAACACTTTTAACAGCAGGTGCACTAATGGATGAGAGCAACAAGATCGCACATTTGCTGCGGACTCTTCCTTGAAACTATAATAGTGTAATCACTGCGATTGAAACTTTGTCAGACGATACTCTATCATTAGCATTTGTAAAAATTAAATTGTTAGACTATGAGACCAAGCTAAGAGATAAAGGTACGGATACAAGTGGAAAAGTCATGAAGGCAGTCGTAAACAACAGAAAATATTTTAATAATAATAGTGGGATGAAAGCTAAATACACACAACAGAAGAAATTTTTTTAAGAGAAAAGCAAGAATTAGCGTTAAATGCCACTACTGTGGCAAAGAGGGGCATATTAAAAAGAATTGTTACCATTTTATAAGGGCAAATAAAAATAAAGAATTTAATCAACAAAATAGTCAAGCTCAACTTGCAACATCGGGCCACGGTTTCGCGTTCATGATGAAAAAAATTAAAGAAAGTGATAAAGTTAATAATGAACTCGGATTTATACTCGATTCTGGAGCCACTGACCATTTGATAAATGATGACTCAATGTTTGCCGATTGTGTGGAATTGCGGCAGCCAATAAAAATCGCTGTGGCAAAAGAGGGTGAATTCATATATGCTACTAAACGTGGAATAGTGCGGCTACACAATGCACACAATATCATTCTGGAGGATGTGCTCTATTGCAAAGAAGCAACAGGAAACCTCATATCTGTTAAGCGCCTGCAACAGGCAAGGATGTCTATTAAGTTTGACTGTGATGGTGTCACCGTATCGAAAAATGGTGTGATTGTCCTTAAAAATTCAGGTATGTTGATTGATGTACCAGTAGTAAAATTTCAAGCTTACAGTGTACAGGCGAGGAACAAAAATAATTATCGATTATGGCATGAGAGGTTAGGACATATAAGCAATGCGAAATTACTTGCACTAAAGAATAATAATTTATATAATGACAGCAGTTTTCTTGTTAATTTAAAAGTATTAGATGAAATATGTGAGTCCTGTTTAAATGGAAAGCAGACTAGGTTGCCAATTAAACAATCGAAAGATAAAAATTATATAAAACGACTATTATTTGTAGTTCACTCAGATGTTTGTGGTCCCATTACACCAGTTACACTAGATGACAAAAATTATTTTGTGATCTTTGTAGATCAATTTACACATTACTGTGTAACTTATTTAATAAAATATAAATCAGATGTATTCAACTCATTTAAAGATTTTGTATCTAAAAGCGAAGCTCACTTCAATCTCCAAATTGTCAATTTGTATATTGACAACGGTAGGGAATACTTGTCAAATGAAATGCGTGATTTTTGCGCTAAAAAAGGGATAAGTTATCATTTGACTGTGCCACATACACCTCAGTTAAATGGTGTTTCGGAGCGAATGATAGGAACTATAACAGAGAAAGCCCGAGCTATGGTTAATGGAACAAAATTAGACAAATGTTTCTGGGGTGAAGCTGTACTAACTGCAACATACTTAATCAACAGAGTTCCAAGCAGAGCACTCCTTGACAGTAAAATAACCCCATATGAGCGGTGGCACAATAAGAAGCCCAACTTAAAGTTCTTAAGAGTATTTGGTTCGACCGTGTATGTACACAATAAAATTAAAAAAGATAAATTTGATGAAAAATCTTTCAAAGCCATTTTTGTAGGGTGTGAACCTAATGGACTCAAATTGTGGTATGTCATTAAAGAAAAATTTATTGTTGCAAGGGGTGTTGTTGTAGACGAAACTAATATGATTCATTCTAGAGCAGTGAAATTTGAATCAAGTTTTCCGAAAGAGAGTAGGAGTCAAAAAGAAATCCTAGAAGAAAATACGGAATGTGATCAGCTGAGTTTTCCGAATGAAAGTATGGAAAGAAATCAGCTCAATTTCCCGAATGAAAGTAAGGAAAGTGATCAACTCAACCCGAATGAAAGTAAGGAAGGTGATCAATTCAACCCGAATGAAAGTACGGAATATGATAAAGCGAATAAAAAAAGAAAACCTGATCTCCTGAATGACAGTAAGGAATTATATATCCCGAACGATAGTACGGATTGTGAAAAAGCTGATCAGCCGTGTTATGATTTCGAATTGAAAATGGATACTAATATAATTAGTAGAAAAAGTGAAAGGTTAAAATCAAAACCAGAGGTATCCTATAAGGAGAATAATGAAACCCTAAATAATTTTATATTAAATGCACATTTATATTAATTGCGAGTTTCAGATTCATACTATCATTAGCAGTTCAGTTTAATTTGAAAGTCCATCAGATGGATGTTAAGACAGCTTTTCTCAATGGTACATTAAAGGAGGAAATATACATGAAACCTCGACAAGGCGTACCGTGCAATGCTGGGCATGTAAGCAAACTGAACAAGGCCATACATGGGCTTAAACAGGCAGCTAGATGCTGGTGTCAAGTATTTGAGCTAGCATTAATAGAATTCGAATTTGTAAACTCTCCGGTTGATCGCTGTATATATATTCTTGATGGAGGTGATAACATATATGTGTTATTATATGTTGACGACTTAGTAATAGCGTCAGGAGATATGATTAAAATGAATAGTTTCAAAAAATATTTAAGCGAGAGGTTTAGAATGACTGACATAAATGAGATACGACATTTCATATATCAGAATAGAAATGAATGAAGACAAAATATTTTTAAGCCAAGCTGCATATGTGAAAAGAATTTTAAATAAATTTAACATGGATAATTGCAATTCTGTCAGTACTCCCCTAATGAGTAAACTCAATTATGAGCTTCTTAACTCAGATGAGGATTGCAACGCTCCTTGTCGGAATCTTATTGGCTGATTAATGTACATAATGCTATGTACACGTCCAGATCTAGCTACTGCCATAAATATATTGAGTAGATATAGTAGCAAGAACAATGCTGAGTTATGGCAATGTTTAAAATGGGTTATTAGATATTTAAAGGGAACTATTAATATAAAACTTGTTTTTAAAAAGAATACATCACTTGAAAGTGCTTTACTTGGCTATGTATGTAGATTCTGATTGGGGTAGTAATGAGATTGATAGAAAAAGTACATCTGAATACTTATTTAAAATGTTTGATTCTAATCTAATTTGTTGGAATACAAAAAGACAAAACTCAGTGGCATCTTCATCAACTGAAGCTGAATATATGGCTCTATTTGAAGCTGTTAGAGAAGCCCTCTGGCTAAAGTCTCTTCTAAATAGTGCAAATATAAAACTTGAAAACCCCATTAAAATTTATGAAGACAACCAAGGTTGTATTAGCATTGCGAATAATCCCTCATGTCATAAAAAAGCAAAACATATTGATATAAAATATCATTTCTTAAGAGAAAAGATAGAAAATAATGAGATTTGTCTTGAGTATATTTGTACAGATATAACCAACTTGGCTGATATCTTCACCAAACTACTTCCTGCTGGAAGATTTGCAGAAACTTAAAACCAATTGGGAATACTACAGGAAGAGGGATCGTCGAGTACTGATGCCGTACAAGGAGGAGAAATACTTAAAAAAAAAAAAAAAAAAAAAAACTAATACATGCTTTATGAACTAATTGAATTATTAATTTTAAGTTTTTTTGATCTAAAACGAATTATGAATTGTCAAAGTAATTTTATTTTTAAAGTGCTGATCCGAGGTTTTTCTGGGTTTTCCCTCGCATCCCCGAGCAAATGCTAGATCACCTAACATTCCCAGAGTGCACACCGACCACATTAGTATAAGC